>OZ023327.1:45417971-45435471 GCA_964007535.1 Brachyptera risi | reverse complement strand
TGTGAATTGTCTGATATTTATAACCCTCTACCTACTCCAGTACACTATCCATTAGCTTTTGAATACTGTGATATCTTCATAATTTTCACTCCTGGAGAATTGGACAACCTCACATTTTGCCACTGGTACATCAAGTCCCATTTAGTTTCTTTTGACCCCATTCACTTTTCTTTTTTGAAATCAGTTTGTAGTTGAATTTTATCTTCCTCCGACTCAGTTATCCTGTACATAACTCAGTAGTCTGTGAATGGTCTCATTTTTGAATTAATACCAGGTTCCAAGTCAACAGTGAATATATTAAATAGAAGATGTCAAATGATACTTCCCTGAAGCACTCATAATATAATTTCAACTAATTCCAAAAACTCCTCTCTGTGATCACCCTTATAGGAAGCCTCCACCCATTTTGACAATATACTGTTATCTATACTCTGTTAAAGCTTTTAAATTAACACGTCAGGTGGCACTATCGAATGCCTTCTCAAAGTCCAAAAGATTGCTGATATTCTCTCTCTCTCTGTCGTGTGATGTGTCAGTCAGTTCCTGTAAGCATTCTTGTGGTTTTGTATGATGCATGTATAACCTTTCCAAAACCCATGCTGTTCAATTAAAATCCCTCCCATTTCACCAATTTTTTTCAATCGTAGAGTTCATCACCTTTTCCAAACATGAGAAAATTAATAGGTTCCTTCCTGCCAACAAAGGTGACACCAGCACATTTAGATCGCTTGCTAACGCACTCGCTTCATGTGATCCGGGAGGTGAGGGACTCGATCAGGCCTTGATTCTATCCCAGCAACCGTCCATCTTTACGGATTTTTCGGGGTTTACCCCAGTAGTCTAGGCTAATGTTGGGATGGTTCCTACAACTTGGGCCATGAGCACTTCCATCCCATTTCCTACGAAACCTTCATCTCATCATCCCATTAATCATTCATCTGATGCCAATAGATCTTAGTTATCATTACAGTGCATGGTTAAGAGCCCGCATCTTAGCTGAGCATGTTTCTCTTCGAAATGCTCGACCCACGTTCGATGTGCGTTTAAAAGTTTGGTTTTGGGTTGAAAAGTGAAAAAGGGATAATATTGGAAGAGTTCCAGTAACCACCGCTAGATGGGGGAGTTTTTTATCTCATAATTTGGACAAAATCTAGTCACATTACACATTTTGGCCAAGGAAATTGGAAAAACTGTAGAATAAAAGGCAAATCAGAATTTCAAATATTGATAAGCAGAGTTGAACTTGAGGATGTGTGTTTGTAATTTATTTCTACTTTAATTTGGTAACCGGGAATTAAGCAATGCAAACCATCAAATCAGGCACATTTTGATTCAATTATTGCTCATAATAAAATTATTCTTCAATTTTCGATTAAGCATATCTAATTGTGAGGATATTGTTTAATTATTGCATTTTACCGCAAGTCCGTTATGTTTGTTGTTCTTGAGATATATGTGGCGGAAGTACACCCTGTAAATCTGTCTAAGATGCGGGCTCTTAAGCCCAATACAAATATACAAAAATAATAAAAACACCAAGGTGTGTCAATACATTCAGGGTCACTACAAATATAGGCCTACTTGTTCAACATACGGTATCGAAAGGAGATAAAATCTCTACTATTTTCTTCAAGAGTGCTTGCAGACCCAATTCATTCAATTATATTTTTTGAATTCATTTATATTGGGTTTAACAACGTATTGTAATGATAACTAAGATCTATTGGCATCATATGAATGATTAATGAGATGATGAGATGAAGATTTCTTGGGTAATGGGAAGGATAGTGGGAAGGAAGCGCTTATGGCCTATATTGTAGGAACCATCCGTGCATTAGCCTAGACTACAAAGGGAATCCCCGAAAGTCTCCTGTGAAGATGGATAGTGGCGCGGATCAAACCAGGTCCGATGAAGATTTCTGCAGACCACTTTTTATCAAATTTAAAATAATGACTGCCTTGTATGTATATTTTCAACTGTATTATATTTCTCACCAACAACTCTCTTTCAAATAACAAACAATTAAACACTGATGACAGATCTCAAACTAGGAAGGAAAATGAATGACACGTATATAAGAACAATATCTTCGAAAAAGGGCCTACATATATTCAGGCAAAGTTCTTTACCAGGTCATGCCCTTCCCTTAAAATTAAAAAGTTACATACAGCTCGCAGTTCAAGTATGCATTAAAAGCCTGGTTAATTGGAAAATGTTTTTATAGTTTTGACGAATTTCTCAACAGTGACTAATTATGAGAGTGCTTTATACTTAAACATGTAACTATACAATGCGTATTGAAAGAGATGCCTATATCATAAAACGGTATTTTTTATTCATATTTATATTATGTACATTGTACAACATGTACACAGCTGACATGTCCAACATACCATATGGTCAATTGGGATCAATAAAAATTATTATTCATTGAATAATTATTAATAATTATCATTAGGCCTAGACCTATAGTAATAATGATTAATAATAATAATAATAATCATCCGTCCCTGGTTCCAACTGAAACATTGGGTTTATGATAAATGATAGATAATAATAATTAATAAATAAATTATTGATAATTATTATCATTTATATTATTAAATATATTATAATTATTATTAGGCCTAGTAATTATAAAAAATTATGATCTTTTTATGGTAGGCCTATTCGGTTATTTTTTTGGTGCTATCACAAAACCTCGATGAATGAAGGCCTATAAAATTAATCCAATCGAATATAATAATAACACAAAAAATATATTATACCCCTAACCTACCGGATCATGTGAAGTGAGTTCGCATGTTAGCAACTGAGCTGCATGTGCCGGTTTGATTCAATTACGATTTCACTCAAGAATATTCATGACTGATTATTTTGAACAAATACATAAATATAAATATTTACAATAATGGTATACTGTATAAAAAAAGCAAAAAATAATGTGAAAATAGACTTGAAAACTATCATGGTACCTACTTTGGAACAGTCCTGGCACCAGCTTATAAACTAGATCTTGCAATGTTGTGTCCTTTCTTATATTCTGGAGAGGTTTTGACTTGTGGATTTGAACATCACAGATTGGGCAAAACCTGTTGCTGTACAGATATTGTACGATACACGCTCTGCAAACTAAACAATAAGCAATAAAATGATTCATTAGGTGTTCTATAATCTATAATCCAAGAGGTAATACATGTCCAAAATGATATATCATAAGGAATAAGTAAGGTATAAATACCAGGATATAAATTTGGAAGCTCTTTTTCAATGTCTAATAAATCTTAAAATACCGGCATTTACTAGAATGGGTAGAATACGAGGACGGCGCTCAATTCTCGCCAAGGTTGTAAATCCAGACTGTTTTTTTTTGTTTCCTCCAATCGTTGAATAAGTTGAATACCTGATGGCTCCCATAACGATTTTTTTACATGCCGTCCGTCGAAACATCGGTCGCTGACCCCTTTCAACCAATCACAAGCAAGACAAAATATTGTGGGAGAGAATAATATTCCTCCGTCCAAGTGAAGCCCACTTCAACTTTTGATGGCCAGCAGGGAACAGGACGTTTTGTAGAATCGTGCCAGAATACCACTATTTGAATGTGGTTTATCATCGCACGTCCGTTTTACTTGGAAATTAGTTCAATGATCAGTCATTTCATTATATAAATCATTAATAATAGTTAATTATGCCATTGAAAAATAAATTATTATTTTCATTCAATTATTTCACTACAGTAGGCTGTCATGAACTAACCATGACATCAATGAGATTTAGGGTAACAAGAAGGCTGTGGAAAAGACAATAGGTTTTTTCAAAAATGGGAATGAGAAGGATTTTAGAAAAGAATATATATGTATTGATTGAAGACAGAGAACTGTATCACAAGAGGAAGAATGAAGCAAGTTTTGAAAGTGAACACAAAGTTTATTTAAGAGAACCTTGATAACTGGCGACCATGACAGAACTAGGATTGAGACCGTGAGTGCGAATAGTCGCAATAATAAGTTGTAGCTTTTATGTTCAGAGAGGCAGAAGACGAGATGCAGGCTGATCAAGTCCAACATAGGATCAAGGAGCTTGAAGGGGAATTGAGTAGGGTGAGTTTGAAGCTAGAAAGGCTTGAATACAGGGAACTTAGCAATGAGAGAAATGTGCATAAGTCATGTGCCAAGAGGGCGGTGGAGAACGAATTGCGCGAAAATTGGCGAGAAAATGCATGAAATTGCAACTCCTTTGCTGACCAAGCATGGTCATGGCGGATTCAATAGGAACAACGTCAATGGGAACTTTATCTATTTCCCAGCGGGAGTCGATGATGTGGATTCCAGTTGGGCAGGGATTCCGGGGGTAACTTCTACACCATATGGGAAGAGGGTGGGCATAAGTGGGGTAGTACCCGATTCAGAGATGATTCATCAGACAAGGACGAAAGAATTTGACGGACAGTATGTCTACCGAGATCGTACTGGGAAATGATGTTGCCAGAGTTTCGTGCAGAAGACCACGAGGACCCGGGTAAGTTTCTTAGAAGTGCCAAGAGGTGTAAATCCAATTTGGAATCTCCACAGCATGCTGGACTGCAATAACAGGCAATAAAGTGACTAATGATACAAAATCGTGGTTTTGTGGGGGGACCAGTGAAGAAGACCTGAGCTGGGAGGAGTTCAAGAAGCGTGTCCTGATGAGGTTTGACGACATGTCATTAGTGGCATCTCTGCAAACAAAGTTCTATGATGACCAACAGAAGGCCGGCCAGCCAATTGAACAATTTATTCGGCGAAAAGCAATGCCGTTTGCCCTCATTAACAATCAAGACAGGCCGGAGACGGCCATCCCATTAATTATAGAACTGCTGGAGCGAAGGTTTCGGCCTTATTTCCGGTCATCAACACCATCCACCCTGGACAAGCTGGTGAATCAAGGGAACCAGATAGAGGGCCTGAAAGAGGACCACAGAACCACGACGCAGGGCCGAGACTTTGAGAATTGTGTGCTATCAGTGTGGTCAAGAAGGCCACATGTGCCGCGACTGTCAGGCTTGGGGAAACGAGGAACGGGGTGACCAGGGCTGGGGAGGATCACCTCGAATGAAGATTATTCTGTGCTGTCGATCCACCAGGGCTCCAGAAAAAGACCACCCGCAATCCAATCCAACTGGAGATGAAAAATCAACAACTGATTGGAATAGTCGACCCCGGGGCGGACATCACATGCCTGGACCACCGTCGAGCTTGTGCTTTGGGTGTGGCGATCACTGATCAGGACTTGGTCCTGAACTTCAATTGGTATGCATGGGACTGAGTATCACATCAGTAGGTTATTTTTCGACCGGATGTCGCATTGGACAGTTGACTATAGGGATGCAAGAGTGATGGTTTGGGATTTAACCACAGACCTGATCCTTGGTAGGGATTTTTTCATGCGGCACACGCCCCGATTGATTTTGAAGGACAGCCTGTTCTTCTTGGTTGAGTTATCCATGTTATGGCCCCATGGGTAGGGGTAGTGCCATTGCACAATACAAGTGAGAGAATGTCGGTAGATGGGATGAATCAGAATTTAAGCGGTTTGGTGGAAGAGAAGCCATTGCGGCTTAACCCTGCCGCACAAATAAAGACTTATTATAATTATTATTATTATTAATCCTGATCTAAGCGGCGCCCAGAAGGGATCGTTGGTGGACATGATGAACCATTCCGACATTATTCTGGAACTGTTTAGTGGGCAGTTGGGACAAGGAAAAATGATACCCCACCGTATCCATACTGTCGACGAAGTACCAGTATTGGGACTCAAGTTTCATTACAATCCGGAAAAACATGAGGTGCTGAATGAACTAACGGATGAGCTGGAAAGTCAGGAATTGAATGAGAAGTCGCGCTCGCCGTGGTGTTCCCCGGCTCTCCTTGCGGCAAAGGAGGGGGGGAAGGGTTGGAGGACGTGCGTCGACTACCGAAAATTGAACCGGAAGATAGTTAGTGATCCTTTCCCATGCACAATTTACATTGAACTCTGAATGAACTCCAGGCTGAGTTTTCATATATATAACTGCGTTTGATATTTCGTCTAGTTTTTGGCAAGGTCCCAAGTAGACACTAGAGACAAACACAAAACTGCTATTCGTTCCCACGAGGGATTTACCAGTGAACGGTAATGCCATTCAGGCTGAAGAATGCGCGAGCAGGATTCCAACGCCTGATGGAGGAAGTACTGCGTGGTTACATCGACTCGTTCTGCAGAATTTACATTGATGACGTAATTGATGTTTCAGCCAAATGGGAAGAACATTTGGTCCACATCCAGACAGTATTGATTAGGTTTGTCAAATATGGGCTCAAGTGCAAGACACGGAAGTGTAAATTCGGTTACACCAAGAAAGATTTTTTGGGCCACACACTGGACCGGAATTTACTGGGAATGCAACCATAGAAAGTCGTTTCGGTAACAGAGTTTCTGAGACCTAGGAACGTACGTGACCTGCAGAGATTTCTTGGCTTAGTACAGTGGTATGGAAACTTTATCCCCAACCGCACTGAAGTTTCGGCCCCACTTCATGAACTCATGAAGAAAGGGAAGAAGTTCAGTTGGAGAGAGGAGCAAAAGTTGTCATTTCAGAAGTTGAAGGAGTTGATCACCACCGCCACGGAGCTGCATCGACCGGACTACAGTCAGCCGATCATCCTTCAAACAGATGCCAGTCTCATTGGCCTTGGGGCTGTTTTGTACCAAACCACACCAGAGGAACTGGAGAAGCGTCAGGTCATCAACTACGCCAGTCGCAAACTCACCACAAGCCAACAGTGGTATTCGGCGAGCGAAAGGGATTGTCTCGGCATTGTCTGGGCCACGGAAAAATTTCAACTCCATTTGGAAGGCAGGCACTTTGAATTAAAGACTGATTGTAATGCCTTGGTATGGCTGGATAGCATGAAAGGGAAGAGCAAGATGCTACTGCATTGGTCACTGGCTTTACAAGGTTTCAATTTCCCAATTCAACATTGTGAAGAGGGTCACCAACATAGCGGCCGACGCTTTATCCCGTTATCCATTGGGGAGTGAGTCAGAGGAAGAGCCACGTGTCAACTTTAGAATGTCCCCTTCTCACCCAACCCCGGAAGAGCGGCAGGGCCTGAAGATGCTAGCCATACGAAACCAACAAAACAGCTTACTTGATCAAGTTAGAGAGTGGCAAGCTGTAGAAGACGAAATATAAGCACTGGTGAACCTAACAAGAGAGAGTAGGGAATAGGGACCTTACAACACCAGTCAGGAACTAGTGTATGAGGTGATTCAGGATCTACTGTGTAAGAAGGTGAAGGTAAATGGCGTCATGGTGCCACGTCTTGTCATCCCCCAGACTCGTGGAGGAAAGGTACTCAAGAGATACCACGATGCCAAGGAGGCTGGCTATCCGGGCTGGAGGCAGACAGCTCGGAGCATTAAGGAACGAGTCACATGGACTGGACTCACCAAAGACGTAAGAGAGTATGTGCATACATGCCAAATTTGTCAGGAGAGGAAGTGTCATCCAGGTCTCATGCTGGGGTTGCAGCAACCCCGACTAGCAGAATATCCCGGGAGATCATGAGTGTAGATCCTGTAGATCTCATGGGACCGTACCCCAGAACAACCGCTGGCAAGAAGTTTATACCAACAGTGACATACTCACACTCAAAGTGGGTAGAGGCATTCGCTTTAGGCAGCACGGACGCGGGAAGAATAGTACGGGTGATGGAAGAGGCTTTTCTTCGGTGGGGGTATCCGGCAGCCCTAATCTCAGATAACGACACATGTTTCAACGCGAGGAGCTGGAAGGCAGCACATGAGCGATGGACACACCAAGCAATGGATGACCCCCATCTACCACCCACAGGCAAATCCAGATGAACGGAGGAATCTAGAGGTGAAAAAGCAACTGAGGATTCTAATTGGAGAGGCCAGCCAACATAGACAATGGGACAAACTACTCCCCACGATCATGTTCCAGTTTCGTACCAGAAGAAATTAAGCATCACAGTTCACTCCAGCGGAACTGATGATTGGGAGAAGATTACTACAGCCAGGGGACTGGCAACTGGACACTTTCCTCCAGGAAAATGAGGAGGATGTTCGGGAAATGCGGAGACAGGCAGTAGCGAACACCCGCAGATACCAAACACAATATACTGCCAGGACAAACCAGACCCTAAAGGAACATATGTTTCAGAAGGGAGACGTAGTCATTATCAGTGGGATGTGGTACGGAACTTCCACGCAGGCTTCGCCCAAAAATATCCTGCCATACCAAATTGTCGATTTCCCTAACCCATCAGTGGCTGATCTAGACAGCATCCCTGCCAAAGGCACTCCTATCAAGGTCCACGAGAGCGAACTGATCCGTGCTCTTACTCAAGTCCCTGATCAAGATCATGACCTAGCTTCGGAGACGGATGATGCAGAGTCAAATGACGAAGTTCCCCAGTTGCCCCCTAACATTGTTCGGGAGCCACATTAGCGAGAAGATGGGACTGACTCCAGTCATCCCCAATCACCGATAGGAAGCCCTACACTTGGGCACTTGGGGCGGCGTCCCAGGCGTGATGTTGTTCCCACGGCACAGTACATGCGGCGACGTCATCTTGAAAATTAGCTTTAGACTACCTACAGTAAATCATTTGTTGGGGAAGAGTTGTCATGGACTAACTATGACATCAATGAGATTTAGAGTAACAAGAAGGCTGTGGGAAAAACAATAGGTTTTTCTAACAGTGGGAATGAGAAGGATTTTAGAAAAGAATATACCGGTATAGTATTTGAAGACAGAGAACTGTATTAGAAGAAGAATACAGCAAGTTTTGAATATTGAAGAGGACCTTGATAAGGCCCTACTCATCATATATTGCAATAAAGAAGAATTATTTGTCAATACTGGAATTATTTCCACCCGACCTAGTTCCAATTCCTGCCGATAGATTGCATTTCTCTAGTGACGTGAAAAAAAACGGTAAGGGAACACACCAACATTGCCATTCCTTTATTTGATGGACGACACATGAAGAAAACGTCATGGAAAGCTTGCTTTAACCCTAAAATGATAGGACTATATAAACTATAATTAAATAATAACAATTCCTATACTGGTAGGCAAAGTCTAGGTCTACTTACAAGAGTGAAGGCATTCGATGACAGTAGTAGCATCAATAAAATATCCTCTGCACAGTACACAAATCAGGTGTGGATTGAAATCTTGAACCTTTAATCTTCTCTTTCGATTCATTTCAATAAATATTCATACCTTGAAACAATAATAAATTATACCTACTTACATGAAATTTGAGAATAGAAATTATTCATTGATTATTTATATACCGGTACGGTACTTCAAGTTGATAAGCGTTCTTTCTCTAAGCTGATAAATCTGCAAGTTGTACTTTCAATTGTTGTACAATTTAATAACATTTTATGCTTTCTATCAATGAACACAGCCCACCATTGCTAGTTTGTGTTGCTACTCTTTTATTTCTGGTGATTCCTTACAGTGTAAAAGGTAGGCTATAACATTCAGAGGATGCAGGGCACAAGCAGTTTTGATTTTGAGGATCGATAGGCCTACATAGGCCTAATTTGCAAAATATGCCAATTTTCAATCATAATACATAGGCATGCCTAATGTCTATGGATTTGCTGGGAAAATGCTACAGGCCTACCTATGTGTGTCGTGCTCATGGATTAACAATACGGTAGATGTATGGTCAATGAATGAATATTGGGATTTTATTGCACACCAACATAGACGTTATAACAATGTGGTGGTGTAGGCCTATTTGTGCAGAGCCCAACAATTACCAATACCGTAATCACAATCTATAGGTATGAGCCCACAAAACACGGAGTGTATTTATACTTTTTAAAATTTCAAAGACAGTTACAGCTTCAGTTCATTTGTGATTTGCTCCCAGTCATAAAGTCAAGTTTCACTTCTGTAGTAAAGACAAACAAACACTAGATCCTGCATGTGTTTTCATAAATGTGATTTCATAAGGCATAAGCTTAATATGCTAACCGCATGCTTAATTTATGCATAACATATCTAGCCACCAGTGGGCCTAGACAGATTTAGCTCAACAAACCCCAGCCTATGTAGGCCCCTATGACCTAGGTCTTAGGTTAGGCTCCCTGTAACCTTTTACAATTACCTTCTTTAGCAAAACTGAGGTGTCATAAAATTACAAACATAAAATTTGGCTTCATTGAAGTTAGCTTATATGACTAGACCTTTACCTAAGTTTGTGTAACAACATTATAGGCTACATATTATCGTCTAGGCTAGGCCACAGACAGCCATATTGGATCCTTTAGCCTAATTTTTTGACCCCCATTCTCTACAGGTGCAAATAGGCTAACTAGGCTCAGGTCCAGTAATTGTTTGTAAAGTGATTGTTACTAGAAACTCAAGTGAGATAACAATTAAATGTACACAACTGCAAGTTTCAATGAAATTTTAAATACCTTACCCTTAACACTCAACATAAACGTACGCTTCAAACAAATCCTTCGCAACTAGACCTCTTAAAAAGTTAGAACTGTTCGTAAAGGCAGAACCAGTGTTGCCACAAACAGATTTTCGAAAGTATCAAACTGACAGCAAGAAAAGTACTAGTTTTAGAAAAATAGAACTGCATGGCCAGCTTTTTAAAAAAACTACTGGAAATAGAAAGAAAGCACTCAATGAGGCAATGACTAGTTGCAAGAATAGCTTTCATTAGCTTTCGCGTTTTCAAGTAGACAACATACAAGTCACTATAAATAATCTCTCCTGGCCCCTACTCCACCATCGTCATAAACAAGTTGCTGTGTATCCATTTATGCGCCTGAGAACTGCAAACACAGTCGCCCAAGCGCCTTGCGCATTGTAAATTTCAATTACCAAAAAGAGCCCCAAAAAATTTATACGAAGATACTACGTGCTAAGTGCCCTACTAGTCAACTGCTCTACCACAATTTAATATCTAATAATTATTCATTCTCCATTTATGTCAACTGTCCTACCAGAAATCTGTTACACAGGAATTATCGATGTCCTGTGATGTATGACGCATATTATTAGTCAAAGTACTGTCTGGCTGCTCGGAGCACCTGTGCGATGAACCTAATGGGTAAGGGAGACGGTCGCTCGGGACCATCGTATTGTAGCATAATATATAGCACGACAGTGGATCCATGTTATTTCTATTATTATTTTGTAATTATGTCATTATTTCCTTTTGGCTAGATGAGTTTACTAGTAGATCAGTATTCCCTCTTTTAAATATTTTTCGTAGTAGGAATGACAATATCAATATTTTTTTATCGGTGGGTCAATTTACTGGTAGGTCAGTTGCCACCCTCGGTAGTTCGGTCAGCTGAGGCACCGCTTCAGAAACTGAAGTCACCGTTGGGCGTGGGTTCGAGTCCCGCATAAGGCATGAGTTTTTGTAAACGTCCTTTCACAAATCATCACTTCATCCTTTCATAATCACCTGCTCATTCGTACCCCCGTATAACCGAGCTGTCGGTGGGGTCGTTAAGCAAACAATAATCATCATCATCATCATCGGTAGGTCAGTTGTTTGATATATCATATGTTTGGTATATCCTTTGGTAGTAGAAGTTATAATATCACTATTATCCTCATTATCATTAAATGTAATTATTTCCTTATGGGTACGTGAGTTTTATGGTAGGTCAGTTTTTGGTATGTCATGTTTTTGCCAGTGTGGATATGACAATATTATTATATATTATGTATTCATTCAATTGAATTAGACTGGTATATTGGATTTGTGGTGGGTCACTTCGCAGATAGGGCAGCTCTATTATGTATATGCAATAAATTTATTTTTGATTGAAATAATTCTGGTATGACAGATTTCTGGTGGAGCAGCTGAAATGAATGGAAAATAATTAATTATCATGTAGGGCCTATGTCATTCTAGTATAGCTAGTAGAAATGTTTGGTAGGTCAGTTCTCGGGTATATCAGTTTTCCGGTAGTAGAAATGCAAACGTCTCCACTCATTAGTGTTTGATAATTGAGAATATTTCGACTTGGCAAAAAAAATTCAAACTGACCAATTTATTGTGTTATCACAACTGAAAAGTATCTTATTGTCTGAAATAACTTCTAAAAAACGAAAATGTGTATACAGTACTTGAAAATAAAATGTGCTCACTGGATCACTAAAAATTTTTTTCTTCAATAACATCGAAACTTGATACAAAATCATTGTTCCCCAATTAAGGCTACGGATGAAAAATAGGATCGTTTGGACGGGGCACCACAAGGGCGATCTTACCACCCCATTTTGATTATTCAAAACCAATGAACTTCAACACCAGGGCTGCGCTGTCGGTGACCATCATTTTCCGCCGCAGATAAAGTCTTTCAGTTTCCGAAAGTTCAGAACACATCATAAGTAAAAACCGTTTCTGTGATTTATATTTGGAAATTACAGCAAATTGGTATTAATAGTAAACAAAACACACGAATGTTGATATCTTCCAGTTTGAAATAATGTATCTAGGACAATGATCACTTATTTCCATTAACAGCAGATGTAAAGTTCATCATGATACAAAATGGAAAAAAATTAGTGTAGGCCTAAACTGTTATAATTAGGCCTGTCACTCTTGACTCTACTAATTACAGGTCGTGGCCAATTAGAACTTCATCCAAGCTTTTGCTTCGAGGACTGTGGGAAACCATGAAAATCCAAGTCAGGATGGATAAAAAAGGGTTTGTTGGTCTTCTTTTTCTTTCAACTTCTTCTCTTCTCTTCTTCTTTTCTTGTGATATTTTATTTTCTTGAAATTATTATTACAAGTCCGCGGTTCAAAAATTATTCCCTTCTAAATTTTCTTGAAACCTTGATAGTTGTTATGACATGCATGCAAGAAACACGAGTGGCACTGAAAAGTCTTGTTCCATAGCCCCCTTGACGTTGATGACATCCTGAATCCTGATGGTCGTGCACACAAATTTTCTTCCAAGGTTCTTGCATTCTATTGAGTGATTTTCAGACTTCTAGGACTCAATTATCTTGAAAATCCTAAAAATAAGAAATGTGCTTACATAGATCCGCATAAATCTATGCCAAAATACAATATAATCGAACAAAAAAGTCTGAACTACACCTCAAAGCCATAAGAACTCTATATGGTCACTAAATTTCATATTAGCTGGATGTCAAAATCAAAGCTTAAAATTAGCTGGCTACTTACTGGACTGGTATACATAAGTACTAGCAGTGGCAACACTGGGCACTGGAGAAGTCGTCGTACACAGACAGCAATTTTAGTTCGCCGACTTTTTCATAAAGGAGAGCTTGGAGTAAAATATGAAATCGAGTTATGGCGCGCACCATGCAGCCATATTTTAATTTTGTCAGCCCACCCCAAAGTAATTACTCTTTCTGGGTTCCACTCCGACCAACCTAGATTAGTGAAGGCATTGGTAAACTCTTTTAAAAGTCAGTAAAAAGCCAAGCTCCAAATATTCATTTTCAAATATCTAAGACATACATTAATTTATATATCACCTCAGACAATTTTGTATGCAATAATATACCACATTGTAACCTCAAGAATACGAAGCATTTTCTCATTGGATGAGCGAAGCGAAGACTGAATTTCACCGTACTCGAAAAAAAGTATATTTTTTTCGCGCTCCACAGGTCAAACGAAAATACAAATTCAGTTGAAACCATAGAGAAGTAACTAGGCATACACAAGTGTCCTCATCTAATTCTATACTTATGTATAGTATTTTTTTTTTTTTGGGGGGGGGGGAGGCAGTCGGTTGCACCACCACTTCTGATAAAACTCATTTCAAAGTAAAAAAAAGGTAAGAATAATCCAGAGGAGAAAATTCGTAAGAATATTTCCTTCGGCAAAATTAAAATTTTCGCAGAATTTCAATATAATATGATAAACATCATTCCGAACTTTCACTTGAATCGGATAAGCCGTTTTGATGTAAAAAATGTAATGTAATGTTTTTGCATCGCTCAAAGCCATTAAGATAACAATCAGGTCCAAGTAACAATTGTGTTACCAATTAATTAAGAACGATTAAAACAAGGCATTCTTTATCAATAAAGAAATTAATTAGAATAACCAATGAATAAAACAGGATGGCAGTGACGTAATTGTTCGGATCTCAAGGTGGATATATATAACGAACCAAAGACAATATGTTGATATGTTAGTTGTTTTGAGAGACAGTTGTTCTGGGAGACAGTGTTGTTCGAAGTTTCTTCGTTTTTTTAATAGTCGTTCAATTAACATTGCTCTTATGGAGAGGCAGTTGTTTTGAGAAGCAGTTGTTTTGTTTCTTCGTTTCTGCATCTCCTTAAGAGCAATGTTAAATGACTGAAAAAAAAACGAATCTCAAACAACTGCCTCTCAAAACAACTGCCTCTTCATAAGAGCAATGTTAAATTACTTGGAAAAAAAAAACGAACAAATCTCGAACAACTAACTGTCTCACAGAATAACTCTCTCTCAGAACAACTGCCTCTTCATGAGAGCAATCTTAAGAGGCCACGGGAGTCGATTTAGCGAAATATCAGTTTCTTGGTGATAACTTTCGAACGGTATGAGATATCAAAATTCTAATACGCGAGAATCACAGAGAATTATAATGGCTTCAAGATAATACCAGTTATAACTATTTAAGTCATGTCGACGCTTCACAGTTATGTAACGTGACTTAAACAGTCATAACTTATATCATCTTGAAGCTATTATAAATATCTGCATGTGTTTATCGCGTATTAGAATTTTGACATCTCATGCCGTTCAAAAGTTTATCCCCAAGAGACTGATATTTTGATAAATCGACTCCCGTGGACTCTTAAATTACTTTTAAAAAAAGTATACCAAAAATTACGCGGATTTTTTTTTCGAATCCAGAAAAACAGGAATATCATAGAAAACCGCGACATTGCAAGTGTGTATATTTTTGAGATGAATAGTATAATCATTTGCATACACTGATGGGAGACACTCCCACCCCATTTTGTTCACTCTGTGGAGGAATTACGGAGAAATTCACTTCGTTTGAAAGACAGATTTTTTGAGAGACAGTTCTTCTGAGATACAGTTTTTTTCTAGAGACAGTATAAGTTAGAGTCAGTCTGGTTTGTAAGACAGTTGTTTGAGAGGCAGTTGATGCCATACCATTAAATCGCAATATGGATTCCAATTTAAAACTTGTATTAATTCATTGAATATTAAATTACTGGTATTTCTACATCACAAATTATATTTGGTTTACATAGTACAATACATCTAAAAGGCAGAGTGGAATCACATAAGATAAAAGAAACTCTGTTAGGATTACAGGATGTTCGAAAACATGTGAGATATTTGGAAACCGAAAGTAGGCGTATTGTTATTTTACCATCATATTTTTATCATGAACCAATCAGTGTAATTCGTTTTGCAATGAAATTGCAATTAATAAATCTGTGCCTTTCATTCATTACAAATTTCTCGTGTTATATGTTACTTCCCTGAAAAAAATCGTCAAAAACTTTGAAAAACGAAACGATATTACATTTCCATTGCAAACTGGTGTGAGTCGATCAATCGTCTGTAGCGTTGGCAGCATGTAAAGAGGTCTTCCAAGATTTTTGGGAAAGAAGCTTAAAAATCTTAAAAATAATAATGTGTTCAGAAAAAACTATTCTCAACTGACAAAATATTGAAAAAATTCATTAAAATCAAATCGCAGTCACGAAAAGTTGGCTGTTATTTGTTGTTATGATGTTGTTGTTTTTCACTGCAAATGCGTATGTTTGCGCGGTGGCAGCTGTTTTTTTTATTCTCGAGCCTCTGCTTGAACTCGTCTATAGGCTCTTTGCTCCTCTTGCCTCCGTGATTTTAAAACGAAAAAAGAAAAAGAAGTGGTCCATCTTCGTTTTGTTCCGTAGAGTATCATAATAATTAGCCTAGGCCTATAGATTCCACACTTTCATTTCATTTACGGTTATAGGTTAGGGCCCAGAAGTCAAAATCTTATAACGTAAATATTTCTATTAAGCTATACCCTACTTCCCTTTTATTGTTTATGTTCACTCTGTCTTGTAGAATGTTACTCGAAGTTAAAATTGAAATTAAAAGGCTAATATGATATGAAAATGTAAATGTACTTCATGTGCGGTATTCCGCTCTCATATAATTAACTAGGAAAACGCGGGATGCGCGTTGTGAGATGAGCTTAGAAGTATGGAAATGTAGAATGAAAAATATTCTGTCAGCTCAGCGCAATTTAGGGACATCTACGGTCGGACCTTAGATTACTTCGAACGTTCAAAAACCTCACCTGCAACTTGTTGATATTTATAGTGCTGCAACCTGTCGCATATACACTTTACAAAACTAATTGATCCAAATAGTCAATTAAATGTTCGTTTGTTTGTACGTCTTTATTTGAACGATATTTGTATAATATAATAAAATATGATATGATAATAGCTATACAATGATAGTTCAACATAGGCGGGGTTCACTGCAGAGAATGGTCTTCCACCCAAACCTTCTAGAGATACTAGATATAGTGATAGATATAGATAAGATATTTGTGAAAAGAGGAAGTGGTAATGATACCGCATGGGTATCATTTCATATAGGAAGGTTGTTGTAGATAATGGAGCAGAGATGTTTGGGGCTTTTGGTAGTGAGAGCAAGGTTGTGGGGAGGGATGGAGATATTGAGGTTGGAACGGGTGGAGTTCCCCGGGTGGAGTGGGAGTGAATTGATGAGCTAAGGGGGAATTGCTCAGGGTGGAGACGTACATATGTGGCTGCTTCTTGGATAAGAGTGGACGGTAGGGTGAGGATGCGGAGGGATGTGAAGTACGGTTTACAGGATTCGAGGCGTGGCAGGCCAGCTATGATTCTGACTGCTCGTTTCTGCAGTATGAAGATGCGGTTGGAATTGGGAGAGGAGCCCCAGAATAAGAGGCCGTAGGATATGATTGAATGGATATGAGTGTGGTAGACGGAGAGGAGAGTTGAAGGGTTCACGATGGGTTTTAACTTGCGGAGCATAAAGCACCCGCTGAGGATTCGGGAGGATGCACTATTTATGTGGTTAGACGAGTCAAGAGTGTCGGTGATGTGTAGTCAAAGGAATTTGGTGGATGAGGTGGAGGAAATGCTATTGCCATTGAGGCGGATGAGTGGACATGAGTTGGTGGGGTTGTGGTGGGAGTGAAAATTCATAAAGACTGTTTTAGTGAGGTGAAGGGAGAGGTGGTTCTGATAGCAGAAGGAGGACATAGCGGATACCTGGGTATTAACAGAGTTGATTAGGGATGTCATGGAGGATCTGGGAGCAGTTGGGAGGTGACTAGTGTCGTCAGCATACACAGAGAGGGTGCCGATTTTGAGGAGGTTTGGGAGATTGTTAATATAGAGCAGGAAGAGGAGGGGGACAAGAACCGAGCCTTGGGGAACACCATTTAGGATGG
>OZ023327.1:45385748-45417771 GCA_964007535.1 Brachyptera risi | reverse complement strand
ATATATATATATATATATATATATATATATATATATATATATATATATATATATATATATATATATATATATATATATATATATATATATATATATATATATATATATATATATATATGTATATATATATATATATATATATATATATATATATATATATATATATATATATATATATATATATATATATATATATATATATACAAATGTATACATACTGCGACGAGTAGACGGCATATGTAGCTGAGTGGTTAACGCACTTGCTTCATATGATCCGGGAGGTGAAGTGCAATATCGGACCCGGTTTGATCCTCACCACCGCCCATCATCTCAGAGGTTTTTCGTGGTTTCCCTCTGTAATTCTAAGCTAATGCCAGGATGGTTACTACAATCTAGGCCATGACCACTTCCTACCCACTATCTTTCCCAATACCTATGACTATCAATAACGTAATGGGATAAACAACATGCCATTTTCCTTCTGCACCATGCTTATATCAAAGGGATGTCGCCTCACAAATTTTATGATAATCTGCTGGTATATTGTATGTTGATCTATATAAGTAATAGGCCTAGATGTAATTCAATCTGTGAATCCAGCTCTTCCCAAATGCATTAAGCAATATTGGAATAAATTTCATTTGAATTGGCCAATCTGTATTTGAAATAGGCCTACGTCTGTAAAAGCATTCAGACCCCCAGTCAAGAGCCCTACTGCTATATTTACCATTTGATAACTGTTCAATTACTCATCATCTACGAGAAAGATCAGAAACAATAATAATAATAATAATCTTTATTCAGAGAACAATATACATTGTATAGAATGTGTCACATATAAAAATATCAGATAATTATAAAATGCATGATTATATATGATATATGATAATTATATATGCAAGTATACAACTATGTAGGCCTACTATACATTGAATTATGTTGAAATTGCGAATCTCAGAAATGTACACGAAAGCGCTGATTCCATCACGGTGAAAATGGTCTAATGTTAAAAGGATAGGAACTTTATGCCATGTTGCTTATCCCGTTACGTTATTGATAGTCATAGCCAATACCTAAGAAACCTTCATCGCATCAATAATTCATTCGACACCAATAGATCTTAGTTATATCATTATAGTGAGTCGTTTAAACCCAATATAGGTAGATAGAGTAGACAGGTGGCTAGCCCACTAGACTGTCATTCAGGAGACCGGTTTGATTCCCGTCATGGTCGACCATCCTGACAGGGATTTTTCGAGGCTTTACTACAACTTCACACAAAATTTTATTATTTTTGAAAATGAAAATACTTTCTTTTTTCCCGCTGTGTTATTCTAATGGGTATTTTTGAAATTTCGAAAATTCATAAACAAAAAAGTTACCACCCGATGATGCCACAAAACTACACAGATCTAAGTTAGATGAAGAACCATAATGAAAAAAAGTTTGAAATTGATAACTGTAGCTGTTTGACCTGTGGAGAACCGACAAAAAAACATAAAAAAAAAAAAACGAATACCAATTTTTTTCAGTATGTCAAATTGGATCCTCGCTAAAGCTCGTCTAAAAATCTACCGGATTCTGATGAACCTATTATTGGCAAATATACGCCTGCTATTACCTTATTGTCAAAGTTGACTACAAATGTTGAGGAACACATTGAGTAATTTACCCAATATTCAGCTGATATGGGGTTCTCATTTCTGTAGGGGAATTGCTGCATAGAATCGATTGGTTCCTTAAGGGGACATTGATGGGCATTTTTTTTTAATTTGAATTTTTTGTAGATCTAGTTGGTGGATTGTAGAGACGGAGTTTAAACCCCGGCCTACCTTAGACGCCGTCTAAGTAAGAAATTGCATTGCAGCCACAATGCAATTTCGTACTTAGGCGGCGTAATATAGGCCACGACCGCTTCCTTCCCAATATCCTTCCCATTACCCATAAAAACCTTCATCTCATCATCCCATCATCTCATTAATCATCCATCCGACGCCAATAGATCTTAGTCATCATTACAGTGCGTCGTTAAAACCAATATAATAATAATATTAGAACTTTGTAGATCCACTTCTCATATTTCAGTACCGGTATTTTGATTTTGTGTACTCTGTCCCTTTGTCCCTGTACATAGATATAAGCCACAGGACCGTGTGACGTATTTGGTGTGACGCAATGTCCAAAGTAGTCATACAGAAAGAAAACACCGATTTCGTCGCATTTGAATAACGCTCAGCTTTGGCAAAATGGCAACTTTTGAGTATTTGCTTTTAGTAACCATCTTGTAAAAGAGAACGGTAGGATAGGCACATCTTCCTGCGTTAACTGTCGAGAACGTTAGGGTTACGGCAGTTCTTCGTGTGTAATTTTATTATTCATTTCATAGGCTAGGACCTATATATTGAAATGAGTATAACTAAACTAGAAAATTCAAATACCGTGCCATCCAAATTACCAGCTAAACCATATGGGAAGATTATATTAACGCTGAAAAATTGTCTTCTACCTGATGGAAAGCTTATGCCCACTCCATCGCAAATCGATGGTTTGGAGTATGATACTGAGATAGACCAAAGGATATTAGGATGTGAAATGATCCAAACAGCTGGTATACTACTGAAACTACCCCAAGTAAGTATTTTGTGTGCGCGAATTGTACACTGTAGACCTAGATTCTACTAGGCCTAGGCCCAGACTGACTGCTCAGCCCCCTAAGCTAAGACTAGACCTAGCCTAGGCCCTAGCATTAAGTTTGTAGTATACTAGGCCTAGGCCTATCTCGGTCTTAAAAGACTCTGGGCCCTACTACAAACACATTAGCCTCAAACTCATTAGCCTACCTATTATATGTATTATATATCATGCTAGGGCCTCATAGGCCTAGGCCCGATTGGATTATACGTTTTCCTAAATGTCGATTGTCTTAGCTTAGGCCTAGGGTCCGTGCCTAGGCCTAGTAGAATGGGTTTTATGCTCCCCAGCAACCTAGTAGTGTTGGCCTATTACTCAGCAGTGTTTCTATGAATTCTATAGTATAGGCCTAGGCCTATGATGACTTCTTTTCATTACGAAATTGCCTGATTTGTTACCATTTCTGGCCCAATTAAACACTACCACTAAAATGGCAAACATAACAACTAAACAAAGGATATGCATTTGCAGGACATTTCAATCAGTACATATAGCGGTAATTTTACTGATTAACGTACCATGACAAATTTTTGTTCTATGTTAGCGTTTTTGGTGTTTTCTGATAGATCTTGTTTATATTTAGGCTGACCTTATTACCACGTTACGTTTTGAGAGTCGAAACGTTACGTGGCAGCAACAATGATAATTGCTGCCACGTTACGTGGCAGCTATTTGCAAAATTGCTGCCACGTAACGTTTTGGTTCATTTGAATCAAAACGTTACGTGGCAGCTATTTTGAAAATTGCTGCCACGTAACGTTTTGGTTTTTCATGTTCTGAGTCAAAACGTTACGTGGCAGCAACAGTGATAATTGCTGCCACTTAACGTTTTGGTTTTGAATGTGTGTTTTACAGCTGCTGACCGAGCTAACAATGTTTCCTTTCCAGGCCTACGCTGTCTACTGATTGTGATTATTAATATAGAAAGGTCGTAAATTAGTTCAGGTTTCTGATCTTGGAACACTTTATTTACATGTGGTAAACTTGTTAAACCTACGGTAAAAACAATGGATTACTATTTTGTAATCCTTTGTTTTTACCGTGATGTCAGCTGATTTAAGTCTATAAAAAAAGTCAAAAATTACGTTTTGACAGCTGATGTAAGTCTATAAAAAAGTCAAAAATTATGTTTTGACAGGTTAGTTTTAGCTAAGCCCATAGGCCTATCACACAATACTCAGTAATTAATCCATTGTTTTTACCGTTGGTTCAACAAGTTTTGACTAAAAACGTAAAAAAAAAAACAACGTTACGTGGCAGCAATTATCATTGTTGCTGCCACGTAACGTTCTGACTCAAAACCAAAACGTTACGTGGCAGCAATAATCATTGTTGCTGCCACGCAACGTTTTGACTCAAAACGTAGAAAAAAACAAAACGTCACGTGGCAGCAATTTTGAAAATAGCTGCCATGTTACGTGGCAGCAATCATCATTGTTGCTGCCACGTAACGTTTCAACTCTCAAAACGTAACGTGGTAATAAGCACTCCGTTATATTTATGGTGTGTAGTTTGAACATTTTGTA
Organism: Brachyptera risi; assembly: GCA_964007535.1. NCBI lineage: Eukaryota > Metazoa > Arthropoda > Insecta > Plecoptera > Taeniopterygidae > Brachyptera > Brachyptera risi. The sequence goes on along the minus strand of OZ023327.1, from coordinate 45,413,554 downwards.
TTTTGTTTGTGTTAATATGTTTTTTACTCACTTGAAGTTGATGCTTTGTGATCTGACAAAGGTGACAAAGGTGGACAGTAGGTTAGGTTAGGGTCAGGTTAGTGTCCAAACCTCGCGTATACCGCCGGCAGGCAAAACGGAACTTAGGCCTATATACCGTAAAAAAAAAAAAAAAATTGAAAAAAAATTGAAAGTTGAAAACAAAATAGGCATGGGACGCTAATCAGTAAATTTACCAAAGTGAACATGGTCAGGTAGACGAGTAGGTTTGGTAAACATGTCACACGTGCCTACATGTAACCTACCATTTTTAGGTTCATTTTTATCAAGTCTTTGGAGTTTTGAAGTAGATGTCTAGGGCAAATTCAGTTCATAGGCCTAGTAGGCTTATGTGTGGTAAATGTTGAGAATATCAAACACAGCCATCACCGGTAGGCCTATGTGCATTTTTTTCGGGTGAATGATGTTTTCTAGTAGGGTTTGTTGAACCATTCTTAGAAGAAGTGGTGCGGCGTATAGGCCTACACTTTGGTAGGGGCCTACAGTATTTCCGTTGTTTTATAGTTTTTACCAAGTTTTGGGACATAGAATATGAGATTTCGATATGACATATTCGACAATTGAGACTCGGCCATTGTTGAAGAGCAGTGTTGCCATCCTAAGAATCACACCCACCACACCCCCTAACCTGAAAATGTCTTTACCATGAAAATACATGAAATCGTCATTTTAAAGCTAACATTAATCCAATAAAATGCCCCAAATACCAATGTACGCTGCCAATTCCTCAAGTGGTAGGCGGCAGGACTACACATAAACCTACAAAAAAAGTCATTTAAAAAAAAAAAAAAGAAGAAGAAGAATAATTATGTCTTGGCAATGATTGGTATGTTACATGAAATACATTTCTCTTACATACAAAGTAGGCCTACAATCGGTATTATGCTACTGGTAAAATTTTATTAAATTTTGTGTTTCCATTATTAATAGACTACCGTACCGGTACCACTAAGTTCAAGTTTGGACCTACATTTAAATTCTCCGACTGACTTCCCTACAATTACATTGATTGGTAAGAGCTTATTTTGTCTTAGGCCTATAGGCCTACCTAGGTAGAAAAGTGATCTAGGCCTAATTATAATGTTCTGACTACTACTTCCAAGAAATAACTCATTGCATTGCCTTGTATTGTGTATGTAGACGTCATTGACATTAATTACCGGTAGCTTATTTCCTGAATACTTGGGAAGCATATCATTCATTATTCATCTTGAAAATAAAGCACATTCCATTGAAACTCATATAGTCCCTCATATTAAGCCACCCTAGTATTGATAGTAGCTCATTCACTACCAACTTCTCTGCTACACTTCAACACAGCTCTCATGCCTCTATCCTGCAAAATCTGAAGTCGATTTATATCGGTGAGAAATGTCTGATGGTCATTCCAATTGAAATCAATCAACCAATTTCGGCCATAGTCTCCGATTTTGATGAAATTTAGCACATTTTCAATTTTAGAATTTTTCATCCCTTATCTGCCGAGATACGGGGTAGCGACATTTGGACTCGTTTTATGTAGGCCTACGCAGAGGTTGTTTTCTGATGCTTTCTGTCCTAATCAAGCTACTGGTACACAGTTGTAATAGGGTTCATTTTGAAGGTATGAATGCCCTCTAAGCTCCATAAAATACCATCAACATCCACTGTGAGTAGGCATACATAGTTTGGGAGTAGTTTATTCCTACATTTTAACTAGGTCAAAGGTCAATATCAAAAATGATCTTGGATTTTGTTTCAACTTGGTATAAGTACTCTGAACACATGTACAAATAAATGTGGAAACTTTTGTGGTGGCTGTTTCATAGGTTTCTGAGACATTAAATAATTACCAAACAGTAAAGGTAGGCCTATTGAAATTTGCAGTAAACCAGGTAGGCCTATCTCAACCTGTACCTCTGATAAGAACATGTTGATATAATTATTATAATGCAATTAATATAGTTATACTTGAAAATACATTCTTAACAATAGGTAGCCGATATTTACACAAATGTTTCACACATTGTAAAATAATTATTTTAACAGTATCGTAACTCGACACAGTACTGGTATACAGTATTAATATATCATAGTTCATAGGCCAATATCAATCCATCCAATTTTCTAAAAATTGTGATATTTAAGTTGGAATAATATTGAATACTTTAATATGAAGTCTCTGTACGTTACCATGCCTTCTTAACAGTCACACATTGAAAAGCTGCTGTGTAGTTAAAATAACGTCTTCAGGTTTGATGATTTAAGAGCGCCCACCACGTCCGCTTTCTGGGGGAGAGTGACTTCATTGTCTCGTGGCAGATATAGGCCTACGAATGATGTTGACGGACCATGTGGATGAAGAAATCTTACCCGAATTTCATTGGCATCCATCAATTTCTCCAACACATACCCTAGCCACCAATACCCTCCATAACCTATCGTAACATGGTCTTTTATGTCATCATAATGCGATATCTTTGTTTGGAGGTTTTATTTCAACTTCTTCAAAGAACTCTGAGGATGTAAATTGCTCAACTCGGACAGTATCAGTAGATGTTGACTACTAACGAGTGATAATTTCAGGTGCCCACAATTGGTTGCAGTAGCTGAAATCTTTCATTCAGGCTGATACTATTTGCCTCAATTTCTTCAGGTAGTAGGCCTACGAACTTTAAAGTGGTGCTTTCCAATTTTCCCCTTGCCCAGTTATAGAGGTCTTTTGGTGTCATAATTTGACTTACATAAGGTTTTGAAGACTGGCCCTAGTCGCCAAGACGTTATTTTAGCTACACAGCTTTTCAATGTGTTGAACTGTTAAGAAGGCATGGTAACGTACAGAGACTTTGAGTATTTAAAGTCATTTCAAGTATGCATTTTCAAGTATATAACTACATATTAATTGCATTATAATAATTATATCAACATGATGTTCTTATTAGAGGTACAGGTTGAGATTCCTAGTTTACTGCAAATTTCAATATATTGTATACCGTAGTAATTATTTAATCTCTCAGAAACCTATGAAACAGCCACCACAAAAGTTTCCACATTTATTTGTACATGTGTTGAGAGTACTTGTACCAAGATTAAACAAAATCCAAGGTGGAGCATTTTTGATATTGAACCTTTGACCTAATTAAGATGTAGGAATAAACTACTCCCAAACTATGTACTCACAGTGAGTGTTGATGGTATTTTATGGAAAGAGGGCATTCATACTTCCAAAATGAGCCCTATCACAACTTTGTAGCTTGATGAGGACAGAAGTTATCAGGAAACAACCTCTGCGTAACATAAAACGCCAGGCACAAAGTCCAAATTTTGCTACCCCATATCTCAGAAGATAAGGGATAAAAAATTCTACAGCTAAATATGTGATATCAGATGCAACATGGCAGCAAGTGTGCCAAATTTCATCAAAATCGAAGACTGACTGAAAATTTGATTAATATTTGGTTGTTTTTAAATGGGATCACCCTCCCTGCAAAATTTCAGTTTGTATTCAACAGCATTTCACATGGAAATTGGATGGATATAGTTGAGATTCAAAAGGTCCTGTAAGCCTGGTATTTGCTGTTGGGACTTTTTTATATTTTTATTGTGGGCAAATATTATGTTATAGGCCTATTTTCTTGTGAATATATTCTATGACTTGATTACAAATATGGCATACCATAGGCCATCTTATTTTCTTCAGTTTGAAAGAGTTTGGGTTTTGGAATATGCTACCAGTACAGAAAGAAATGTTGAACGGCGTAGACAATTTTCTAGTATTCCTTGCCAGTGAATCAGTAGTTGTATATTGTTCTTGTTTGTTTCCAGGTTGCCATGGCTACAGGTCAAGTGTTATTTCAACGGTTTTATTATTCAAAATCTTTTGTTCGTCACGCGATGGAAACAACCGCGATGGGTTGTGTTTGTTTAGCCTCGAAAATCGAAGAAGCGCCTAGACGAATTCGTGATGTTATCAATGTATTTCATCATATCAAGCAAATCAAAGGCCAGAAGTAAGTATTATTTCTAAATACATCATATTCACTGAAGTGCAGCTTTAAGATTGATTTAGATATTTGTTTAGATGGACCCTTATAATAGAATTGCTATCTATATGTAATAACATGTATTCTTTCTGATAATTGAATAGTATTTCTGTAAAAGTAGAGATAGGTGTGGAGAAGGGCCAACTAAATGTCTTGATCAGTTAGTAAGCTACTTGAAAAAGAAAATCAGGAATCATAATTTTAGAGCAAGTTACATAACTATGTGTGAGCCATTTACTTTTCAAGTCAGAAATATAGTTCCTTTCAAAGACCATTTTTATGTAATTAATATTTAGTAGGACCTACATTCATACATTTTTTAACATTACTTGTTAATCTAGAACTCACGATAGATCGCAGGCATCGGCCGTACGTACATACTTGAAATTAATGTTGGGAACTTGATGCAAACAATTTTTGTTCCTATTTACCCAATAAAAGTTTGGAATGAAAAACGGTAAAGTAGGTTTGCTTTATTGCAAAAATACAGGCCTACAGTGTGGGGTGAAAATTTCAATGTTGAAATTATAATTATTTTGTAGGCCTACCACTAATTGTACACTTGAAAACTTCTTTGTCTTTTCAATGCTCAATCGTCAGTTGTGTAACATTATACAGTAGAACCTCTTCAGTATGATGTTGAGGGGAGATAAGCCAATCGTCGTCATATCACGATCGTCGTACAACCAAATTTATAATAAAACTCCCAACAAAACTTTGCGTGAATTTAGTCAATTTCATAATTGCGCGCTTAGGGCGACCGGCCGGGAGTACAAGTGAGAGAGATCGTGTATACTCAATTATTGACAATGACGTGCGATCGGCATATGGCCAGCTTCTATTGGCGCTCGGCCGTCCCGAGAAGTATTTTTTCAAGCTTAACAGTCTTGTGCTTGTTAAAGTCGGATAAGGTCAGACCACATGCAGTAGGATGACACACACCATGCAGTTGACAGCTCAAAATGCTTATGTTCACCACTGCACATCAAATAAAAATGATGGAAGTTGAGAAAATCATGCTTCTTCATGATAAAATATTTATTAAACGTGATTTTAGTGGAATATCTTGCAGTTTTAAGTTGATTTCGTTGTTATGAGTGTGCGTGTGTAGTACACCCATTAAAATGAGCAAAGAACATATTTTTGACCGACTATAGGCCTAGATCCGCATATAAGCCAAATGTGACTTTTGAACTTGAAATTTCAAGAAAAACCCTCGGCTTATATTCGGGACAATACGGTACAAACAATAACAATTTGTTAGTCGTTTCGTCGTAATATTGATGTTTTTTCTTGGAAGGGAACCAAAAAAGCGTCGTATTCTCGCGATGGTCATTATATTAAGGGACGTATTAACGAAGAAAAAATACACGTGGCCTTATGGGAATTGGCCGGGACTATCTCAAAACGACAATATATCACGATGATCGCTGTAATGAGGGACGTTCTAAAGAGGTTCTACTGTAACTTGAGTGTTTGTTGTATCAGGTACACATGAAGTATGTGATTTTCCCATGCCTAACAGCCATTAACCACTTGACAGCCGCGAGCGCGTATACGCTTCCACAGCGATCATGCTGGACAGGCCTCTGGCGCTTATACGCATCCTCGAACTTTCCAATTTGTTTCATATCATATCTCGACAAAATGACGTCATATTGACTTGGGACTTGTACTGACATCTGGGATATGGATTGAGAAATCAGCGTAATTTTTCTTTTTGCCTATAGAATACGCTAATGTATTGAAAAATGATAAAATACAGTTGGCTCTCATTCCAAAACATCGTTCTAGGCTAGTGTGTCAAATTGACAAGCCTCTGAACGCTAAATAAAAGTGACATTGGTGAATTTCATGTTTCACATATCAAGTATACTAGTACCAGTATATCAACACAATTGAACCATCTGTTCCTGCTATAAATGTTATGAAAGGCTTATATAATTGCTCAAGTATATGTGTGACATAACCGGGATAAAACCTGGCCTGGGAGGTAGGGTAGTGATTTCGTAACCTGGGTGTCAAGTGGTTTATTTATTTTATTTATTCAATAATTCCTTCAACCCTCTTCCGAGGAAATCGGAATGGTTAAAATGATACAATAATTGTAGAATGGAACCAACTATAATTGGACTGAGAAAGTGGTGTCACCATTCCATTATGTTCAAAGACATAATTATGTCAACGTTTTTCCTTGTGGGCATTTCTGATTACCCCTACACCTGTTTGCATACTACAGTATGTGTTGTGAGAGATGTGATTTTGTAATATACGTTTTGTTTTGGGTAACTTGCTTTGTGGAGGGTGGGTAAATATTTCCCGGTAGTATATACTTCGCATAATACACGCCTCTCCACATATAGAGTAGGCTATAGACTAATACATCACCTTAAGCTCTCGTTAATTATTTTGGCTGAATAATATTTTGACATGAAATAGGTGCGGTAATTGCTAGTTGTTGAGGTGGAATTATTAGTACTTTTATTTCTTAACCTCGTATTAGCAAAATTTACTTGTTTGTCTAGCTACATGCCAGTTACAAAATTAAGCTGCCTGTTGGGTGACTAATTAAATGATTATCACCAACTGATTTCAGACCTTGACAATCAACGTTGACTTGAATCATTTGTGCTGGCTTATTTGTATTAAGGCCTAACCATCATGTTGACAACAAAGTGCAACACAAGAATAAAATAATTTATACCTGCATAGTGAATCTGGGGACGTTACATTTTGTACCTTAAAAAAGTATATGGCGTTGATTACATCCCTAGACATTATATACACCTAAGCAAGGTGAAGCTAAGGGTCGAAGCAAGGAGGGAGGAGAAACTCCAACATAACGGCGTTACTCGTTCCCACACCTCAAGCAGATAACTCTCTCATATCTCCACCCTCACTTTCTCTGCTTTTATTTAATTGCACTGCTGTAAGTGTTGAGCGATAAGACTCACTACATGAAACGCACTGCTGTGCACTGATTTGAACCTAATATGAGGTTTGTTATTTTATTTCTGTCCAAAATTCATTAGATGGTATTGGTCTTATCTTGTATTGGCTGATGAATGCTCAGTGTTGAATCTAACTAGGTATGATGACTATAAAATGTTTTAGCATTGATACTTGAATGTGTGCTACTACTTCGTTCATTGTTGTACAACATTGGTAACATATCCTTCGTTTTCTTCAAGAGTATGGTGTTTTTATTACTGGCATTCATTCTATTTTGATTGTAGGGGAAATTTCAATACCATTCATATTTTAATTACCAATATTTATAATTAAGGTAGGTATAAATATGAAATTATCTTGAGAGTTTGTGTAGGTCCAACTCTTCTTTTTAATATTGTGATATACGTTAGTTCTCATATGTTTCTGTAATACCGGTAAGCCTCCATTTTCCAAGACTACCTTATTTGACAGCAAGCTAGTACCAGTATTGATTCATTTAATGCACTTGCAAAAATACTTCTATCAGTTCATAGTTTTCATTGATAAGTGTTGAGCTATAATCACCCCAAGCCAGTATGAAGTTATTGATAAATTAGCAACAAACATATATATAAAGACAGTTGTTGAAATAGGCCTACTCTAATATTCATTTTTGTTTCCACAATTTTTTAGTATTTCCATTATTTTCCCATTTTTCTTTATAAATAATGAGCTGAAACGATTGTTTTTTACTTGGTATAGCAGCAATAAACAGAGAACTGAACGATCATTCAGGAGACCCGGGTTCGATTCTCGCCATGGTAAACCATCCTGACAGGGTTTTTTGTGATTTCCCTCTGTCATTCAGGACAATACTGGGATGGTTCCTTAACAGCAGGCCACGACCGACTCCTCACTATCCAAAAACACCTAATAAAATAATCTTTCTTCTCCACCATCTCATATATCATTCACCGACATCATTAGCTTGTAGTCATCAGTACAGTGCGTCGTTAAGCCCAATATAAATAAATAAACATAGAGAATAATATGTTACATACGAAACTGGTTGTAGGCTTGCCTCCACCGCCTGATAAGACTGCCTTACTGACACATAGGCCTACAGCATTAAGGATTCAATAACAGCTTGCGCGGTTCCTCCGACTGCCGCCCTAAAGGCACCAGTGTAGAGATCCCACCTTAATATTATCGTCAACAGTTGGTGCTAAGTACTATCTATCTATTGGCGCAAAATTCAAACCATACAAATTTGAAGCAAAATTGTGCACCGCCTAGTTTCTACCTGTCTACACTACTTGTATCTGCAAAAAAAGAAGGCACAAATCATACATGCGCTAGTGGTGTGGAATAGGGGGACTGATGCCCAAAGCCTCTTCTTACTGAGATTTAAACAAAGCAGTGAATGCATCAAAAAATCCATGACAATACATGTCTCACACAATTCAAAGGATTACAACCTGTCACAACTTGTCTAGCTAGTAACAATGTCATATTCAAAAGGGAAAAGGTTACTACCAATTAGGGTTGCCAATCGATATTGAATATTTCAATCGATCTTTGATATCAAGGTTTCGATTCAATATCGAAATCAATTATTCGATTTTCGATTACTTCGATATCGAAAGTGAATTCGATATCGAATAAATGAACAAACAGCAAGCTGCCAGTCGTGCCTCAGATTGGCCATTTCTTTAGCATGGATATTGCGATGTAAACAGTCATATCATTGCTGTTTTTTTTTGTGGCTGAGGTCGACCTAAACCCTAATGCTAGAATATAAATCATAATTCCATGTACATCACCAAACTCTTCATATCTCAAAAAAGTATTGAGATGTTGGTACCAATTAGTCACTTGACAGTATCAGTTGTTGCAAGGTTGGATCACCGTATTCATATAGCATTTAGTCTGGACTCAGAGAAACATGTAAAAAGTAGTGCGCTGTTTACTTCATCAAATTGTTGATATTCTCATCAATACGACCCCGACAATTAAAATCCCAACTGAAAAAAATCGAAATGGTGAAAACGTTTTTTACGTTTTTGTTTGTATTCTACAGCCGGCTGACATATTGTTCTCTATCTCTCTCCTACCCCACTTGAGTAAGCCTACTCTCTCACTGTGCACTAGGCAGTGTGGTTTCTGTTCCAGTCAGAACCAAAAGTATTAGTATGGTCAGAATGACCATGGTTAGAGCTCTGAATAGCTCTTGACATACATCAGATCGGAACAATGTTATTGTATTATTTTGACGTCAGGAAATGAATAATTGAATATATTATTATAAAAAGTCAAATTAGATGGAAAAAATTGAAAACTACACAGAACAAGTCATCAATAAACTCATGACTATACATATAGACTCATGGTATACATACATATTCTGAACCCTCCTCCCCGCTCTCCCCCAAAATGCTTCGTAAAGTTAATCTGTGTGGCCTAGACTGATCTGCGCAGGTTTGCCTTCGACAGTTGGGACTTGATCCAAGAACCTGTAACCCATAACCACGTATTTGACCATACCAACCGCTTATAAATCATACCGTTATACCACAGGTTACGCCTTGAACTCTGATTAGTGCTTATCAAGATTGAACAGTCAATTTACCCATACCTGATGTACTCTGTTGAACAAGTAGGCCTACTATTATTTTCAGTACTCGTCACGGTATTACATCTCATTTTAGTGTTTTTTGGCATTCTATGAAATTTATAAAATATGTATATGTTTTAATTTAGACTAGCATATTTCACAGCTGAATTTCCAACTTTTCTTTTAGAATAATATGTGTATTATTGTCGATTTATGTACAGGCCCAGCTGGCATCACTAGCATGCTTTTCTGTATATATAGTTGATAATAATGAAATATATATATATATTTTGTAGTCTCATTATTTCAATGTTTTCAGCCCATAAAGTGACTTTTAGTTTTAAACAATTATACTTTACAGCCTAGGTTAATTGGTGTTGGATTTATTAGTAATGTTTTGCAATTAGTTTTAATTCAATTTGTAAGCTAGTTTTTATACAGTAATGATGTATTAATTCAGTGGTGTAAGCCCATCTATGAAAAAAGTAGTAGGGTACCTGGGCAGCCTGAAATTATGTAGAAAGGTGTCCAGTGTTATAATAGTGAGGAGTGGGGGGGGCATCAAACAATCAAGCCCATCTAGCAAACATTCAAGCTTGAAAGTAATTTTATTGTTTTATAACCTTAAATAAATCCTTGGGATTAATTCATGGATGGCTGGATGGGACTAACTGATCAAATTGCAGTCTGCTTACCTTTATAAACTTGAAAAAGTGGCTGAAATATGCAAATTAAAATGTTTCTGATATTTATGGTCTGGCAAACTGTACAAAATCTATAATAGGCCTAAGTGTAGAAAAAAATGTCAGCTTGGAGGTGAAAGTGTTCCAAGAATTGTGCTTGGAAAAATCCAGATAAAATCTTTTTCAAAGAAGAATGTTTCCAAGTCCAAGATGTGTTTAGAAATTGAACAATTTGGGTTATTAATTTAACGAAATGTGATTGAGTCCACCATGGGACATAACGTATGAACTAGAACTGTCTAAGTCCTACTCCTACTGTCTTAGAATGCCTAATGTTTCTTAAAACTAAAAGTGCTCAAGTCCAGAAATGTTATGTATGTTTAGTATGTTCTCTGTGGCAGGTAATGACTATATTTATTAGGATAAAACATTTGATAATAACAAATACACATTAGCAACACAATAATAAGTATTTCATGACATGTAAACTACTGGGGGTGCATTCCTGTACAATTAGTTTTATCTAGATAATCCCAGTCTGAGTTAATACCGTGTTGATACCGGTTTTAGAGAGGTTTAACTTCCTATTCCTGTATGAGTTTTATAGTAGGTTTGAGGGAAGCGTAGGTTAGTACGTCGGTAAAACAGTTTTTTGACAAATGTTGTTACAAATCAGCTAAAATGTACCTAAATATCTTCCAATTTCAACGAAACTTGAACTAAATCAAATCTCAGCCTAAACCACAATTTTCAATGAAATTAAATAAAAAACAAAAAGTTAACCTATGTGGGATCGAACCCCGTCCGTCTTCCTCTGAATGCAGCCGCGCTAACGACGCAACCGATCTGCCAATGTGAAATTTTGGTCTCAGAACAACATATATATATATCTCAAACCCAGATAACCAATTAAATTGGGCCAGGGGGTGTTTCCACCAGTTTTTCTAGGGCAGACTTCTCATATCAATCGGTTCCTGCCAGTTCCGACTTCTTCCTCCTCTTCTTCAGTACTGCTAGGCCTATCCTCTATTTCTTCTTCTCTTCCTACGAGTTCCCTCCATCGTTCTCTATTCTCCCACCATCTCCCGTCTTCCACTTCTTCCCATTTTTCTCCTCGGTTGACTACCCCTAACTTGACGCCCTCTTGCCACCTTTCTCTTGGTCTTCCAACTCTTCTCTTAGCTCCATTGTTTTCCGCTATCTCAAACATTGCTCTCGGTATTCTCTCCATTTCCATTCTCCGCATATGCCCGTACCACCTAAGTCTCTCCCTCTCCAATTTAAATGATAACCTTTCCACTCCCACTTCCTTCCTTATATTACTGCTTCTCTTCTTCTCCAACTTTGACACTCCTGCTATGCTCCTTACAAACTTCATTTCTGCTGCCTCTATTTTCTTTTCTTCTCTCCAGTTGATTGACCATGTAACTGCTCCATATGTCAAGATAGGCAAGTAGTACCCATTATAAATGAGTATCTTCCCACTCCTTGGAAAATCTTGGTTCCAAATCAGCTTCCTTACTTTTTGAAATAGCCCGTCCGCCTTAGCTATTCTCTTATTCACTTCTAGCTCTACTTTTGCCGTATTACTGACAATACTTCCCAAGTATGAGAACTCTTCTACTTCTTCCAGTTCTTGACCTTGCAGCTGTACTTTTTCTTCAATCTTTCTCTTCTCTCTGCTCATCACCATTGTTTTGCTCTTTTCCACGCTAATTCTCATCCCAAACTCCTCTGTAATTTCTTCCCATCTTTCTACTTTCTCTTGCACCACGTCTCTACTGTCTCCCAATAACAATATATCATCAGCATATATCATTGTCTTTGACCCTGGGCCTTCGTTCTCTGGTTCCACTTTTCTGATCATCTCATCCATCACCATTACAAACAACATAGGTGATAGGACACTGCCCTGCCTAACTCCACTCCTTACCTCAAACCACTCCGTCCTGCCTCCATTTGTTTGCACTGAAGCCTTGCATTCTCGATATAAACTTTTCACACAGTCTATCATCCCCACATGTATGCCCTTTGCCCTGAGACTCTCCCACACCCTTTCTCTGGGAAGATGGTCGAATGCTTTCTCCAAATCTAGAAAAGCCATGTACACTCTTCTTCCCTCCTCCCACCTTGTTTCTACCAGTTGCCTGACAGCAAATATCAAATCTACTGTTGATCAGCCTGTTCTGAACCCATAGTGTTTAGCGTGTTTTAAGATCCACTTCAAGATTTCAAATATTAATTTAAATATCTAATATAGTAAATATCGTTACGGGAATGCGATTTCCAGAATAAGAACTTAAGGCAACGGAATGTGAATGTATTGAAATAATTTTATCATCAGTTTTATTATTAATAATTCATTTGCCAGAATTCTTTTCGAATTTGTATATATAACAACATAAGTATACAAATTCGAAAAGAATTCTGGCAAATGAATTATCAATAATAAAACTGATGATAAAATTATTTCAATACATTCACATTCCGTTGCCTTAAGTTCTTATTCTAGAAATCGCATTCCCGTAACGATATTCACTATATTAGATATTTAAATTAATATTTGAAATCTTGAAGTGGATCTTAAAACACGCTAAACCCGCTCTTTGGCAGGTTTAAGTTAATCCTGCTTTTCTGGTATTATTTCCGGGTCTATCTTTTTAGGAATACCAAGTTAGTACCAATATCACTAAAACCGGATTAAATCGTACAGGAATGCGCCCCCAGAAATGTACAAAAATTAATGTGATCAATGTTTTGAGGTTAAGGCTGTCAATTTCTACAATATACCAAAACCTAAGCGTTCCGAAAGTCTTGCAGTATCCGAGATTGAAAACACATTACGCAATGATGTTGGTTCCAGAGATCCTTCCGATTTCTGAATATTCATCACAGTAGTAAGAGAACTATCAATGGAAGTGAAATATAAATGACTTCTCAGAAAATGTTATTTATTATATTTAAATTGTGTATTAGTTGATGATGTTATAAAACTGAAATTGCATAAGTCCACATTTTGAGACATTTCATCAAAAGAGTCACACAAGCAATTCAAGTGTTCTAAGATGACATTGATATTACTATGTGTAGAAAACATATGAATGCAGAATACAAATTCATATTTTAAAACAATTGTGTTTCCTTAATTTTATTCCCATATCACCAAACTTGAATTGGCTCTATCTCATTTTGATCTTTTTATGCTTTCACCTCCAAGCCGACGAAATGACCTAGGCGTGAATGTGCCACTGCTAACGAGTACTTGTAGAGGATTATTTGCTATGATGGGCCCAAAACATACCATAACTAGGGTACTTTTTTGGTGGGGGGGGGGGGGGATTCGTTTATAAAGATATCATGTGATGATGACTTATTACGGTGTTGTTTGCTGTGATTCCTTGATGTCACTTCAACTTCGTTATACGCTTACTATAGTGGAACCTCTTTGAAACGTTTTTCAGGGGACCACACTAAAAATTCAAAGTGAAAACCTGACGGAAAAGACTAGTCAACATGAGAGGGTTATGAATGTGATCCAAAAATAAAATGTTCTCAAGAGGTTCTACTGTGCTATGATTTCATTCTACCATATTATAATCTCTAGTCTTGAATAGGGTAGGCCCACGTGAGCCAGGGCAAATATGGCATTATGTGTAAACTTTTATTTTTGTGCATTTTATTTCACAGTGTTAAGAGTTACAACATAGGCCTAACACAGAGTGTGCTTAATCGAGGTCTTCCTGTTTTATGTAGTTATTCATTACACTGGTTGAATCTGACCTGATATTGCAGCGTTATTGAGAGTAACGAGCACAATCGTGTTTTGGAAAGTTTGCTCAGAGCTGTTTTGTTATTGGTTTCCCACAGGCTACAGGGACCGTGGTGATCGGTGGGTGAGTGAATCTCCTCTTGGTCTCATGGGATGGTTTAAGAGAACGTCAGTCTAAAGGTCACAAACCACGCTAGCGTCGCAAGCAACACAAAACAAGCTTGCCCAGAAAATGAATGCTAGCTTGCAACTCGGAATTACCGAGCAAATCTACGTCAACCAACGTCTTCGTTGATCACTTGACAGATGTTATTCTATATTTCTGCCATTATTGTATACTGCAGGCCTTACTTCCTATCCATAGATACTCATGTTCGTATGGTGTAGCTTTCTTGACTATATTTTGATGAGATACTGCCCAGATTCATTCAGATTTGCTTCATTGAAAATCTAGTGACTGGTTTGTTTAGTTATTCCCCACAGATAAACTGTAAACACGTTTGAGACTTTAAATGGCTAACATACATCTATCTTGATCTCTCCACTACACAGATATGACATTATGTTCCCTCCTTGCCTTGTCCTGCTGTTCTCATCTCTCTAGCTGAATATAACATTATTATGTAGGGCCTACCACAGTGATATAAGCCATAATTTCCCCTTTTTTTTCGTAATTCTGAAACATTCAATATTGAGATGAACTATCATGTGAATTTCCAATTGTTTACTTGCATACCATAATAACGCTGTTCTAAATGTTGACATAGAAATCTGTTTCGGGCAACTGTTTGAAAATGTCGTATATGACCGTGTTAATAAGTTAGTTACATAATTTCAATAGCTTTAGCTCACAGCCAGCAATCAAAATTGTTGTTATCTTGGCATGATAGCCAAAAAAGTGTCCTCTTGAAAAATAATGAATGAAAAGTAAAAAACTAGAAGATTGATATAGTATCAATAGAGAAGAAAAACAAGAGAAGCTCTTGACAGACCACATTTAGTATTATTTCAATGTTGATGTCCTTAATTGTGAGAAATACGGTACTTCAGCGTCATGAAAACTAAGCAAAGCAAACTTCGTAAAATGCCTTCATGATATACCGGTGTTGATAGTATCGAGCAACTAAATAAAAACTGATCAATATTGGATTTCTTATGTTTATGATTCAACTTATCACGATAATTCAAGTTTGTCACCGGCATAGTTCTCTAGGTAAAACAATTGGAACAGTGTTTTCGTATGAGAGATGATACTTTCATGCTAATTATTTGTCTCATTTGTTTACTGATTGATAGGCCACACTCAAACACCGGTAAATAAAAATATAGAATGCCACAATAATTGTTTAACATAAAGCATCTCAATAATTGTTATGAATGCCTCTTTGTAACATCTTTTTTCTAGATTGCGAGACGTCAAAAGGCTTGAAAATGCTACCCGTACATGTTCCCAAACATTAGTCCTCCTTCCATCTCTAATATATCTCTTTTTCCTTTCAGAAATTTCATTCAAGTATTGTAATAACATGAAATAGATTTCCTTATGAACTAGTTATTAACCTTTTATCTTTTCACATATTCTCATGCAACAATCCAGGTCTCATTCTGTATATTTAACGTTCAGTAACGGAACTTTGCCAATCATGATACGTATCACATATCTTTATCTAGAAGACCTTAAAGTTTGATGAATGGTAGTAGAAATACTATTTGTCTCAGCAGTATCTCATTTGCTTACACCCATTCCAATAGTAGTAGATACATCCTGACATGTTGATATGCTGAAAATATCACATAACAAATTTGTACTGTACTGATATTTTGAACAGTTGAGTATCTGCAATCCAATAGAAAAAAATCATAAAAGCCGTGTGCCTAGTAGTCTACTATATAGTGTTTTCCAATGAACTAATTCACATCAAAACCCACTTGCATCATGAATAATTTTGCCATTGTCTAAGCTGTGTTAGTACTTGAAACGTTGCAAAAATATCAATCTAGAGTCTGGCATCTGAGTGTGAATTTCAATATTAATTTCACATGAACTGGGTAGAAATACAGGGATATGGTCTCTTTCTCTGAAAAGAGTTGATTTCCTCTCGTATTTTCAAGAAGACGGTAAGTTAAAACAGTCTTGGTCACGAAATGTTGACAGTTTAAATAATTGTGTTATAAGTAACATTACTTAATTGTGGAGAATTATGGCTAACGTTTTAGGTACCAGTACACAGAAACTACGTACCCAACTCAAGGATTCCATCCACGGTACATAAAACGATGCGAGATCGCAAATGTGCAAATAAGTGGTCTGTCTTCGAGGAAAGATTGTTCAAGTTTATAATTTTACTTGCTGTATGGTAAGACCTATGACTGACTAATGATTGACGTGGCAATGTGAAATTTGATATTCAAAGGTGACATTCAAATACCAAAAAATGATCATCTACATTTACCTGTGTACGGTAAGATAGGTAACCAGGTTGGAATTTCATTGAATGCCAAAATACAATTTAAAATGCTTGACCAAATAACCTCGTTTAATGCACAAGTTCCAGTGAATTACATAGCTTAACATAATATCTGCCAAGATGGCTCAAGGCTAAAATATTACTTGCACATGATACGAGTTTCATTTATACACTAAACATAAACTCCAACATATGAAAACAAATTCAAGCTGCGAATTTTCATGTGTTGGAATTATTGTTTTAAATACTAGCAACTCGTATCAAAATTGATAAATCTTCAAAATGCATCGGTATATTAATATTGTAATCATAACTCAAGGTATTGTCCAAGATAGACATCAAAGAATCTTGTATTGCATAGACCTACTTGTAACCAAATATGTGTGCTCACTTTTACTTCTTTATGACCGGATACTGTATTCTGTACTGATCAATTATACACATATGAGCTCGGTTGCTAGTATTTTGGAGAATATAGTTATTGGGTCAATTATGTGTTAATGTATCTTGAAGTAATTTATCATAGCTGTTTTATAAAGTCTTACTTCCCATCAAAAATATGGTACATTTCTTGTTAGTTCAGATGTTTGATGTGTTTGTTTCTATGTATGTGCTTTCAGAACATTGTCTCCAATGGTGCTCGATCAGGCGTACATTTCATTAAAATCACAGGTTATTAAAGCTGAACGACGAGTTTTAAAGGAGTTGGGATTCTGTGTTCATGTCAAACATCCTCATAAGGTAAAGTTGTATGATACATTAATTTACTGATCAGTGATCATTATCATAGGCTGAGGATATACATTCTGAAGACCTTAACCACACTTCTGTCAGGTCTTAGCTTTACTTCTTTCTCTCGACACTTCACCAAATTGAGTTTTCCATCCTGTGTTGTACCTCCTCAAACCTTGTGTAATTCAAAATTTTTATAAAACAGAATGATGATATGCGATTAATCAACATATTGTAACATATGCTGTTGATCGATTTCCGTTATATTTGTTGTGAAATATATTTCAAGATAGAGTATCCTTACGTTTTTCATTTTTATGTGTTGCAGATAATTGTCATGTACCTGCAGGTGCTCGGCTATGAAAAGAATGCCTCTCTAATGCAGCTTGCATGGAATTATATGAACGACGCTTTGCGCACAGATTTGTTTGTACGATATCAACCAGAAACTGTTGCGTGCGCGTGTATTTACCTCACGTCTAGGAAATTAGGTGTATGTTTACCGAGGTCACCTCCATGGTACAAGATCTTCAAAGTGACTGAACAAGATCTACAAGATGTATGCTATCGTATACTACGCCTCTACACTAGATCTAAGGTAGGCCACTATTCGTTCACCTCTTTATTTTTACACTTGATAATCTGCCTGCTTTTGGACACAGCGCTAGGCTTCAAATTGTCTGTGTTACTGCACAACTTCAATGTGATTTCTTGATAGGAATGATCATTTTGAATTAGGCCTATGATAAAGAAGAAATATGTGAGTCTAGGCTTCAAATTGTCTTGTGTTACTGCACAATTTTAATGTGATTTCTTGATAGGAATGATAATTTTGAATTGGGCCCATGACAAAGAAGAAATATGTGAGTAGGCATAGATTTTTATCAAATCTTTTGAGGTTGTAGGCCAAGAGAGATTTGATAACATCAGTACACATTGTTCATAAGATGAAATGTATTTATCTTGCCTTCAGTCATTTCCTAGAGTTATCACAAATTGCGTATCGATGTAATTTTGCAACTTTTAATTGTAATCGCCAAATTACCATACAAACTATACATTATCTTGGCTTTTTGTTAACTACTCAATACAAAAATGCTATCATTATAACTAATCATGTGCTCAAGATGTTTTTATTTTATTTTCTACACATTTTTTGTTTGTGTAGAAATGTAGAATGTTTGAGAGGTGAGTTGCAACAAAATAGCCAATAAACCTGGAAATTGTTTGACATGAGTTGTGTTCGTCTGTCATGAACTGAAAAGAACTAGAGTACACTTTAAGGGGGTGGAGCAACTTGAGTTCAACTCCGTGCAGGATGCGCCGTTGTTCAGTTCAACTTGGTGTACGTGAACTAACAATTACAGACGAACAGCCACCACCCACCGCGTACCCCAAACTACTTGCCGCAAATTCAAAATATGTTTCAACTTTCAATTAATTTCTACGCTCATGATAAATTTCCTTATAAAGAAAAATGACAATATTGGTCGAGACAAAAATATTCATGACCAATTACCCTTGGCCAAAAGCATTTATACAGTCGAGCCCGCATATAACGAATTTCAAGGGGAATGAAAATCTGTTCGTAAAAACAGAATTTCGTTATAGAGATTTATTGCTTTTTTTCATAACAGCACTTGAATTTTAGAGATTTATAAAGATAGGCCTACATTTACGACTTAGGCCCTAGTATAGTACTGTATTAGGTGACATATTATCATCGCATCGTATCATCACTTAGTATGTTTGTAGAAAGTAATAGAAAACAACAATGTCCTTTCATAAAGAACTTATCATCTGCTATCACATGACACCACCACTCCCCACTTCTCGTGTTTTATTTCCTAGGTTACAGGACACTATCACGAATGGAAATGAAGGAATGTAAACAAAAAATAGATAAACAAAGTCATTGAAGATGTCACCATCACGTTATTATTTAGCGCGCGTTGAGAGAGTGTTTGGTTTTGGGCCGTTCCACTGTGCCAGGGCCGGGGAGGGGGGGTGCAGCAAGAGTTATGACCACGTGCTGTACGCGTCACCAGCTGCTACGATGTACAGTCCGTTCAAAATAAATGTAACCTGAAAATAAATTCACGCAAAATGCTCCGATTTTCGAACATTTTGTTGGGAATAGCTGAAAAGTGACAAAAAATTCGTAATAACCGAATTTTGAAATATGAATCACTTCGTTATAGGTCTTTTTTCAACATTGTAAGGATAGGAGATTTGAAGGGGGATGGTAATTAATTCGTAAAAACCGAAATTTCGTTAAAACCGAGTTCGTTATATGTGGGTTCGACTGTATAATATTTAAAAGGTGATAGAAAAGTAGCAAGACGAGAGAATCGCCAGTAAGCTACTTGACACCCGGAATATTCGAACAATATTGTTTTGAGAGCACTGTTAATAAACTAAATAAAAGTAACCTCATGAAACTAATGAACTAAACTGATATAATAATTAACAAATAGCTCATGGATGATTGATGAACTGATAAAACTAACATTTAGAGCTAAACAATATCCCGTTTTCATCAGTCCGTACGTAAAAAGTGAATAGCATCCACAGATACATCCATGTTGCACGCGTAAAATCTGCTTACACTACTTTACACCACCTATACGTACAGGGGTAACTTTTCTTACACTTTTTTACACCAACTTACTCTAGTTCACCGTGCGTCGACAAACGAACAGCCGAGTGCAAGCTGCACTATTCTGCCCCGAGTCAGACGAACGGCCACCGACCGATCGGTGTAAGTTGGTGCACGTTCGTGCAAGATAGTGCAGACAGACGAACACAACTATGGTCATTCTATCTAGATTCCTAGAATTACAACTATCATAATATAACAATCAGTTTTGTTGACCTTCACAGAATTCTAAGAATATGAAATTGCAAACATTACTTTCCTGTATATTAGTCTTTAAATTTCTAAACAGATCCTACTAGTGAACATTTTGTACCGGGTTTCCAAAATTCATCTTTGTCACCCACCTCAAATCCAGTTGGTTTTGAACCCCTATAGCTAAGGACCAAATATTAGAGTTGGGGCCAAATTTGCACATACAAGAAGGAGATAACCCAGGCTCAAGTAGTTTGTGCATTCAAACTGTTTGGTTTTCAAATGAAACTAAAACATTGCTACAAGTTAGAACTTTTTCTTAGATCTTTTCTTGTGGTCAGTGCCAGACTGGGCAATCGGGCAATACCCGGTTGGCCGCTTGATGAAATGATATCAAAATAGGCCGGTCACCTGTGGATGTGTTTTGCTGTGTTCGTATTGTTGTTTCACCTCAACATTTCACTCTCATGCAAAGTTTCAACTAAATGATAATATATCTAGTGCAACAACTTTGGCATAAATAAAACTGACCCTATAGCCGAGCATTTTTATAATTTTCAAATTATAACGAGTCATTTTGAATGAGATACTTTTGTATTTTCAAATGTAATCGAAATCCATTAGTTGGTAAAAATAACCCCGTTAAATTAAGTAATATTGAAACAAATTACGATACAAACATTTGAGATGGTCACTCCATTGAAATTAGGATTTGTATGATATTGTAGAATGAAATCGAATTTTTAAATATATGCATTTAATTATAATGAGTTTGTAGTTGGAATGTAATAACTTACAAGAAATAACCCAAACTTCAGCTTGTATTCAGGACTATTGCAATTACACTAATTTGCTGAACTGGATTAGTGGGGCCTACCAATTTTGAGCTAAGATCGCTTTAAACCCGTAGAATGCGAGAGTATACTTCAATTGAGAAAACATTATTTTTGAAGTACAGGTTGCCCCCCCTCCCCTCCCCCCAGGCCACTTTTTCAATTTTATCCAGTCCATGTTTGAGTGCCAGTCCGGCACTGCTTGTGGTAGAACTAACAAATATCTGACTTTCTCCGTAACCATGGTGTCTTACAATGTATAACTTTATTTTACTTTTTAAAAAGTTACCGCATCTAGAATCAAACCATGGACCTCATTGTGGGAGCTAGCCATGCTAGCCATTGTGTTCAAATGATGTGCTTGTAACCAGTGGCGTAACTAGGAATTTTGGGTGGGGGCAAAGGACTCGTATGGCCCCTCTCCCCCCCCAAAAAAATATGTACGTATCAATTCAAATGATGGAATTTTGCTATCATTCAATATGCAACCTCCATATTTCATGTTTTTTCAATTTACTATTGACGACGATTAAAATACACTCAAAATTGTGATTAAAATACATTCATGATCATGTCATTCTATGAAACAAAATGGCTCTATTGAAGATGAAGATCAAATAACACTTACTCTTGAGAGGAAAAATAGTCGACTTGTCACCAAAATGTAGTCAAAGTAGCGTGCTCATATTTATTTCAAGTGCTGTAAGTTCAGCAAAAAATATGACAGTGTTTCTGATACGATTCATATTCAAGAATATACTAATTGTTTAATTAAGTACAACTTGGATTTCCTCATTGTAGAATTATTTTTAAAATTACATTTTCACTTGAACAAATAATGGAATGATTTCAATTACACTTCAATATGACTTGGACTCAATATACAACTTAATATCTGACATAGTGACATTTTAATATGACTTTGACTGAATGGCTAATGAGACTACTTTACATCTCACAATCCATGAGTATAACCTCCAGGGAACGGTCAAAACAGGACAAAAAGCGCCAATACAGGCCTTTGGCTTTCAACATATGGTGGGTAATTGGTGGGACCAATCAGTCTAATTCTTTTTGCAATAAAACCACAATGAGTATATCTGTGTCTACGTTCATTAAAAATTAGAATTCCATATTATATCACTCTGGAAAAATCGTGAAAAATAATGAAAAACAGGTAGAAACATGTTGATTTTTTACAATTATTTTGAAAGGGTTGATAACATACCACACACTTAAGCTCTTTGAATGAGCACGTATTGAGTAGGGCTACTGGTGATCATTTAACTGAAAACTGTATGTCGCTACGATGATTGGTTTTCCTTTTGCGAACTTGGATCCCGAATGTCTGCAATCAAGCCGGTAGGCAACATGTAAAGAGGCCTCCTAATATCGGACTAGGAGACGTCCATAAATTATCACACTTTTTTAGGCCACTTTGAACCCCCCTCCCTCCCATGTCACAGTTGGTCACAAAACCTATTACCCTCCCCCCTTTAAATACGTCACAAATTCTCATACCCCCCATCTAACAAAAGATTGAAATCAACAGGTGGCAAAGGCACAATAAAGTAATAAAATCAAAATATTAATTTCTTTATGTTTGCTTTTTGAGTAGTCAAACTTGATCATTATTTGATATGAATCTGCTGTTTCTAGGGTGGGTATGAATGTAAGAATCCATAAGAATGGTGCCAAATACATAGAACAAAAAAATGGTACGTCACACAGTTGCCTCCCCCCTCCCCCCCTAAGCTGTGACGTAATTTATGGACGTCCCCCTATTACTATTGTGCGTGCTGCTTCACTTTACGTTATTTTAGCATCTTCTTGCGTGCTTTCTTATCAGCCAAAATGTCAATAAGCTCATCGAAATTCACAGTCCTCACCTTCTCGGCTTCAAAACACGGTTTATTAAGAGACATAATATCTACAGCCTACAGCAACTTCACAAACCACACGTATACACGTGTCGAAGACACTACTAACTAATTCATTGTTCTCAGCCCTTCAGCAAATATCAGAAATAAGAGAGAAAATAGCATTGTAAATACAACAGTAAGTCAGAACAGACATGATTCATTCGATCATGTGTCGTATTCACAATAAACGACGCCGCATTAATTTCTGAAAACAGCCACATTCTGCAACTGTTCAATAACCCTTTGGCGGTACGCCGCGTACAAATATTCGAGTCGGGATCATGTTCCCAACGATTACCGATAATAAGCTATACAACTTACATTGTTGAACGCAACTATATTTTCAGTTCTATGAGCTGCTACTTTAGACAGGCCTCTCTCCCCCCTCCCCCCCTCCTCACAGGCCATTATTCATCTGTTGCTCCCATGAATGGAGTCATGAATATTATGAAGTCAGTTATTTTTCAAGTAATTTCAGATGATATTCAAAAGTATTTTTTTCAGTTATATAAATACATTCATTATTTTTCGGTAATCATCGTTGAAACGTATTTCTGATGATACAGCATGGGCCCCCTGGGGCGGCTGCCCCTGCGGTGTTACTGCTTGTAACAGCAGCTATAGTACTATAGTATATCGGAACTCAGGTCGGTACCGGAGAGCCTTCACAAATCATAGTGTTTCCATTTGGTGATTTTTAGTTTCATTTAAAAACTGGCTTGTGGAAACCGTGTACCGTTTTAGTGATACAATCATTTTATTAAATGTTCCAGCCAAATGCAGAAGAGCTAGAACGTAAGGTGGATGACTTGCGACGACATTATCAGGAAGTTCGTTCAAAAGCACGAGGTAATTCAAACCCGTCTGGTGCCAACACTCCAGCTCGGTCGCCAACCCCACCCGTCAACCACCCAGTAGTCAAAATATCTCCCGAGCATAAGAAAGAGAAACGGACACTCTCACCACGATGGGGTGGCTTCATAGTGTAAGTTTTACCAACGTTCAAGAACTGATGCATTGTTTTTAAATCATCATATACTGTATCAACTGTTAATTGTGTATTGCTTTTTCTACAGACGATCCACCAATAACCACCATGCAGAGAAACGTATTAGTCGTAGTAAATCACCCATTCGTAGCCCAGTATCTTTATCAAAATCGAGCAAGAAGAGTAAGTACAGATATTTTTTAGTAGAATCAATTTTATGTATAAATTTTCCCCAATTCTATCTAGATCTTCTTTCAATTCTATCTTCTTTCAATGTCTATCTAGATCTTGTCAGCTATGCTCTTCTTTGGAAACTGAAGACACGTCATGCGTAGGTTCGAGTCCCACATACGGCATGTTTTTTGTTTTTTTACACATCGATCAGTCATCATCCGTTCATTCAGACCCTCAAGTAACCTAACTGTTATTGCAGTCGTTTAGCAAACAATCAATCTGTCTAATCTTTATTTGCAATAACTCATTTTATCATCCCATCAAGATGTTACCTTTCTGGTGAATCATATTACTGTCTATATTTCTATTATTCTTATACATACAATATTATATATCAGATAATTGATTAGATAAGGTATATTATTGATACAAAATTGAAGCAATAAATAGTAATTTTATTACAATAGTAATAATTAATTAATTAATTATGATGAATTATAATGATGGTAATAGATTTAGATTTATTTTTATTAATCATTTCCAAATATTTTTACTAACAAACTTAGGTAAGTGCATAATAACTAGGGCAAAAACATGTTGACTTGGGTTGGCCAGGTCTAAGCCCTCTTCCTTCTACTCCTCCGCTATCTGATTCTGCTCTTCCTCCTCCTCCTCCATCTCAACTCTTCTCACCACCTCCCTCCATTTCTCTCTATCCTTCCACCATTTACCACTCTCAACTTCAGTCTATGACTCCCATCTCTCTTCATCCTCTTCTCACTTCCATCTCCATCTCTCCCTCGGTCTCCCCACTCTAGGAACATAAAAACACAATTACACAGTTATATATAGTATTTATATATATTAGGGATAACATCGATTATTCGAGAATCAATTAAGAATCGATTCTGATGTTGAACGATTCTCAAATAAAAAAATCGATTTTTCCAAGAAAAAAAAAGATTTTTTTCTTCTTGGTTCAGTGCTGTACTTCTTTACGTTGTAATAAGTGCTCATTTCGTTGTCCATATTATTCAGCATTGTTGAGATATTACTATCTGGACAAAAGTTATCCCTTTGGTTACGTCTGATAGCCGAACGTTGACGGAAATACCGAAATGGTACAGTACAGTTCAAAGAAGTCTCTAGCAGCTATTTTTCACGTGAACACCTTGGGAAGGTTGAAAAAAAAATTCAAATTACACTACTTTTTGGAGAATATTTTTTTTTAATTTTTTTTTTTTAATTTTTATAAAAAAAAATTTTTCAAAATCAATTTTTAATCGATTCTGGAGCATAAAGAATCGATTCCCGATTTTGAGAATCGATGTCATCCCTAATATATATATAAAAATATATATAAATAAATATATATATATATAAATATATACATATATAAATATATATATATATAAATATATATATATATATATATATATATATATATATATATATATATATATATATATATATATATAAATATATAAATATATATATATAAATCTTTACTAATAAAATCAGGGGAGGGAGAACGTGCGTGCGTGTGTCCATTCTATGAAGCCTGGTAGAGTGGGGGTTCCGAGTGCTGAGACGGGCGTTAGTGTCGGATAGGGGTAGTGGGATGGGGAGTTGGGGGAAACCAGTTTTACCAAGGCTGGTCTCCTGTCAGTAACAACTGTGGCTTGGAAAGAGGGGGTGGGGGGGAAGAGAAGGCTAACCATTTACTTAATCATTTCATTAGAAGCACACAATGCTGTTAAAATATTAGAAAGAATGGTAGACAACTATCGCTTCAATCTTGCTTTGAGCTCAGCTCGCCCCGTAAGAAACGTTTGTAGTGACAGTAACAGAAACAGAGACAGAGACAGACAGAGAGAGAGAGAGAGAGAGAGAGAGAGAGAGAGAGAGAGAGAGAGAGAGAGAGAGAGAGAGAGAGAGAGAGAGAGAGAGAGAGAGAGAGAGAGAGAGAGAGAGAGAGAGAGAGAGAGAGAGAGAGAGAGAGAGAGAGAGAGAGAGAGAAGGGGTGGGAGGGAGGGGAAGAGGAGTAGGGTTGTGAAGAGGTTGGGGAGGGGGAGGGGGATTTGGGGGAAGAGGGGAGGGGGCACGTCATATGACTGGCCAAACGTGCTAGTATATATATATATATATATATATATATATATATATATATATATATATATATATATATATATATACATATATATATATATATATATATATATATATATATATATGTATATATATAGTGTATATAGATATATATATATATAGGACATATATATAGATATATATATAGATATATATATATAGAGAGAGATATATATGGGCCCTTCAGAAGCCAATCTCGCCAAGTCAAAAACAGTAGTTTCGAGATAATTAAAGGTTTACTAGATTGCATATAGTAAATTCTAGGAATAATTAAAAATCATTCGGGAGCTTTTTGCAATTGAGAAACATACAAATGTAACTAAATGGTGCTCATTCATCAACATTTTCCTTTTTATTGCTCAATTACAGATAATAATTAACAATATATTTGACTTAGACACTTTGACTACTGAAACATTCTCCTAAACTTTCAGACCAGAAGTAATAATTTCTCATTCATATGAGTGGAGATCAACAATAATCACAGTTAATGAGTACAGATTAATTTATTTGCCTAGGCAAATGTTATAAGCGTGAATACTCTTGCCCCTTGTGGGATTTGAACTTGGGCAACTCGGGTAACCATCGATAAGTTGTAACTTTTTCATCAAAAGACTAGAGTAGAGTTGCAGTACGGTGAGAAGCAACCTCAAGAATACAAAGATACATAAATTAAAACATAATTTTCATGCAGTTCAAACGTAGATATTGTCCTCGTCTTCTCCTTCTTCATTTCGTACCGAGTCACTTGTTCTCGTTACTCCGAGAACGACAAGTTTACGGAAAAACGCTTGGTCAACCGGTGGTATGAATTTCAACAAATCGAACATATCACTTTTTTTTTCTTTTGTGACAGGCCTGACCGTATCATACAGTATATCTTGTTGTATTTGGTTTTGTATTGGTGGTCTCCCAACAGAATTGACGGAACCTTTTTGTAGACGTACTACGGAAAATGGAGCATCAATACATAACGTATTTTTAAAACTGTAAGCAGTGGGCGATCCTCTTTCAAATCTTAACCATTTTATTTTCAGCCAGTTCACTGGCTCCTTGTCAATAGTTGTCTTCCTATTGGTGATGGCTTCCTCCAATTTTTTGGTGGACTTGAACTCTTCCCTCTTCATAACATTAACAACATAGGGTGTTTTCTTCGCTGCATTTTTTGCAGCATCGTACCAGCCCTCTGGCCCAAATATGAGGGGAACTTTTTTAGCATAACTTTCAATGACACCAAAATCTGCGTCGTTCGGCAGAAAGCTGTGTCCTGACACCAAGAACTTATGATCGATGATGTCTACGTTCATAGCTGGGTCGTTCACCAATTGTAAAAGTGACAATGCCATTTTAATATTGCGATTTTGTCCCGTGCAACAGTCGGTATACATCGTGATATGCTCGTGATGAGCCGCATTATCTTTCAAGTGTTTTCGAACACAAGAAGCAATTTCCTGGGAGCCACGCGATCCCACAGTCTCATCCCACATATACATAAAGCCTTGGTTATTATTGAAGTTGTGGCAGCCCAAGTTGTATACGTACATATTACGCTTATAATAGGCAATTGAAGTTGTAAGCTTCGGGAATGGCAACGCCTTTTGCAAATCAAAA
>OZ023327.1:45343248-45380748 GCA_964007535.1 Brachyptera risi | reverse complement strand
AACTCTGTCTACCATATATTGATCAATTTTTCAAAGTATTCTCTCCACATCTGTTCAATAGCTTTAGTATGGCTTGCCTGAATCCCTACCCCTTGGAAAGTCGTCACTCGTTTAAGTGGTCACTCAGAAAGTCGGTCCTTATATATAATTAAATTTATTAATTGCATCTCTACCCTTCGGAATGTCTGTTCTATGGAAACTCGTCCCCCGCTATTTAAATATACGAAAACAATGACTGAAACTGGGTTCTGTGGAAAGTCTTCCCCACTCAAGGTCGCCACCAATAATATTACATCTCTCGTTGCCGCGAGTGTTTCGACTAGAATCTAAATAGGCGTGTTCATATATATAGTCGCTTCACAAAATTATTGAAACATATTTCAGTCGTAACACTCGCGGCAACGAGAGATGTAATATTATTGGTGACGACCTTGGGTGCGGAAGACTATCCACAGAACCCAGTTTCAGTCATTGTTTTCGTATATTTAAATAGCGGGGGACGAGTTTCCATGGAACAGACATCCCGAGGGGTAGAGATGCAATTAATACATTTAATTATATATAAGAACCGACTTTCTGAGTGACGACTTGAACGAGTGACGACTTTCTAAGGGGTAGAGATTCAGCCATCCCCTGTCCAATAGCTTTTGTATCTCTTGTTAAATATCCAGCCTTATTATACATAAATATTTGAACTTCTCTGTCATTCTTTTTTCATATATCAACCCATATGACAATTTATTTCCATAGTACGTCTATTGCTAGTCACGATGCCAACTTTGATTTTTCAACCTTGACTATTTTTCTAACCTCATTTTTCAATATATGATATTGTAATTCAATATTTTTTTAGCTGACCAATCACCCTCCTTTTTTTCCAAGCGTCGTGTTTTCGTTCACTTGCCTTCTTCACTTTCTCGTTCCACCACGCAGTTTCCTTCATTTTCTTTCTGCTGCCTGTTCGTCTACATAGTTCATAGTTATTTTGTTCGAACTAGTATATCTCTAAATTCATTCCATCTTACTTCCACATTTTCTATGTCACCCATTGGTTGATTGTCTTCAATTATTTTTTTGAAATTATTTCTTATAACCACATCTTGAAGCTTCCATAATTTTAATTTTTTTTTCGCTTTGTCCTCTTTCCTAATATTTTCATTCTACTTATTTCTTATCACTCCAACTAATAACCGATAGTCCCCATCAAGAGCAATAGATGGCACTACTTTTACATTTATAACTTCTCGTCTCATCTCCTTGCTTGCTGTAATATGATCAATCAGCGGCTCGGTTAACCCATCCCATCAATATGTTATCTTCTCAAGTATTAAATATTTATAACATCAACTATTAAATCAACTACAGTGAAACCTCTATCCATCGTTTTTCAAGGGACCAGGAAAATAAAACCATCCATTCAGGAAAACTATCCACCCAGGGAAATTCAACATTGATTATATGGGAGTGGGGCTAGAAAAAATGAATGATGGATCCAGGAAAACGATAGATCTGGGAACGATGCATAGAGGTTTCACTGTATTAATATTAACTATTGAATATTGTGAGCTCGTTTCTTGCGCACATATCTAATAAATTGGTTCCTTCACGGTCGCACCTTCCGTATCCATGATCACCCATCACTTCTTCATAGCCTGTTCATTCCTGGCCTATTTTAGCATTCTTATTGCCCATGATCATCACTATCCAATGTAAAAACATTTTCCAACTGATTGATAAAGCCTTCCTTTTCTATCATCGGTCTTACAACTTATGGTGCGTATCCTTGAACGATCTCAGTCTTCTTCAAATCTATTTCCAGTGTCATCTTTATCAATCTATTGCTTATATTGTCTATACACGTAATATCATCTCTCATCCGATTGTTTACAATAAATGCTACTCCATTTTTACCATCATTTCCACCCGACTACCAGAGTGTATCCTTCTCACAAATCTTTGGTGCCTGCACCTTTCTATTTGCACTTGGACCAAGTAATTCTATCTTCTGTTTTTTCTTCATATTGATAATTTACTCCACCTCTCTGTCTAGTGTCACAATGTTGAGGGTCTCTACTCCTATCTCTTCACCTCTAGCACGTCTCCTTCAATTACTCTTCCATTCTTTTAATCTCACATCATCACCATTTATATTCTCTTTTTCACATCTATTCAGGTTTGTATACCCCACACCCATCTTGTACAAAAAAACTTTTTCTCCACGATTTTTGTCGTTCTTCTTTCGATTGTAATTTCAATTCTTTTCCTGACCTAACCTCCCACTCTATTCGATCTATTGGATCTGTCTTATTGGATTTAGATGAAGTGAAATATTGATTCAGGTAAGAAAACACGAAGATCTGGCACACGATCTCGCTCCCGCGACAATGATAGAAAATCAAAGAAACTGTTGAATCATCACAAACGTCGTAGTCACTCGTCCCGATCTCCCACTGCGTCTCCTCTCCATAGCAGGCATTCCAGGAAACCTATTAGGTGAGCATCATACTCTTGAACAATATTACCTCACTTGAAAGGATCGCTCGTCAATCTAGTATTTGAATGTAGTCAATTTACCACAAAAATTATGGGTGAATTTGGGCCTACAGGGGATACAAAGTCTGTAATTATTTTGAAACCCAGAGTGTCTAATATAGATTTTCAATGGTCAATTGTGTTTATGATCAATTTTGTAATAAATACAAGTACAGACAAGAAAGAAGAAAAAGAAAGAAGATTTCAAGAAGAAGAATCAAGATAATGAGATTCAAGATTTTCTCTCTCTACTGTAAATGTTTGAATTATTTCCCAACCCTGACATAATTATCAGGGCCGGCTCGTGATGTTTTTGCGCCCTGGGCAGGGGTGGATTCAGGTCACATTCATGGGTGGGTGGTGGGAGGGGGTGATTTTAGTTTGAAAAAGAAGATACCATATGAGAAAAGTTGTGTGAAACGGTCCATTATCGCGAAGCCGGCAAGGGGGGAAGGCCCCCTTTTGGCCCCACAGGGAATTTTTTCAGATCACACCCATTTTTAATACGGTTCAGCGCGTTTCAGATGAGGTTCAGATGTCAAAATCATTCGACCTATGCAATTGAAAATGACGCTTGAACCAATATTTGTAACTGCAGGGCCAGTTCATGTCATTTCAGCATCCCAGGCAAGCACTCAATTGTGAGCCCCCAAAACTGAATGTCCATATCAATGATGCCCGCAGAAAAACTTTCGAAAATATACTTTTTATAGTACGATTGCACGCGGGTTTCAGGAACTACAGGAAATTCCTGGAATACATGAATTTTAACAAGACCAATTTTGCCAAATGGATGTTGCGAAGGAAAAACCCTGTCTGATTGCTCTGAATAGATTAACCAACGTGACAACGACGATGGTAAATTTCATCATTTGTCAAACGCCTCTTGCAGTGAAATAGAGAAAAACTACGAAAAGCTACTAATTTTTGCGCCCCTGGAAATGTTGCGCCCTGGGCAGCCACCCAGGTCGCCCAGCCTACGGGCCGGCCCTGATTATTACCTTGAGGTTTATTGTTTGTTAAATGAGTCATCTTATTTTGAATTATTCTTTGGGGTGGTAAGATCGCCCTTGTGGTGCCTCGTTCAAACAATCCTCTCATCCATGGCCTTGATTGGGGAACAGTATATAAAACAGTCCTGTCCTGTTAGACCAGAAGTATCAATTGGGTGCATTTTAGCCTTTGGGCTTTAATTAAAGAAAATATATAGAAATAAAATAGACCTAACAAATGTATTGTACTTGGGAGACATTACCTTTCGACTCCAGAGGGTACATTCCTGTACAAGATGGACCCAATCTTGACTTGAACCTGTGCTAACTGTGTACTGAAAAACCTGAAGTAACCCGCTAAAACCGGACTAAATCAGCCACCCTCGGTAGCTCGGTCAGCTGAGGCACCACTTCTGAAACTGAAGTCACCGTTGGGCATGGGTTCAAGTCCCGCATGAGGCATGGGTTTCCATAAATATCCTCCCACACATTACCACTTCATAGATTCATAATCACCTGCTCATGCGTACGCCCATATAACCTAGCTGTTGGTGGGGTCTTTCAGCAAACAATCAACAGATGAAATCATACTGGAATGTGCCCCCAGTAGTCCTGCCTCATTCTAGTTCAGATGCTTGGTCCTCCTTGAAAAAAAGCATTCCTTGTGAAGGAAATAAATTTTGTTGGTTGCAGGGAAAAAGTCCGCTACCCTTCGAGGTCCCGAAGTCCGAAACGTGCATCAAGCTATGATCGTTACGATGGGAAGTATTACGATAAATCAAGTAGTAAGGTAAGAAGTAAGCGCAATTCACGTGGGCGAGAGGAAATACGCATTAAGGATCGAAGATGATGAATATCAGTTTCTTGTCAATCAACTACGACTTTTTGTTAAGTACTTACATATGTTCATGCATCATGTCACTGATTATTGGTACTGACTACTTCAGATTGGAGTTCTAGGCCTACAGTGAAACGTAAGCCATCATTGACTCATTGCTCAAGCTGAATAAATCTTAAGAATACATTATATAAGTAAGCAACATAGGAAAAGTACAATCTAGCCCACTATGACTATGAAGACATAAATCAATTTAACAGTCTTATTTTCAACACACTTTACTATGAGAAATATTACTACAGTGAAAACTCTATGCATCGTTCCTGGATCCATCGTTCTCCTGCTTGTATCATTCATTTTTTCTCACTCCACTTCCATTTAATCAATGTTAAATTTTCCTGGATGGATCGTTTTCCTGCATGGATGGTTTCATTTTCCTTGTCCCTTGAAAAACGACAGATAGAGGTTTCACTGTAATAGAATTTTAGTGTAATTGTTCTATTGACTTACTGTATTTCTATGATATCTACTTCATGATATATTGCATCATCAAATATGTATAAGAAATTTGATTAGAGAACATTGGAAAGTACCTTTGAGTGCTGCCACTCCAAATAAACCCTTTTAATATTCTGTACAACTGGTATGAGCAATGTTGTACCATTCATATAGAGAGATTAATTTGAGGGTAACCCCACTATAGTCATAAGTAGTAGGCCTAATTTATTTCCATTTTTTAGCCCATCTTTTTTTTTCAAACATGATATATGAATATCATAAAATCATTGAATCATGTGTTTGTCATCAATTATTTATGGAAATTCAAATGTGGCACAAAAAATGTTATCAATGAAATTGCCTCCCTAACTAGTAATTTAAAAATAATAATGTGATTACTTGGGCTTACTGTCAAATTAATTTATTCATTCTTGATTTTTTTCTCTGCTCGAATAATTATTGTCTGCATACATTGTGAAATACAAATGCAATTATATTTATATTTAAAAATATGTACAGTTAAAATGTCATGTCTTGTTACACAATCATGCTGTAAAATGAAAAATGTAGAAAATGGAAATAATTTCTGTACGATGGATAGGGCGAAGGTTATCGGAACAATTGTAATTGTAATTAAACATACACAGTGCAGACAGCATGTTTAATTCTAAGGACCTATTCCCAACCATATTTCTATCTAACAATAATGCGGCCACAATAGCACGACCAACTTTACCAAGACACGTATGGGATATGGCAAATCATATTACTGTTATCAACGTTACAACAGTAGTTGACCTATTTCCTTGAACAAGGTACATACTACTTGTTGTGTAGAGTACATAGAGCAATGAATAATGCATTAAAACAGTAAAATTGTCGAGAGAAAGTGTTACGAAAATGCAAAAATCACTCTCAAAAGTATAAATTGAAAAATCTTCCTGTAGGACTAGTGCCCCCCCCCCCCCCCCCTCTGCATTTTGGGTGTTACTCCACTTCGTTTTTGTCGTTGTGATTTGGCTAGCCTGGGATTTCCTTTTCAACAAATAATGACCTTGGGGTACACACGCTGTGGTGTCATATATGTGGGATATCGGTATTTCAAATGTTGGATTCATATCTGAACTGATTTAATTTTTTAATGGCAAATTTTTACGTTGATTAGGCCCTATCTCACTTATTAAATTGATAAAAATTTGCGATGTACAGTTGAATCTATTTTATATTTCAATTGTAATTTTTAAAACCCTAACAAGTGCTCGTCAATTGATTATCAATAGAGGCAGTGAGTGTACTAGTACCATTGCTTGTTTTGAGATACAGCCAGAAAGGCATAAAATAACAATTTCAAGTCTTTCATGATCTGCAGGTCCCAATTTACCTATGTAAAAATTATTATGCAGACTTGACTCTTCCCAGCCATATATAGGCCTATATTTTTTTAAGTGTATTTATTTTTGCATCTAGAGGATTTTATCCTGTATAAATTGCCTCCAATTATCATTTGTTCATCATTATTCTGTCTCAGAAGTCTGAGATATCAACATCAAGTAGATTGCTAAAATGTTCTATATGAACTTATGAAGTGATTGTAGGCCATACTTATTTTCATCATATTTATACTAATCAAATAATTGTAGGTGAATATAATATGGTAGACCTAACAAAGCAATAGGAACAACAGTTTGTTTAACTGTCTGAATCAATTTTCACCATGCCTGTGCCCTTGTTAGATATTGAAATATAAACCCTACATACACACAGGCAGCAAATTGGCATTGATCGCGCTCACACAGCTGTGTTGTGACTACACATGTGCTATGTACTACATGTATGCTACTACACTGCTACACTACTGCTGCTATGTATGTACTACAGCTGTAGTGCATTACATTATCTATATTTGCTGTGTGGGTGTAGTGAGAAACTTCTGTTGATCTCTTCATGTGTAGTTTATAATTTGTGTGAATTGTGTGTGTTTAATTACAATTATGTTCCATCCAATAACGCATACAAATCACCCAAACTTCTATCCAAATACTACAACAAAATAAACAGAATTTTGTATCTATAATGCAGTTAAGAGGCATTGTAATATCTATACCGATTCAAAAATGAAAACCTGACTTTGAAACAAAGCTTTAAAGAGGAAATATTATTTTTGTAATAACAAATTAACCATCAGTCCTGTAAGTATAAAAATGGGTTATATGTATGTAATTGTACTTCATCACTGAACCTTATATATTTGTAAATTCTGTATAAATTCTGTGAATGTACACACTAGTTTCAAGTTGATATCTGTGAAGGATCAATTTAACCACAGAGCAGTAAGCTACTACTGATAATTAACATGATACTTGTCTTTAATAATAAATTATGTTTAATTTTCTAATTGTTTGTGCCTAGTTGTGCATTATTGAGCAGGTTAAAACTGCTTTTTCTAAAAAATCTAGCAAACCAAATTCCATAAATCTATTCCTCTAAAAATTTGGCATTTATAATAATTTGCCTTTCCTACTACCGTAGTGCTCGTCACAACATTGGGAAGTGAGATTTTAGTAAAAGACAATATATATACTTCAAGACATGTCATCATTCAGTGTTGAAATAAGACTGACCCCCACTCTTACCCCCTCTACTTTATCACCATTCCCTTGCAGTGTCTCCCTGGATTGCTAGAAAGCGCTTTGAGCAAGCTGGACCATGCTGCTAGTAGCAGCAGTGGTCAGGTGTGGTACTATTATTATTATATATCAAACAATGGATCCCTAACAAGTACCATGTAATAAAAGCTGTCAACATGAATATATCACAGATGAAAATATCACGGCCGCAACTGTTCGTCATTAAACAAGTCAAATATAAAATGTGAAATCCACCAAGCAAAACATTTGCCAAGTCAACTGACTCCGGAACAATTATATTGTAAATAGATTCAATCCTACAAAGACATGAACTCGCAAAAATATTGATACGACACTTTGGTATCAAAATACATCTTGACACCTTGTTTGTTTAGTAGGTACAGTACACGGAAATCAAGTTCGTTGATTACATTGGTATTGTGAAAGTTGTATACAAAAATGAGAGGTCAGCAATGCTTCTCCTGTCTTCAAGTGTTGGTAAATGAAATTTGAAACAAAGCTTTGCGTAGTCAGCCTTATAAGCTATATATATATTTCTCAAACCCAGATAACCAATTAAATTGGGCCAGGGGGTGTTTCCACCAGTTTTTCTAGGGCAGACTTCTCATATCAATTGGTTCCTGCCAGTTCCGACTTCTTCCTCCTCTTCTTCACTACTGCTAGACCTATCCTCTGTTTCTTCTTCTCTTCCTACAAGTTCCCTCCATCATTCTCTATTCTCCCACCATCTCTCGTCTTCCACTTCTTCCCATTTTTCTCCTCGGTTGACTACCCCACACTTGACTCCCTCTTGCCACCTTTCTCTTGGTCTTCCAACTCTTCTCTTAGCTCCATTGTTTTCTGCTATCTCAAACATTGCTCTCGGTATTCTTTCCATTTCCATTCTCCGCATATGCCCGTACCACCTAAGTCTCTCCCTTTCCAATTTAAATGATAACCTTTCCACTCCCACTTCTTCCTTATATTACTGCTTCTCTTCTTCTCCAACTTTGACACTCCTGCTACGCTCCTTACAAACTTCATTTCTGCTGCCTCTATTTTCTTTTCTTCTCTCCAGTTGATTGACCATGTAACTGCTCCATATGTCAAGATAGGCAAGTAGTACCCATTATAAATGAGTATCTTCCCACTCCTTGGAAAATCTTGGTTCCAAATCAGCTTCCTTACTTTTTGAAGTAGCCCGTCCGCCTTAGCTATTCTCTTATTCACTTCTAGCTCTACTTTTGCCGTATTACTGACAATACTTCCCAAGTATGAGAACTCTTCTACTTCTTCCAGTTCTTGACCTTGCAGCTGTACTTTTTCTTCAATCTTTCTCTTCTCTCTGCTCATCACCATTGTTTTGCTCTTTTCCACGCTAATTCTCATCCCAAACTCCTCTGTCATTTCTTCCCATCTTTCTACTTTCTCTTGCACCTCGTCTCTACTGTCTCCCCATAACAAGATATCATCAGCATATATCATTGTCTTTGACCCTGGGCCTTCCTTCTCTGGTTCCACTTTTCTGATCATCTCATCCATCACCATTACAAACAACATAGGTGATAGGACACTGCCCTGCCTAACTCCACTCCTTACCTCAAACCACTCCATCCTGCCTCCATTTGTTTGCACTGAAGCCTTGCATTCTCGATATAAACTTTTCACACGGTCTATCATCCCCACATGTATGCCCTTTGCCCTGAGACTCTCCCACACCCTTTCTCTGGGAAGATGGTCGTATGCTTTCTCCAAATCTAGAAAAGCCATGTACACTCTTCTTCCCTCCTCCCACCTTGTTTCTAACAGTTGCCTGACAGCAAATATCAAATCTACTGTTGATCGGCCTGTTCTGAACCCATAGTGCTCTTCCCTTAACCTGGGTTCCACTAGCACTCGCATCCTTCTTTCAATAATTTGTTCATACAGCTTGGCTGCCTGGCTCATCAGCGTCACTCCTCTGTAATTCTTACTTCTTTTTCTGTCTCCTTTCTTGAATATTACTGTTATTACCCCTTTCACCCAATCTTCCGGCACTCTTTTCTGTTGCCATGCTGCCGCCATCACACGAAACACCCACTCCGCCCCCCACTGCCCTGCTGCCTTCATCATCTCTACCACAATCTCATCTGCTCCTGCTGCTTTACCATTCTTCGTCTTTTTTATTGCCTGTGCTACCTCCTCTCTTGACACCATCTCCACACAGTCCTCTCCTTCCATCTCTGCTTCCTCCACTTCTTCTACCCATGTATGTTTTGCATTCAATAGCTCTTCGAAATGTTCTTTCCACATTCTCTTCATTTCTCTGGGTTCTCGAATCAGTTCATTATTCTTATCATACATGATCTTCTGCTCCTCTGTCTCTCCTCTTTTCTTTCATAATTCCATACAACATTTTCTTATTTCCCTGCCCATCTTTCTCCAGCTTCTTGGCAAGCTCTACCATTGTCCTCTTTTTCTCCTTCTCAATTATGCTCCTAACCTCTCTCTTCCTCTCCAAGTACTTCAATATATTTCTTGCCGATCTATCTTTCTCCTTCCTAGTCCAAGCTTCCTGTTTTTGTTTAACTGCACACCTCACCTCCTCGCTCCACCATGCCGTCTCCTTTGCCTTTCTCTTCCCACTTGACCTTCCACACACTTCGTTTGTTACTTGTACCATTACTTCTTTGAATTCTCTCCATTCTTCTTCTACGTCCCTTATTATAAGTTATAATTAACAATATTTTAATCAGAACACATACATTTTATTAGTTGTGTGAAAAACATCAGGATTCCACACAATTGTGGTATAATCCACCTGCAGCCTAGTCAGGGGAATGTACAGCCTCCTTAGCGTATTGAGTTGGAAATCTTCAAGGCAGTTTGTTTTTCAAACTTAGGCAATTTATAAGCCTTTGGAGCAATGTACTTGATTTGATCATTAGATGACAAATCACTCGAAAATAACACTCCCAGATCCTTAAGGGTAACTCGTTCTAAGTCGACATTATCAAGTGGATATTTATTAAAAATAACCCTTCTCTTATTACGCTAATACATTACGTTGGCTTGCCTCCGATACACCAAAAAACGTACACCCAAACTTTATTTTACAGGGTGGCAATAGTGGGAGACAAGACCCAAGTAGAAGGACGATTCAGGGTGGAGTTACGATGATGAATTTAATAGTGAGAACTATTCCCTCAACCAAAATGAAATGCTATCATGTATGAAAATATTGTTCTTTCCGGTATACGAGATTTTAGGTTGGGTAACCTAACCTAACTCGTCCTAACCTTACCCAACCCAACTTATCCAAAAATATCATACACCGAAAAGAACGATATTTTCATACATGATGGTATTTCATTTTGGTAAGAGGGCAATAGTTCCCCACTATTTAAATACAACATCCTAACTTCACCCTAAATCGTCCTTCTAGTTGGGTCTTGTCTCCCAGTAGTCACCCCGGTGTAAAATAACATTTTCGGTGTACTTTTTTTTCTGTGAATGTTATTTTTGGTGTTTCGGAGCAGCCTCCGTTACATTTAGTCACATATAGTTTTAGCTTTCAACTAAAACACCAGTGGGATAAGGAACAGATATCCTGTTACAGGAGATCACCGTCTGCTTCAGACTCAGTTGGTAGAAAAAATTCAAAGTCATCAGCATACAGCAGTGATTTTAGAGTTTTCAATACAAGACGGCAAGTCATTTACAAATAGTACTAATTGTATACATTGGTAAGAAAGCTGTAAGTATGCAGGAAAAATTAAGTTTTGTTCTGACAAGAGTGAAGTGTGTTGGTAGTGTATCTACATCATATTTTGTCCATGGTATATTGTACGTGTTTTCATATTGTATTTATTTCAGTCGGCCTATGAATAATTTGAAGAAAATGCAGTGTATTGTTAGACGAGTGATAGACTTGAACTTGCATACAATGAAACAGAAATATTCTGTCCGTTCACCTTATACCTTTTCAATTCTACCTTTCTGGTTTTCTCGCCAAGGCTCCGTTTTGGATAACATTATTTACCTCTCATCTGCTGTTCATGATTGTTTTTTTCGTACCGACCCTACCAATAGCTAGGTTAATTGAGGATACAAAGGAGTTGGTGACTGATGAGTAATATTAACGATTTAAGCCCATGACGTATAGGGGACTTGCAACTAGGGATGTCGGTGGGTAGCAATTTTTGGAGTCGAGTACCCGTCATCATTATCCGAGTATTACCGGGGAAATGAAATTTTTTTAATCTCAACCATGCTTATCTATTTTTCATTCAAATGTATTTTATCGTCTCATTTACCATCTTTAGGTTACCATTATTAATGTTGCAACTATAAACAGTGTGCTCATATCATATCACTGACCCTCTCAGCACAGCATGATCTACCCAAACACATTGGTTGAGTCAACTTGAGTAAATGTGGCATGTCCCTCTTTTTTGTAAACAAAGGGCCATGTGTTCAAGCGGTATGCAGAAGTGTTGAAGGGGGGGGAGAAGGGGTCGACGTGCCAGCCAGATGCGACTGGTGACATCTATGGTCTAGAGAGTAGTGAAGGAGGCCTAAATTCTTTCTTTTTTTCCGCCACACGAGCGCGCTTTGTTTAAAAGTTATCTGTCGGTGAAAATGAAGAACAAAAGCTCGCTTTGTAAAAAGTGGCGGGTACCCGGGTAAGGACTATTGGAGTCGGGTAGTGGTGTACCCGTACCCGACCCAGGTAGCCAGGTACCCGCCGACACCCCTACTTGCAACCAAGCCTTCAGTTTCTAAAGCTAGTTTTAGCCACTCAGTTTTACCCCCAAATAATCTTACGGGAGTATTGGAGCAACAAGCTGAAAATGAAATACATATCAGTCCTAATGTGGTGGTTAACACAATATTTACAAATAATTCTGGATTGAAAATGTATCATTTTTCTCATTGACCACCAAATAACATCTGAAGTTGTTGATTATCACAAAAGGTCACTCCTAATTGCCTGAAAATACACGACAGACTAATAATGCTCATCTTTCAATATTTCTTTCAGGCGTGCTGGTACGGACGGTTCTCGTTCGTAGGACAATCAAGATTTGATAGCGATGATACATTATACATTGTTTAAGGTGAGGTAATGTATACAAAATGCAAAACCCCTGTTGTTGCTCGTGAGAACATAGTTTGAGCCTCTGTGTTGCCTGCCTGCAGGGTTCAACAGTGGCGGTTTTATGGGGTAGGCAAGGGAAGCAGTACCTCCCCACTTTTGAAAGGCAGTTCCTTCTCATCTCCTGACAGAAAAATGCTGATTAGAACCATTCTGAACATTTCCTCGTATTTGTATTTTTCATATTATATATAATCATATTATATTTTTTATATCCATATGCTGTGTGTTACTCATTATCATTGACTGCTCCCGTTATTGGAGACTATTTCACACAATAACTTCAATATTTGCCACATATTTTATATTCCCTAGACTGTATTCTCCCGATCTTCATTGCTCATGTACGAACTGTACCGTGGAGGCAAGGCTCCCTTTCGGGTTGAACCACCTGCGCGCTAATGGTCTGGGATAGTGGAGACAGTCGCTCGGAACCTCCAACTGTGGGGTAGCAAGTGTGTATAGATACAGAGCATGGACATAGAACCATAAATTGTTCCATGACAACGGTGGCTTGAAAATACGTCGCAGAGGAGCACTGCCGAAAAACCGATCGCGATTCAGGCTAAGTCCCCGGTAATGGTGGTCGACTTGGGTTTGGCACTCCTACTCTCCACTAACCCTTATGCAGAACGTTATCGAACTTTCACACGTTGCATTCAGCTTTTCATTATTATCATCAATACTGTCATGATTACCATTGTAATAATAATTATTATTATAATCATTATCATTTTTACTAATAATATTATAATTATCTCTATTATAATCATGTTTATTATTATTATTATCGTATTAGATTCCAAATGACATCACATTGCCAAGGTCAATGAGTAATGACTCGCATGTAACATGAATGAAAAGTCGATAGATGAATAAATGATTGAATAATGTAGTCCAAATATAATATAAGTATTATATCATGAATATGAATAAACATTAGTAATAAATTCAACGATGTGTGGTAGGGGGTGGCAGCTACACCACCACCTGGGGTA
Organism: Brachyptera risi; assembly: GCA_964007535.1. NCBI lineage: Eukaryota > Metazoa > Arthropoda > Insecta > Plecoptera > Taeniopterygidae > Brachyptera > Brachyptera risi. The sequence goes on along the minus strand of OZ023327.1, from coordinate 45,367,126 downwards.
TCTCAAAGAATGCTGGCTGATGGACAGTGGCAGCCCGAAGTGGCCCAAGTACGCGGGGCCAGATAAGTAAGACACCACCACCCCCCCCCCCCACTGCAGGGGTGGATCGAGGAAATATTCATGGGGGGGGGGGAGCATTTCAGTTTGTAGAGAAAAAAATGCCATTTGAGATCAGGATCGCGAAGCCGGCGACCCGCGGGGGGTAAGGGGGGAAAGCCCCCTTACGGCCCCGCAGGTAATTTTTTGAAATCACACCCATTTTCAATACTGTTTAGCGTGTTTCAGATAACGTTTAGATGCCGAAATCATTTTACCTATGGAATTCAAAATAGTGGCAGAATCAATATTTGTAGCTGCAGGGTCGTTTCGTGTCATTTTAGCACCCCAGGCAAGCACTCAATTGTGCGCCCCCAAAACTGAGTGAGCATATAAAAGGTGAATGCAAGGGGGGAGCCATGTCCCACAGGGACATTTTTGAAAATTCACTATTTTCAATACGATTCTACGGGTTTCGGGAACTATACGAAATTTCTGGAATACATGGATTCTTTACTGTGGCAACAAGACTGTTCCAAGCAAATAAAAGTCTGAATCAATCTGCCATTCAATAACTATCATATTTGAATGAGAACATTTAATTACATTCAGTGATGTGAATAGAATGGGATAAAATTTATAGGATATGCACTGAAAGAAAGCTACAAATGGGTCCTGATAGCACTTCTCAAATTTGGCCACCGGACAGCATCCCTCTTCGCCCCCCTTACAAACGACCCTCGTCGTTATTATCATCGTTATTTACAAAACTCGTGATACATTTACAACCTGAAAAAAGTATGGCAGTGTTGTTCGTTGATTTTTGCTTACTAAACTACATAGGCCTACTAGATCTGACATTTTAAAACAGTACGGAGGCCTAGAATGCCCAATGCAATTATGTAAAATACGAAAGCGTGGCATAAACAGTTTTGAGAGATATTTATTTCCTTCCTTCTCTCTTCCTATTTTCTTTCTTCCTTTCTTCTGTTTTTGTCACTACTAATTCATGAGGGTTGAGGGGAAATTGCCCCATCGCACACCTTTATATCCGCTATTGAACCGCCTGAGTTCGGGCTACCGACTATGGCCACGGTTTTAAATACGGTAAATTTGTCTCTGTTGTATTTAATTGAGTAACTGACAATGAATTATGATGAGTGCTCTACAGAAACACAAGGATATCGTTAGGATTTCCGTATTGGGGCTTCGTAAGTGAGAAATCCAAATAGAAAATTGGACATGCAATAATTGCAGAAAACACGAATGAGGAGGTTAGAGATACAACAGCCCCGCAGGGGGGTTTTTCATAAAATATTATATTTTTTGCACTTTCAACGTATTCTGGAGAAGGATTCTGTTACATATTCAGGGTATACTATATATAGCTTAGCCTATTCTTCACCTATTCCTGACAGAGCCCTGCAGGGATTTTTTTCATAAGGTATGGTATTTTAAGTGGTTGTGATCTTTGAAGTCTTTCTAAAAATATAATTTTTTGTTTGTGGTATATTTCAAGCCCTTACTTGATAATTACCCACCCTGAATAGAGGGAGCCCCGCATGGAATTTTTCCAAAAATGATGTATTTGGAGTGTTCTTCGGAGTAATTTTTGAACAGTGATTTTCTGTTCGTGAGATATTATGAACCTTCAATATTGTATTTGAGTTGTTCTTTGAAGTCATTTTGAATATGTAATTTTTGGTTTGTGAGATATTTCGAACTTTTACGTGACAACCACTCAATTAAAATGGAATCGCCCTGCAGGAGAGTATTTTGAGATTACAATATTTCAATAATTTTTTCTCATCACATTTTCAAAGATGTAGTCCCATTGTTTTATGGGGTATGCAGAAGCATTGCTTCCTTCTCAATTCTTACCTGATCCAAATTCGATGGGAGGAGTAATTAACAAATTCCACTTCTCATATAACCTTGGCGAATGGCCATGTGTTTGAGTTTATAAGCATATTTGTGAGAAATTGTCGACTACTCTGAAACAAAACAAAAAAGTTTTTCGCCATTTTGATTTCCTTCTTCCTTTTGCAACCCTTCCTCATCCTTTCCCTTAACAACGTCCACAAGATATGGAAAAACTAGACATCCACCTCAACACGATGAGTGAACGTTTAATGGTTTCGTTCAAAATCATAATTATGAGTAGATAAAATGAATTTCCTACACATTGCATGTGTACCTTTTGAAGTCTACGTCTATATAACTGCATACATTCGCATTTGTTTTCAGCTGAAATATGTAGACATACGACATACATGGGTATAATGGTAACACATCTTTTAATTCAGTACGACGATCTACGTTGAAACTCATCAAATAATGTCTGGTCAGGTAGGTCTCTCTGGGACCCACCTGACCAGACACCCACCCACCCCTTTTGGGCGCGGGGCCATGGACCCGAATTTGTATTGTCGGGCCGGCACTGCTGATGAATACTGTGAATCCTTCAGAAGTAAATTTAGATATTATGAATTGATAATTGATATAAATATAATGCAATATTATTTTAGTTTCATGATAAATACTGATTATTTAGAGTTGATACAATCCACTCAACTTCTATAATGTGTCTCAGAAAATAATATGATATTACTATTTAATGCTAGTTTGATATTGTGGGGGATATTTTTCTGTTTAGTGAACATTGAGAAGCCAATCTTTGACCTTTAGTTCAAACTCTTGGTTCACTAGAAAATCAAGTCATGGTACAATAATATAACATACTTCTTTGCCACTATGAAGAACAGAAGAGTCTTCTTCTTTCAATGCTAAGCAGTATAAATGAAGTAATGGATCTAGATTCTATTATGAAGAAATCTAGAACTATTGTGAATGTATTTCACATATTCAATAAGATGACGTTTGCTATCAATTGAGCATCATAATATTCATAATATATTATATTTTAATGTGACTTTTTGAAATAAATTACTTGGCCCTAATATTTGAACAATGTTTGAATATTTCAACGGATATTTTAATGCTGTCGTGTCAAATTTTGATGTTGATGAAAAATAAAGAAACCCTCCTCACAACTGACACCTTGACGTGGTGGTGAAGTTTGCGTGGTTCAATGATTCCAAGAGATATGCACGGGGAGCTTTATGCTCACACTATTTTGTAGGTTGTAGATATTGGCCCATGTTTCAGTGGTGTTACTTTATAAATGCAGATCTGACTATTGGCTGTCCAACAAAATCATTGACTATATTTCATTTTAGACACATATTTTGAATAAATAAGCATCTACATTTTTCCCTCATTTTTACATTCTTTTAATTTTTGAGGGGGATTTCTTTATATTCAAAAATAAAATTATAATATTCAATCCATAAAAGTCGTAGCTACATGAGGAGTCAATGCTCCGCTCTGCTGCTCCCTGGCCCCACCACATCCATGCGACCCACTCTCGGCCAGTAAGCCAACACACACACACGGATACAGGTCAACATACCAATGTAGTACGTAGACCAAATAAGAATACTTTTGGTTGTATTTTTACCTATGATATAGCTTTGTGTTCCATTTTTTAAATACAATTTTATTCCATTTAAAACAGGAAAATTAAGAGACCTGGAGAGTGCAAGTGCCTCAAGCTTCTGGCCCCTAGGCTCCAGCCACGATGTAGTGATACCAATATACGCTATCAGAATATAAAGATGTACCGACTCCCATACTAATAACATGGACGGTATTTGTGGTTTCTTGCGGTCAGTTCAGAGCCAAAGGTCCCGATTGCCTGTCGCGATGAAGTGGATTTCCTTCTAAATAGATATAGATACGAGTGGCTAAGAGAAGATAAGAGTTTGATATAAAAGCGATAGTTGCGGTACGAGCAATCGGGATCCTAAACTCAGTGTCTGACACTGGAAATATTTCACTTTGAATTATGATGAAGTATGTTGGTATCACTACATCGTGCTTCAGCCTTGCCAGCCTGTGCGTAAATTTGGGCCCGAGGGGTATGACCAACAAATCCATTCAATTCTACAAAATGCCATTTTGTTTAGCATCAATAACAGATTCAACATTCAGAGTAAAAATATATTAAAGGCCCAAGAAGAATTTACATAGAAACAAAACTCGAGTTGCAATTTTATAAAACCAGGACCTTTAATAATGATCCCAGAGGTTCTTAGAGGAACAGCAAAACAAGACAAAGCTAGAAATTGGGATGTCTGGTTACCCTCAGTGGCGTAGCCAGGATTTCAGGTCGGGGGGAGAAAAAATTTGAAAAGGGCACCAGCATAAGACTTTGCTGAGAATATACACGAAAATTCAAATGTAAGAGTGACGTCCAGAGCAAGCTAGTCACAATAAGGGGGGGGGGGGTCACTACCGCCTTGCAGGAATGTTAATTTTTCATTTTTTCATTGAGATTAGGTACGTATTCTAATTTAATCCAATTGCCATATTCTACTCAGATAGCATGCATTTTATGAACCGATCCTGCATATGCATTATTTTGTACAGCTCTCGGATGAAGAATTGCCACGAGATTGTGACCCGCGGGGGAAAGGCCCCTTTCTGGCCCCGCAGGGGATTTTTGGAAGTCATACCTTTTTCAATATGGTTCAATGTGTTTAAGATGAGATTCAGATGCCAATATTAATTTTCTAATAGAACTGAAGGAATCCAAGTGATATTTGGCAATAACAGTTATTGTGACTCGGTGTCGTTCCATGTCATTTCAGCGCTCCGGGCAAGGACTCGATTGTGAGCCCTCAAAACCAAGTGCCCATATTGAAGTTGAATACAAGGGTGGACGGAACTGAGCCACGCAGGGACATTTTTTTGGTTTTCTCCCTTTTAATTCGATTCTACGGGTTTTGGGAACTACACAAAATTTCTAGAATACATGGATTCTTAAGTGTGATGAGGAGGCTAATTTTGATAAATGACTGTTACAAGCAAATAAAGCGGTGAATTAATTTCAATTTATATGTTTATGATATCCCAATATCTATCACCCACTGTAAATGTAATCAATATGCAGATGATATTCAACTGTTCATTCCTAGTCCAAATCCACTTAATTTTCCACAAAATCTACAAAACTTGAATTCAGATCTCAAAGCCATCCAAATATGGTCACAACAAAACAGTCTTCTACTAAATCCAGATAAATCTGTGATATTACCATTAGGGAATACCAAAAGAGTGAAAATATTTTTAGAAAATCCTATAACAATTCAAATAGGAAGTACGGAAATAAAAGTTGTAGAATGTGCCAAGAATCTGGGAGTCTGGTTCCAGTCGGACATGTCATGGTCAATCCATATAACTAAATATTTCAGTAAGGCACTTGGGGTCTTAAGGTACCTGCATAAGTTTAAGAAATTTCTCCCAATAGACTGTAAAATAGTATTAGTACGATCCTTAGTTTTATCAATCTTCGACTTTTGTGATTATGTATACACGGGCCTAAATAAGAAAACAGAAAAACAAATACAAAAAGTGCAATACGCGTGTGTGAGGTTTGTTCTAAATGTGCAATATAGGGAACAAATATCCCCAAAACTGATTGAACTAGGATGGCTCAATATGGTCAACCGTAAATCTCTACATACAGCTACTCTAATATACAAAATAATGAATGATAAATCTCCTTTATATCTCTACTAGCAGGACCCCTCATGTTTCAAACATGAGGGCCAATTCACCAGTATGCCCTCCACTTCTACACGTGATTATTTTTACACGTCGCCAGTCACTCTGCCGTGTGAACGCAATTACGTACTATCACTCCTCCCCCCTCCAACCCCCCCCACCCCTTCCTTCCTCTCCTCTCATACCCTCTCCGGCCATCCTTGCTTCATTTCCCCCTCCCTCTATCTCTCTCTCTCTCTCTCTCACTCCTCATACATTCACTCACACACACTCAACACACTCACTCACTTGCACACTCACACACTCACACACTCAGTCACTTTTTCACTCACCCACACACCCACTCAGTCACTTACTCACTCACTTACCTAATCACACACACACTCACGCACACACTCACTCACTCATATGAGAATCAATTCACCACTACATGCTCTCCACTTCTACGTGCAATCATTTTTACACGTCGCCAGCCACTCTGCCGTGTGAACACAATTATGTACTATCACTACAAGAAAGTCAAGTTGGTAGTAACTATAATACTGCTAGCTACTACTGTCGGTCGGTCAAGGTGGATGGGTACATACCTGCCACCACGCAAACGTGCGCAACTGCAGGAAAGAATGAAAACGAAAATTCCAGAATAACACGGTTACCCTTTCCCCTCCTCAACTCCCCAACCACCACCCTTCCTTCCTCCCCTCACCCCCCCCCCCCTCCCCCCACTACACCTCCTTCAGCTCTCTCTCACACTCTCTCTCTCTCACTCTCTCACTCTCTCCCGCTCTCTCACTCTCTTACTCTCTCACGCTCTCTCTCTTTCACTCTCTTACTCTCCACACTCTCACTCTCTTACTCTCTCTTTCTCTCTCTCTCTCTCTCTCAATCACGTAGTACTACTGAGTCAGGGTTCGAGTTTGTTCTAGAACCGATGACGCATGAATCGTCTTTCACACATCCCCAGCCACTCCTTTCACCACGTCAATCTTTCCCCGTTCCTCTCCCCTTTCCATTCCCCGCGCTAAGCCCCCAAGTCAGCCGACCAATCATGTTCGAGAAACAGCGTGACCCGCTACATACATACACACACAGAACACCGTAATTCTTATAGTAGAATAATAAACTCACATTTACAAATACCGGTACCTTGCAGTCACAGCACTGGGTTAAACAAGAATCAAGGGCTACCATACACCCATCACACAACCAAGTCAGGATCATCCTTTACTGTAATAGGCCCTACACTATGGAACAAATTGCCAGTACTAATGAAGGAAATTAAGTCATTAGGTTTATTTAGATTAGAATATAAGAAGTTGTTGTTGAACCAACAGGGAAAAAATATATTAAACCCACAAAGACTCACTTTTTGGTTATTTTCAATATTGTTATTTATATGTATATTTTGATTATACTAGTACTTGGATTCAACAGAAGACTTCTGTTTCATTGTAATTTTATATTTTATCCATACCATATATTATTATTGTTTATATGATATGAGAAAGTTAGATTACACCCCAAGTAAGCGGTAATTATTACGCCTGTTAAAATCTAGAATATATTATCATCCGAAATGCATTTTGAAGTTTCAATTCATATGAAAAGATTGTTCACTATAAGTTATTTAATCATATCGTTAATTGTCAGTGTTTAAATTCTATAGCTTCACTTTCTTAGTTTTAAAAATGAATGATCTCTATATTTTCTTATTTCAAGATATTCTTGGTGTTTTCTTATTAAAACTATTCTATTATTATAGGCTATATATATCTTATTATCTCTATTATTAATCTTGGTTAGTTGGAAGAGCGGCATCCCACCGAACCTCGCCATTTTCTTTCAAATGCCAACTCTGTAACTATATGTATACCTAACTGTGATGTGTTTTGAAAGAAATAAAGACTTATTATTATTATTATCATTAATAAAATGTCACAAATGGGCGTCGTCGATAACTTCCCTCAAATTTGACTCCCAAGCCAGTCACCCTCTTTGCCCTTACCTAGACCCTTATTGGAAGTTAACTCGCCGTCATCGTTACGATTGTTGTAGATTTAGTAAATTTACAAAAATCGTAATATATGCAATCTATTTTCATTGCAATCAAGTAGTATTTGAATTTATACGATAATGATTTTGGGTCTGAAAGATGAATTGGGCACTTTAGATGGTTCCACAATGAAAACAAACAATTATACAATAATAGTAATAGAATTAAGTTACGGAGTGTGCTTGTAGAATGATCACGACATTTTTCAAATAATTGAAAATGAAATATATATAGGCCCCTACACTTTGAGAAAGATTCACAATTCACCTCAATCTACATGACAGTTCTGTTCTAAATGAAGAATAGTGTTGTGTCATCTTGCAAGTTTCAAAATGCTTCCATTTGAGCGCCATGATCACGGCTGAGGGCGCCGCCGTGCGATGAAAGACGGAGAAAACTCACAATTTCCCACATTGTATTGGGAATAGCAAATACAACAAATTAACGGAAACACCAGCTGCGAATCTGTATTATTACTGTTGGTATGGAATTTGAGAAAATGCTTGCGCGATATGCATATAAACACATCGGACAGCTCAGTTTTCATTATCAGTCACGTTTACAAATATATCAATTTCACAAGTGTAATGTGAATTATCACAATGAATCTGAAAAGGGCGCCGAACACACATACAAGACGCCCAGGGGGGGGCACGTGCCCCCCCTGGACACACCACTGGTCACCCTTAGGGGACGTCCATAAATTATGTCACACCTTTTTAGGCCACTTTGAACCCCCCGTCCCTCCCATGTCATAGTTGGTCACAGAGCCTATTACCCTCCCCCCTTTAAATACATCACAAATTCTCATACCCCCCCTCCATCCAACAAAAAATTGAAATTAACAGATGGTAAAGGTAGGTACAATAAAGTAATAAAATCAAAATATTCATTTCTTCATGTTTGCTTTTTGAGTACTCAAACTTGATGATTATTTGATATGCATCTGCTGTTTCTAGGGTGGGTATAAATATAAGAATCTATAAGAATGACGCCAAATACATAGAACAAAAAATGGTACGTCACACAGTTGCCTCCCCCCTTGTAACAACTTGTCACAAATCTTGACAACCCCCCTCCCCCCCTAAGCTGTGACATAATTTATGGACGTCCCCTAATAGGAAAAAATATTTTTCAACATATATTTTTTTATTGGTGCAATTGGTACTAGTATATATTAATATTATCCAAAATCGACAATGTCAATACAGTAGAACCTCTTTTATAAGTTTCTCGTTTATACATTTAATACATTCATAACTTTTTATTTTTTGATCCAACCCATATGCTCCACATGTTAAATAGTTTCATTAATAAGTTTAAGAAAAAACCATGGTAACCATGGATAACAACAGTTTCTGAGATTTATCTGTCCGTATATAAATCATGTTTTGAAGTAATTAAAGTGATCAAATTATATTTTCGGTGATGTCAGCATGATCTTCGAGCAACATACTACAAGTGAACATGAAGGGAAGTATTAGTTTTAGTTATTCTGTGAAATACTTACTATTCAAGATTTTGCCTTCTGGTCTAGCCAGAGGGAAGGCTGACATCCAGCTAATATGACATTTAGTGACCATACGGAGTTCTTATGACTTTGAGGTGTAGTTCTGACTTCTTTTGTTCAATTAGATTGTATTTTAGCATAGATTTACGCAGATTTATGTAAGCACATTTCTTATTTTTAGGATTTTCAAGATACTTGAGTCCTAGAAGTCTGAAAATCACTCAATAGAATGTAAGAACCTTGGAAGAAAAATTGTGTGCACGGCCATCAGGATGTCATCAACATCAAGAGGGCTGGAGCAACAAGTCTTTTCACTGCCACTGGTGTTTCTTGCATGCATGCCATAACAACTATCAAGGTTTCAAGAAAAGAAGGAATGATTTTTTGAACATTGAACTTGTATAATTTACGATTAGGGTCTAATAATAATTTGAAGAAAATCAAATATCCCAAGAAAAGAAGAAGAGAAGAGAAGAAGTTGAGAGAAAAAAAAGATCAACAAACATTTGTGTATCCATCCTGACTTGGTTTTTCGTGGTTTCCCACAGTCCTCGAAGCAAATGCTTGGATGAAGTACTAATTGGCCACGACCTTTAATTAGTAGAGTGATAGGCCGAATTATAACATCATAGGCCTATCACTCATTTTTTTTTCCATTTTGTGCAATGACAAACTTTACATTTGCTGTTAATGAGAAGAAGTGATCATTGCCTAAGAGACTTGGTTCAAAGTGGAAGATATCAACATTCGTGTGTTTTGTTTACTCTTAATACCAATGCTGATAATGTCCGGATATATATCACAGAAACGGTTTTTACTTATAATGTGTTCCGGACTTTCGGAAACTGGAAGACTTTTATCTGCGGCGAAAAGTTATGGTCACCGACAGCGCAGCCCTGGTGTTGAAGTTCATTAGTTTTAAATATTTAAAATGGGGTGGTAAGATCGCCCTTGTGGTGCCCCGTCCAAACGATCCTACTTTTCATCCTTAGCCTTAATTGGGGAACAATGATTTTGTATCAAGTTTCGATGTTATTAAAAAAAAAAAAATTAATAAGTTTTTCACATTAATACATGTTTTTAGTTTGGTCCCCTGAAAAACATTTAAAAGAGGTTACACTGTACACTCAATAGTTGTGGTGTAGATGCAGTATGCTTTTAGACACCTACGTCACAACTGGAAAATGCATTGAAATTAGAAAATTCATAATCTATTGTCCTAACAAATACTAGTAAGTCTACTCTGCTTTAAAAACATGTTACTGCCTACAGCAGCAAATTCAACTCTTGCGACAAGTAAAAGAAATGACAGCAGTGTTATGTATTCCTTATAATAACTTGAACAACTGTATTTGTTATGTTATTACGTTCATTACATTTAATTATACAAGCTTGAAACGAGTACACATACTAGGCCGTACGCTATAGCTCAACTGGCTTTTACATCCGGGGGGGGGGGGGGGGGGGACTGCGTGCGCACGAGGCATACACACTAGGATAACCAAATACATGACAGGATGTAAAAGCCCCCGGCTAAATAGGAACTTTTATAGGCTAAATCCCCCAGTAAATAGGAACTTTTACTGGTAATTTACAATACATTGTTGAGCCAACTTGGAACAAGTTTGGAACCAAAGGTTTAGTGACAGTTCTTTAGTATGAGAAAATTTTAAATGCAATAATTTTACATCAACTTTTTTATTACAACATGTAGGATTATCACTTATTAATAAATAGTACATTTTGTTACCACATTCATTTACAAAGACAGATAATGAAAAATACATTTGCACTTAAAATTAATTTTGCTACGTGATCTTGAATACATAATTATTACAATATAAATAGAACATGTAAGGACCACAATCTACACTAACATATATATTTTCTAGAAAGCAGTCTACTGAGGCAAAATGAAACACTTGTATTCTTGGACTTGTGATACACTACTAGCTAGCTATTTCAGATTTTGATGAAGCACAATATAAATGTTATATTTAATTCAGTAATCAATCAGCTACCTACTTCATCAAGTCATCTTGGAATATTAATTAGTGCACAGCCTAATAAGTACTGATATAGCATAAAAACCATGAAAACCAGGAATGCTTGAAAAATATCTCGTTCCAAGTTCTCGTTGTACCTACCATTCGGCTACAAATATGAGCACTTGTGGAATTTATGCTAACTGGAGCAATGTAGGCGATCCATCATTCACGTAGCTTGTCGCATGCCTAAAGCATAGAGATATGTGGTTGAAGTATGTAATAACTAATTAATTATGTGGTTCGAGAGACATTGTATGTAGAATAATAGTGGGAAGTAGTCACATTTTTTCTGGTTTTCACAATTTTTCGAAATAATTATGACGCGCCAAGCAAACGAATGATTATTGCTGGGTCAAAGCCTACGTTGTATCGCGCTCAACGTCTTCTATTTAAATTCTGCATCAAAACCAATGTTGAAAAGTCAGTCACTCTAACTTAGGGCACCACAACATAGATATGGCGCCAGATATCATGCTAGAAGTAGCATTACTTCTGGAATATGACCACATACAATAGTACACCCCTATATTGTGTTCAAATTAAAATGCCAACATTTACCATTTAATCAGAATGTTATGTCAATCACGTGACAGTACATGATTTACAGAGAGGCAGTCAATCTGGTATCTAATGTGGCATGATATTTACTGAATATCAACTCTAGTTACTGAGATGTTTCTTTATTGACAATCGGTTAACGAGTGAACGTGAAAAACATCATATCATTGAATGATGCTGTGTGCCTGATAACCATTGGCCCTCATATAATACTTGAATATATATAGTATTGATTGATATAATTATAAATATGAATATTTACTTGGAAATACAGAACTACCGGTAAGAATTTGACACATCTTTTTGAGTATAATAATAATACTACCGTAGGTTTACTAATAATAATAGTTATTTTGTTAACAATAATAGTTACGTTGTGATGCTACAAACACAAATTTTGCATTACAAATAAAAATATTAATGCTGATGCTTATATACTGTAGCATAATTATGAACATGTTCGACAACATACCAAGTTGGTATCTATTTCACTACACTGCTATTTCTATACATATCATTGTGTAACATTAGTCTAATACTACTAGTATTATAATTCAAAATTTTAAATATGGCTAGTGTCTAACATTATTTAAAGGTATCAAAGAGGTTCATTCTACATCAAAATAAGCAATGTAGAACATGAATTTTACAAATTGTTAGGGCTCCTCTGTTCAAACTACCGAGTAGTGAGATAATTTGTCATGGGAAATAATTCTGAGATGAATGCTATTTTCTAGTTGTTCAACAAAAGCTTCAAAAAATATCAATATGGCACATGAATATATACAAAAAATGAAGTGCTGTTTTGAATCCCCCTAGACTAGTTTTGATTTCAAAAGCAAACAGATTTACCATATTTTATTTAAAACTTCTAAAAACCTTCAGAATAGATAAACATTTCTTGATTTCATGTGTTAGTAATCTCATATGGTTAAATTATCGCTTTTAATGAAAGATCTTTTAAATGTTTTGACCATACTACAAAGGTCGATTCACAACAGTTTTAATGTCTGCTGTCTTGTTTTGGTCCTAGTCCTCAAACTAAAACATGGAAATTAAATGGTTCGGTTCATAATTGTTTCAATTCTATTTTTAGCCTCAAGCTAGTACCAAAATTCAATTCCATTCCGTTAGGACAAAGATAAGGTGTGCTTACGAAGAAACCAATTAAATCAAACATCAATTCATTCTTTTTTGAAATATTGTGTAGTTGTTTTGAGACATATATATTGGAATAACTCAAGAGCAAAATATAGGGTAACCTCCAACTAATTGTTACAGAAAAGGCTTTTTGCTCATTTTGTCGAACATTGTGAACTATGTATTTTCAGAACAGTTTACCGATTTCTTGGTGGCCATTTTGTTTTTATTCATGTTTTTTTTCATTCTAATTTTATTTCTTAATTGCCAACATGAGGGGAAATTTGAAAAATGTTTCATAAAAAATATATTTGCCGATGTGTTTCACGATATTATGAAAAAAAAATAGGTCAATTGAATGATATTTAGATATTAATCACTGATTAAATAAAAGTAATTGGCAATAAAATTGAATAATTAATTACGGCCAACACAATGTAAGCAAAGTGATGAATCTTATGTTAATATCACCAAATAATTCCACTCCATCAGGTGTTAGAAGTTTACCGAAGACATTTGATTTTCACTGAGTAAATTTTTTTTGAATTTTTTCAAAATGAAATGTTTGCATTTTCTCATAAAATCACGTGTTTTCTTCAATCATTTATGTAAGTTGAGAATATAAACCATTGATAGTAGTGATACTACTTGGTATGTGCACTATCTCAATAGAATCGACGAATGATAATATTTGTAATCAGTATGCCAAGGTTAGTTAGTAATTATTTGGAATACACATTTTTCAAAGTTGCTTATAACTATATCAACATAGGTATCAATTTAAAGCTAACGATGCGAGTAATGCAGTAGAATAACTTGAACCATAATTTTTTCAAAATATAACTTGTTGAAGTATTTATAACAGTGTTGGTCTATAGATATACGTATTACAGTTTTAGCCCATATAAAATACCAGAAATCAGTAGTTTTTATGTAAACACGTTAATTAAAAAATTGAAAGTATAATTCCATAGAAGAACTTGTAGGCCCTACTTGTTATAGGCTACATCTAGTTACAATTATTATGATAGATTATCATTCGTCAGGATGCTCCCATCCTCATCATCTGTAAACACACATTTTAATATGTTCAAATTCATTGATGTAAATCACTATTAAACTTGATAACGTTGTTATCAAATCTCAAGCTCACCATGATTTATTCACGTCGCTTCGTCATTGGGATCCAAACTAATTCTGGTGGTAGAGAATTGAGTCCTTTGCGTTGCCCACATACACTTGCACAATCCATCCCATGGTTTCTGCAAATACATCGCAGACTGGCACAATTTGTATAGTGCAGTTACACCTGATCAAATTGAGCAGATGATCGGGTGCTTGTTGTATGTCGGTGTAGACAGCAAATAGTGATCCATTCTTCAATTTCCAACCGAAGTCAGTTCACTGATAGTCACGTGCCCCAATCCACACCTGTATTTGGTGGTATACTCTCAGACTGGAATTGGGCAACGGACAAAGTTGGTGGTAAAGCTTCAGGTTGTATTGCCTTATTGGCGACAGATACCTTTTCTCTGAACTTTATGAATCGAAGTTCGTTCAGAGTAGTCTCTGCTTTGCCATTGTGAAGACGAACAAGTGCCTTTGTTCGTCTTTGTGTTTGGTCTTTGTACCACCAACTTTGTCCGTTGCCCAATTCCAGTCTGAGAATATACCACCAAATACAGGTGTGGATCGGGGCACGTGACTATCAGTGAACTGACTTCGGTTGGAAATTGAAGAATAGATCACTATTTGCTGTCTACACCGACATACAACAAGCACCCGATCATCTGCTCAATTTGATCAGGTGTAACTGCACTATACAAATTGTGCCAGTCTGCGATGCATTTGCAGAAACCATGATGGATTGTGCAAGTGTATGTGGGCAACGCAAAGGACTCGATTCTCTACCACCAGAATTAGTTTGGATCCCAATGACGAAGCGACGTGAATAAATCATGGTGAGCTTGAGATTTGATAACAACGTTATCAAGTTTAATAGTGATTTACATCAATGAATTTGAACATATTGAAATGTGTGTTTACAGATGATGAGGATGGGAGCGACCTGACGAATGATAATCTATCATAATAATTGTAACTAGATATAGTCTATAACAAGTAGGGCCTACAAGTTCTTCTATGGAATTATACTTTATATTTTTTAATTAACGTGTTTCCATAAAAACTACTGATTTCTGGTATTTTATATGGGCTAAAACTGTAATACGTATATCTATAGACCAACACTGAGATGAATATTTCAACAAGTTATATTTGGAAAAAATTATGGTTCAAGTTATTCCACTGCATTACTCGCATCGTTAGCTTTAAATCGATACCCATGTTGATATAGTTATAAGCAACTTTGAAAAATGTGTATTCCAAATAATTACTAATTAGGCATACTGATTACAAATATTATTATTCGTATCTTGGCAATTGAAAAATAAAATTAGAATTAGAATTAATCATGGATAAAAACAAAATGGCCACCAAGAAATCGGTAAACTGTTCTGAAAATACATACTTTACAATGCTCGACAAAATGAGCAAAAAACATTTTCTGTAACAATTAGTTTGAGGATATATCGTAAAGTGATTCCATTAAGATAAATGATAGAATAGAATAGAATACAGTTGAAAGAAAACAAGCCAAGAAGATTAGGTAATTAAAATGCAATAGCTATAAACAAACATACACAGTTCGAATAGTTCTGGCAGGATGTCTGCGCAGGCAGGCCAAAATAATGCACTCTGTTGTAAGTTCGAAGCAGTTATAAATCAATTGTGAACCGAGATGGTTCTAGAGATGTCGTTAGAACCAAAACTCGAACCAAGACCAACACACACGTTAAAACTGTTGTGAATCGACCTTTACTGTCAAACGTCATCTCAAAATGTAAATGTGTGCATGTTTTTCCAGACAATGTAGAAAATGAAAGTTTGACCTGAAATATATCATAAGCTAGGGTACCTTACGTAGTTCAAGAAACCCGAATTATTTTGTAATGTATGACAAATGTACCTAGATCACCAACAATTTCAGACACTTGATAAAAGTGAAAGCAACAGAGGAGCCTCTTTCAATAGTGACAAACACACGAATCAGTTCTAAAAAATAATGATAATGCTTGTGTAACAAAAATACTGGACATTCAATACTGATTGAAAAATAAGTTGGAACACATTTGTCATTTTTAAGTACATGCTAAAATAGTATCAAGATATTGATTAAGTATGACACATGACATTAAATATTAAGTAGCCTTAAGTCAGGAAATGAAAAGTAACTTGATACCTTGATGATTGTACACTCAACTAGTCACCCCGCATCAAATAAATAACTTATTGGGGAACAGAATAAATAAAAAGTACAAGGATTCACAATCAATACGATCTGGCAATACTTTCTTCACAAGCCATCTTAAAACTAATCGGCCTGATCTGGCATAGATCTGTGCAAAAACATAAATCAAATTAATTAATCGAGTTGTTTTACGACGCTTCAACGACGCTTCAACAAAGGGGTTATTTGTGCCGAAGACAAACATAAACTAAAACCTAAACAGTACAGAATTATTGTTTACATTTGAACATAAAAACAAGCTGCACAATTATTCCGATCGATAATCATGTCGATAAACAACCATATTCTTAATATTCAGTTGAGAACTAATGTCATGTTGTAATGTACTCAACAATTAGATACTAGTCAAGGATGTCTGGTCCCCATACGCTCAAGTGGAAAATTTTTACGTACAAAGTACAAACATGCTTACACTCGACCTCTATTTCTACCCCAAGATGTATAATTATCAATTTGTTATACACACGAATTTTCATGGCCTGAAAATATCCTAGGCAAAGGAAAACTACACACAAATTCTAGTGGGAAGTTTGGTTAGGGTGAGTAGATTGGGTTAGTTAGACCTAGATCAGATCAATTTAGATAGACATACTTTTTTTACTTCATTGTCTGGCACCTGCGCATGAATGCAAAAAATTGATGCACATATGTGCTTCCTTTCAATAAATCCACATGTATATCATACCAAAGATATGAAATTTTTGGCTGAACAACCGTCAACTGGTTTTACAAAAACAGGAATCAGTGAATCACGGTTGGATCAATTTGTGACAAATATTATTCTTTTATGCATATGAATTAAAACACATGATACAATATTGATAATATCTGAGGTCAGCATAGCTAATACTCTGTTGTACAAATAGGAGGGAAAAGTCTGAATTTCTTACTTTCCTATTAGCATTATAAACATATTTCTTGACCATAAACCAATCACCTTGAAACTTCTTAGCTAACCTGGTTCTAAATTTCCTCGTCTGTACATACTATATATTACGGTACCGGTATTTAAGAACATCAATAGATTGTTAATGATTAATCAGTTTTGAAAAGGACTTTATAGCTGTTTTTACACTACACCAGTAAACCCACGGGCCAACCCGTGGTCTAACCCCGGAGTTTCAACCACGGGCTGTACCACGGGTGATACCACGGGTCAACAAGGAGACTGTTTACACTCATTCGTATTGCCACTGCTGGTTTGAAGGAAATTATGATTTATAGAAGACCGTGTTTGATATATATGCCTTCTTGAGTCAATACAAATCGCACCAATATAAGTAGCACTATAGAAAGCCGTGTATGCCAAATTGTTTTCGTGTTATAACTGACAGCTGTGCCTAGATTCAACTCGAAGTTTCAAGTTGAAATGATAGACACATTTGGCGTTTTCTCCCATATTGAGTGGTATGTTATGATTCCACGTGTGTTACAGATGATTGTTCAGGTAATATTAGTCTCCATTCATGATCCATTCAATTAGAATTTACCTTGAAACTTGAGTGAACCTTCAACCTTGGAGTTGAAACTTTGACGAGAGTGAGAAAGAAGTGAACTTCTGCCCGCAGGCAATTCTCGCCCGCGGGTTCAACCCTAGCCTGCACTAGGGTTAGAGCTCCTGCGGGTTGACCCAGGGTTAGTACTGTGTGAACACAGCAATATTTTTAACCACAGGCAGACCGCGGTTTGACCCACGGGCAAAAACGTAGTGTAAAAACAGCTTAAATCAACAACAAAGTTACTCAGAGAAAAAGGGGGGGGGGGGGGCAGCAAATGAGCAAATACATTTATTTATTCATTTATATTGGGTTTAACGATGCACTCTACTGATGACTATGATCTATTGGCATTGGTAAATGATATATAAGATAGTGGGGATGATATGAGATGAAAGATTATTTTATTATGTGTTCTTTTGGATAGTGGGAAGGAGTCAGTCATGGCCTGTCATTAAGGAACTATCCCAGTATTGACCTGAATGACTGAGGGAAACCGCGGGAAAAAAACGTGAGGATAGTCGACCAAGGCGGGAATCGAACCCCGGTCTCCTGAATGACAGTTCAGTGTATTAACCACTCGGCCACACGTCTCAGTGAGCAGATACATGATGAATAACATGATGTTAGCCAAATTATAGCACAATTTGACAGCAGTTTCTTATGCAGCAGTGTTAGTGATTTGAGCCAGTTAGTGAGTGCCACTATGAAGAAATGAATAAACTTTGCGTATAGAAAAAATACACAAAATCATTGGGGCCTACTTCCACCAAATGAAATAATTTTGGAAAATGTCTACTGCCAGTTGATAAAAACGCAAACTCTCTTCACAATTGGTATGCACTTCATCATACCAATTACACAACAAAAGAAACAACAAAATACAAGTACAGCATGTTCTCACCCGAACCCCATTTAAATACGGCTCCAATACCGGTAGTGAATATATATGACATTGACCAACCTGGATTTTAGCTCAATTTATCAAGTTAATACTCAATGTTATGTTCTTCACTATCATTTACTTCACTTCATTCTACAATTTCGGCTAGGTCTATTTCATGTTTTATGAGTAGATCGTGAAATATGCTATCAATCACCTGATCCAAATCTGATTAGCTACTTTCAAATTTTCCTGTACACTATAGACCTACACAATATTTTCCTCGAAGATGTTTTTAATCCATTGCTGATTTTCTAGTGAATGAAGTTAGAGAAGATATTTCGCTTGGATCTTGTGCTAAACGACTGAACTCAATTTCTTCATTCAAGCTTCGGTTACTATCACTTTCAGAGGGCCATTTTTTGTGTGATGGAGCATACAACACTAATAATGCAAAAATGTAAATATTCCACATCGAATACACCCCAGTGAAAAAGGCAGATGTAAACTCGAGCTGTAGATTTTCATCCCATTTCCAACGACCTTCTGAAGCTTGACCCAATATGAATCCTACCACTGTCATAGCTGCACACACCAGAGTTGCTAACATCAAAAACTTGAATCTATAGATTACCCCCTCGTAATGCAATCTCCGGGCTGTTGTCATGCTTGGTAAAACGGTACGTTTGGCTGAAATATTATTGAACACTCTCCAAATCATATAACAAAGAAACAAGAAGTAAATTCCAGCTGAAATACCTGCTAATATGATGAATGTTAGAGCTAAGTTGGTACCAATGTCAGTTACCCATATTGAATAGAATGGATTACCAAGTTGAATACCCCTTTCGCACATGTCAAAAATAAACAAACTAATGCAGCCGATCGCAACCGCTGATAAATGTTTCCAATATGTTTTCAAAGTGCTTGGTTCATTTGAATCCTGAATCATTAAATGTTCCCCAGCAAAAATGAGCCAAAAGCTTAGTAATGCACCATAAAAAACACCTTGCCGCACATCCCCCAAGAGAAGCATAAAAGGCATGTCAAAGATCAGAGTAAGATATTCAACAGGAAGGTTAAGAAATGTCAATGCAGAGCCAAGAATGATCAACATGTATTCCAACAGAGCTGGAGATCTTTGGAGCTTATGAACTCGCCTCCAAAACCATATCATTACTGCAACAATAAATGGGAAAAATACTGTTTTCAAAGAAACCCAAACTTTTGTAAACCCACCATTCTGATTAATAGCAACAAGCCATATATCTTCAATGTGTCCAACACCTGTATTGAAATTTTTCAAATGGTCAACTGGCAGTCGTACATTTAGTAAGTAGTAGTCATGATGTAAAGACCCTAGTTCAAAAAGAGGTAAAATGGAACAATTATAGTTGTAACCCGTGTTCTTCAATTCGATAACACAGTCCAATGTTCGCTCTTCAATTGAAGAGGCGTACGGCTTCCACGCCTCATCTGGGTCTCCTTTGTTGCGATATCCCAACTTTGCATCCAATGTTAATTGCACACGGTCTTCCATTTCAGTTTCTGGGTGATATGGGATGTCAACTTGGAGAACTCCAATGAGGTTTTGTTGCCATCGCGAATAGTCGAGAATGATATTCTCTCGAGGAAGAGGCATTTGAAATGTAAACACAATTTGGTTTGCCAACATATGAATGTCAGTGTCAGGTAGATCGTGAAACTCGATTATTTCACAACTACCTTTACCTCTCGGGTAGAACCATGTTTGCGTATTATTTCCCCGGTCCAAGCATTTGGTAGCAAGCAAACTTTCGGCTGAGGATGGTGTCGGTGCAATCAAACCGCCGATTAAAAAGCAGATTACCTGGCATATTAACAAAATGCTGATAAGAATCGCCAATTTTCTTCCACTTAGATTTTCTAATATTGCCCCTGTCATGTTTCAAATAATTTAGCTTATAATTATACAAAGCTAAATGAATACTCACAGACAAAGGACTACCGACAAATTTTACCAACGCCTTGCTCGATGTTTACATTTCCAAAAATTGAAGTTCGCACCGCCTTGCATGAGCTACACGTCACGATCCTAGTGGCCAATATGTGTACTATTCTTTTGCGCATAGATTTAAACCAACCGTAGGTTGTTCTTCACTGCTGTTTTTTTTTTACCCTCGAGCCTCTTCTTGAACTCGTCGAGGCTCTTTGCTCCTCTTGCCTTCTGTTGGCCCTCTCCACAGCAAGCTGTTCCCCTCCTCTCCCACTCCTCTGAACTCTCATCCCCATCCTGTCTCTCACTTCTTCACACCCCATAAAGTAATTCCTTGCCTAATAAAAGTTCAGGAGTCTATCCTTTTTCCTCCTTTCATCCAAATTTTCCCACCCTAATTCTTTCACCATCTCACTGGGTCTTTCTCTTAATTTTTCAACTCTCCCCTGTTCATTTCTTTCTCTTCTTCTCTTATATAATAAGGTCTTTGATTCAAACTTTCGTACTCAATAACACAATACATATTTTGGATTGTATTGTATTATATTGTAATTGTATTCTTCATTCACCGTGGATTAGTTCATGGTAATAATATTGGTTTTGTCAAATAAGCTTAATATAACACATCACAATACAATACAATAAGATGATTATAGTATGAATAATAATAATAATAAATAATACTTTTTTTAAAGAAGTTTTTTCATTATCATACAAGGGATATTTTTAGATTTTATAGAGCCGCAAAGTCAGAATATTGACTTATCTGCGAGTTTATTATCATTTATAATACAAAATGAATATACAATTGGATTAAGTTGTCTGGACTAAATTACATACACACATCTATTACTTTACCGATCATTTTTACATATCGTTTGTTCACTGTAGTACTGATGTCTTATTCATAGTTGTTAATTTCCTGGCACCGTATGCTCCTCCAGGCCCTATTTTGAACCAGCTTCCGGGTCTTTTTCATCCATGCAGTTTGCCCCTAAGTGAGGTGAGTCCATTGAGTTCAGTGTATTTGTATTTTTGTAATGTTTTTCTAAAATAATGATAGGGTTAATATATGTTTAAATTCTCGTATAGAGGTAGGAAGAAGTCTATGGTGACATGATATAGGGGAGCCATAAGGTATGTAGGCCTATTAGAGTTTTTCAAGTCTTTGAACTGCATGAAAGCGTCAGCCAGGAGGAACATATAAAAAAAAACTAGGACGAGAATCGAACCCCGACAAGCTTTCATATGGTCCAATGCTGACAACCTTGATAATTATTGTTGAGAATCATACATTATTTGTGAATTTGGAGGATAAAATGGGTTATTTGGTTAATTTGATGGGCCTCATTATGTTCGTAAAGTTTCAGTTCGATCGGTTCATGCAACAGTCATCGACTATGGTCATTTTTGGTGATTTTTGTTTTCGTACTTTCTCATATTTCACAACGACGCTCATGACATTTTCTTAGTTCAAGTATTATTTTCAAGACAAGTTGAGGCATGCTATTGAGTGATGCCGCAGTCTAAACAAAACGGTTCAATAATAAACATGGTTTTGAAAGGAGAGGATCATGCTGCACTCAAGCATACTTACGCTTGAATGGTTTTCTTATTTATATGTTATGCGCTGACACAAAATCTTTTGGCAATCTTGAACAACTTTTATACAGATAATTGTAAATAAATAATGTGATGGCCGAGAAGCGTAATGTCGAGGAGCACACACACATCTATGTCACAGTTTTAACATACGCTTACTGAACAACAATAATTCATAATTGATAACCTCAGGTTTTACCCAAGTAGATAAGTCAGTCAACTTGAAAATTAGGCCAACTCTCAAATCAATCTCATATCTCAATATAAATTTCCAGTTGTTGAGCAAAATCGATGAAAACACTCTAAAAAAAATAATGTTGTAATATAAGCAATACAAATCTTGCAATTCATCTCATAACAATTTAAATTATTATTCGCCTCGAAAATAAAGTCATTAGCCAGAACATTAAATGACATTTATTTAATATTTTGAGCAACCGAGTTGAATGTTTGAAAAAATGATATTAGCACCCTGTATGATACTTTCCTTCCCACATTTTCACAGTAGCATCACAGATAATCGAGCTAATTTAGCTCGATTATCTGTGGTAGCATGTGAACCACTTAACATTGAAAAATGGTAGAATAGACGGAAATGATTCAACTCTCACAATTGCACATAAATGCGCAGTAAGGTTAGTCGTGGTCGACCATTTGTGGTTTCCCTAACTTTTTAATCAAAGTAAATACTGGAATGATTAAATATATCATTAGGTCACCGTCGCAAATAACAAAAACATCCAAAACCTGCCATGATCATTCGGTACCAAAAAAACGTACATGGGTCGATACCAATTTCTTTTTAAAATCATTACAAAACTATTTATGAATTATCACTTCAAAAAATTAATGGCATTTAATATATTTGATTCACACTAAGTTCAATATCAGAATGCCATACAACTTTCTCGTACCGTATTTTTTCTCATTCATGATGAGATTGATTTCTCAATTTTTTTCTGGAACAAGGCTGGATTCGATGTATAAAATATGAACTGATTCGAACTGTGCGATTTCTTAGATTCAAGGAACGCTGTTTCGACATGTTTATAGGCTCGTTAGTTCTATTCTTATTCCGTGGTGTGTATTTTAGGATGAAATGTATAAAACAATCTTTTCTCGCTTTCACGCGTGTTTCACGATTTATTTCCGATTGCATGGGTAACCTTTTATTTTTACAAAATAAACACACTCACACTATTATTATAAGCGGCGATGCGCAGTGGTACAGATGAAAGATGCATCTTATTTTTCCTCAGTAGTAAATGTATGGGCGTTGACTAACAACGTGGCAGCCAAATCGCTCTATACATCCAAATTCAACCAATTGTTTTGTTGCTGCTATAATTATCAATTGTTGAAGCAAATTCACAACAATGGAAAGTGTACAATGAACTTTCACTCGAAGAGTTGAGGAAAGTATTCGATTTAATTTTCTAGTCTCCTTAATTCAGTGCAATTAAATTATTTAATTCTTCATTTTCATTTCGTACGGGATTATAATTTTTGAATAGTAAAAGCAGTGATTTAAAAACTTGACCAATATAAATATAATTTATGTTCCTGATATCTGTGCTGA
>OZ023327.1:45248248-45335748 GCA_964007535.1 Brachyptera risi | reverse complement strand
TAGAATAGTTACTAATACCCAATTCAGTTCAGTTGATTCAATGATCCATTATTATAAGGTGAATTGAAATTCCGGCATATCAAATGAAAATTACTTATTTATTTGAACAATTTTACTGTTCAAATGAATAAGAATTCTCACTTGATTTACCGGAATTTTAATTCATCTTATAATAATGGATCAAAAAATCAACTTCAATGATACAACATATATATATATATATATATATATATATATATATATATATATATATATATATATATATATATATATATATATAATAAATTTATATAAATATATGCATATATATAGGCCTATATATATATATATATATATATATATATATATATTTTATATATATAAATATATGAATATATATAGGCCTATATATATATATATATATATATATATATATATATATATATATATATATATATATATATATATGTATATTTATATGTGAGCATGGAGATTTTCACAGCCGATGCTTGATGGTAAATATGTCCTTACGGTGAATTTGCCACGGTTGGAAAGCATTTTAAAATTGGGAACGTCCTTCCTCCAATTGGTGCGCTAGTTCACGCGGTGTTTGCAGGCGCTGGATGACGTCGCCTGAAGATGCCGGATGAAACTCCGGCGAAACGTTGCAAAGACAGGTTCTTTTTAGAGGCCAAAATATTTTCTTATTGTGGCAAATTTACCGTAAAGACAAAAGACATTCTTACCAGATATATATATATATATATATATATATATATATATATATATATATATATATATATATATATATATATATATATATATATATGTAGAGAGAGAGAAAGAGAGAGTGAGAGAGGGATTGTTTTTATTCAGCATATTTTCAGCTATTGGTGCATTACGGTAGATAATAATGCAGGATAATATAATAATAATAACATTAGTATGGGCATACGTATTTGGAAGCCTTACTTTGGGAAAATTATGAGCTTAATTAACAATACACATTAGAATTAATGATAATTATGATGAAACATTGGTGAGAATTGGTTATAAAAAAATAATATTACTATAAGATCAAATATACTACGATCCAGGAAATTCTGTTCTGACAAACTTTGTAGCACATTCTTTTCTAAACGAACTTAAATTTGTAAGGGTTTTTCTTACTTTTATTTCTAATTCATTATATAATCTAAATCCACTATAAAAGATTGATTTATGAGTACTATCTTTATTTTTACCATCGAAATAAAACTTATTCGAATTTTTAGTATTGTGACAATAGATATCGCTTGAGTAACATATTTTATTGCTGAGGTAATCAGGTGACTTATTTTGGGTCATTTTAAATATAAATATTAATACAAACAAAACCACTCGTTGGCGGATTGTACGCCATTGTAGCACATCTATCATTCTCTTATTGGTGTAAATTTATTGCCACTCTCATCCCCCTATTTTGTAGTCGTTGCAATCTACCCAAGTCTTCACTATTAATATCCCACAGAAAAGTATTGCATTACTCAAAATGTGACGCGATTGTTTCATAAATTAGGCATCTAACCCATGGTGAAAGAAAATATCTTACTCTATATAAAAATCATATTTTTTACTCATCTTTTTGGTTATGTAATCGACATATTTCGTGAATTTTAGGTTGCTGTTGATTATTATTCCAAGATATTTAATTAAGTCATTCACAAATTCTGGGCTCTCATTATTAATAACGACTTCATTTGAGGTTTCACAAATTTTTCTCTGTATCGATTTATTGCTTGTTGTGACCATCATGCACTTTGTTTTATTTACATTCAGTTTTGATTTATTTAGGCCTACACTCAACCACTCATTTAGTTTTACCAATTCTTCATTCAACTTATTACATATTTTATGGTTTATATTATATTATATTATATTATATTATTTTATATTATAGACCTATATATATGTGTGTAATAAAATGCAATGGGTCATTATCACAATATATTTTCTTTTGTCCAAGTGTGTTCTCAATGATGAAGTGTAGTTTATTATTTTTGCAAATTTGTTGATAACTTATTTTAATAAAAATCAAACATCTGACATTTGCAATCATCAATCAGTTTCCCTCCCCCGATCATTAATTCCCTGAATTTCCTTGAAATCATATCGATATGTCCCAATGCCCCACAACTCGCACAATTATCTGAGACTTGACAACTTGATCAATCTTGAACCCTCAATAAATCACATTAATGGTAGGGCTCAGCCACTTCTGGTAGGTTGCTTATAGGTTTAGATTACGCGAAACAAGAACAACGAAGCTTTCAATATATCCTACAATATATCCAAGTCAGGTTGTAAACAATCCTGATCAATTTTTTTTCGACATTGTACCTTGTGAACAGCATAGCATTGCCCTTTGAAACGGCCCATTCAAAAGGAGATGGAATCTCGCCATTTGTAAACCATCCTGTATATCGGCCTTTCAAGCTGTTCAAGCAGCTTCCAAACATATCGGAATAATCGGATTGTCGTTCAATTTCGATCGATTTCGATTCGACATCGAATTGGACATTGTCGATATACTTCGATCAATTCTCGACATTAACATTTTGAGGTCATAATTAATCTATCTGTCGAACGACAACCATAATGTTAATCTACATGTGTCTTTTCTTTGCAGGTTTTTCGCGAACTTGAATACCCCGCTGA
The DNA here is from genome assembly GCA_964007535.1 of Brachyptera risi. Classification (NCBI taxonomy): domain Eukaryota; kingdom Metazoa; phylum Arthropoda; class Insecta; order Plecoptera; family Taeniopterygidae; genus Brachyptera; species Brachyptera risi. Next base: position 45,333,072 of record OZ023327.1, on the reverse strand, counting down.
AATGCTGAAATTACAAGAACTTCAGTCGTCGGCTGTCGAACAGCGTGACCACTTGCTTGCTGCGATCAAGAACAACACATTTATTACCTCGCTAGAAGATGAACTGTTCGCTTACGAAGAGGTGTTACAGGATGCTGTGAAAGGCGGTATCTCCTTACCACTTTCTGGCTTCTTTCTTAGTCGCTGGAATCTACAACAAGCCGTGTTTTTTGCTTCTACAGTTATCACTACAATAGGTGTGTGACGTATACCGTACACATGGCTTCTGCTCAGCTGAGAAGTAAATGTTATTTTCTTGCACATAAATACATCTTTTTTCACTTACACTCACACTTGATGAGGTTACAAGAATTTAGTATTGTGACATAGTAGTTGAACTACAAGTTAACAATTTTCAGGAAGGAGGTTCGAGAAATACTTCAAAATTATGTTTTTCTGTACTCTCGTCAGGTCAACCAGTTTGCTAATGACCAAACAATTCATGTTAACATATATGTAAATGTGTATGTTTATATATATATATATATATATGTATATATATATATATATATATATATATATATATATATATATATATATATATATATATATATATAAAAATTTCAATAATTCGATAATCTTTTGTTTATGTATATATATATACATATATATATACATAAACAAAAGATTATCGAATTATTGAAATTTTTGGGGGCGAAATGTAATTGTCCATTTTATTCACACATTTTAAACTGTTGTAGATATACCATCATAATCGCTTGATTATTTATACTGCTTTTGTCCCTTCTCCTGGCTTTGGCAGCTTGTTATTCAAGTGCACTTGGTGGTTAGCCTCTTTCTTCAGTTCCATTTCTTTGACCGACTCGATCAACCACCTACCGTATATCAATTAGCTCTAACAAACAGGCGTGTCGATCAACCAACACTTATCCCTTCTCCGTTGATTGAAGTCAATACGCCACGGGCCATATATCAATAAATATGTTTTTTTCTGTAAATAAGCATTATTATATCCGCTGATTATAAGTGTTCTATTTTTATCCAATCATTCTTATATACAATGATAATTTTCAGCTTCAAATGTATTAAATTCTCTCTTCTTCAAAGCTTCAATTTCAAGCGACCTATATAACGATGGTCTTCCTCCCTATTGACGTGAATAATTTCGAAAACCATTCTACATTGGGTAAATTTGAGTTGATTTTGATTGAACAAGACGTCCTTGAATAGAAATTAAAGAATATTAAAGAGCGATTGTTCCTTTTTTTATGAAAATCAACCATTTTTCCACTTAGAATTAGTGTAATTTTAAAATGGGAATGAATTCCTATTTTCGGGGGCAAAATTCTATTCTTTTTCAACAAAGCTATGTCACTAAAGTCATTTATTTTGTTATATTCTAATAGTCTGTTGAATAATAAAAAAGCACAACATTTGGAGGTAGACTGCTAAACAATATGGAAATATTAAACAATTTGATTGGTATCTACACTTCTATAACTTGTCTTGAACTTATCTTGAACTATATCTTAAGCTAACCTATCAAATGAATGTCGATATTATTATACGGCACATCAAAAGAATCGACCGACAAAGAATCACATTTTTTCCTTATTTGAGATTGCGATGGAGACTCAAACACTCAATGATCTCGTAGTTCTACAACCACTCTCTAAACCATTGATTTTCAAGTGTTTTGAGGGTAATTTAGAAAAATGTTTCGTCATCTATTTTTCAACTCTCCCAACCCTAAAATTCCTGGCTTGTATTTCCCTACTCTATAGTGATTCGATTTCGCAATTAATACACAAATCTGGATGATGAGTAGATGAAAGCCGATTATAACTTGAAGGTTTGTCTTATGATAACATTAACATTCAACATGTGTTTAATGAAGCATGGGGCCAATAGAAACAATCTAGTCATTCATAATTCTAGCTATATTCTATATATTTCTAGCCAAAATCAACAAACCATCACATAGACAGAAGTGATAAAATATGCAGAAGCAGCAACATCTGCTTCATTTTTCTGAATTGGTTCAGCATGTACAAAGATCGAAACAAAATGCACAACAAAATGTGCTTGAACAATTTCGTACACCATCAATCCTGACCAGTAAACATAAACTTCAAAGCATGTGGCTCTTGAATAGATGGTTTTATCATATCTTTAGTCTGTTGTAAATGGGCCCTACGTTAACTGTTCAAGTTATTCATGATACAACCTAACAGAGAATTAATTTTAATTTCTGAATGCTCTTGTGCAACAAAGGCATCGCTTAGGGATACCTAGCAGATTCTTCTTCTTTACATTCATTGCACAAAACGTTCCACTTACACCGTTTTTTATCAAATAATTAAATATAAAATAATATCCAGATGCTTAATATATAGGTTTGTCATATACAACGTCCAAGAGAGTTAATCGAATGGTGTATAGTTCGAAGAAAATATTGACTCAAGCAGGCTGAATTTTCCGTAATAAAGTAAACATTGGGTTGGATAAAATAAATTCAAAATTCATTTCTCGATTGATAGCTTTCATGCCAATACGAAATATATTATTTTCATTGTCATCAAATGTTTTTTTAACCTACTCGGACCTGAGGTCAGACATATTTTGCCCAAAATATTCACATTTGAATGTTGTTTCGAATAAAACATTTTGTTCAAGTAATTAAAACCTTTGTTGAACCCTGGACGTGAATAACGTCCTTAAGAGGAACCCACCCACAAAAATGTTTCAATTTTTGTTGTTATTCATCGATTTATAAATGTTGAAATAGTATATTACAAATTTTAAATGAGAAAAAAAAGTTGGAAATTCTGAGAAATCTTTGGAAAAACTAGTTGAAAATATGCATTCGATAAAGGCGAGTCCAAATGTGAACAAGATGTACAATCATAACAAAATAATAATTGTACCAACCTTCCATCAGTCTTTTAATGTAAATTACATGTTGCATGTACAACCATAGAATATGTTACAACTTTGCAATGTTTATATTTTCCGGTATTTAGTTACATAGAACCGAAGTACAATAGAATATGATACAACTTTGCAATGTTTATATTTTAAATTATTTTAGTTACACTAAATTATGAAAAAAATGCGTGAATTACCAACATGGAAGTAGCTCTAACTGTCAATTCAAAGTAGTTATCAATCACCATGGTTCAATCAATAAAAAAAACAGCAATCAACTGAACTTGGTAGTACTGGGCCTCATATAGAGAGATAGATGTAGAGTTTTTAAAATAATTTTAGGATTTTTTTCAAGTTTTGAAAATTTTAATCAAATTTTGTTACATTTTTCATATTTTCCTTCAAATTATTGTAGGAAATTTTTGTTAAAAAGTTGATTGAAACTTTGTTGATACATTTTTAGTGGATTATATAAACTGTATCAATGTCTAAGATATCTTCTTATAGTTTGAAACTTTAACAACATAAAATGTTTCTTCCAATTACACAGGTTATGGAAATATTGTACCAGTCACATTTGGTGGTCGTATTTTCTGCATATTCTTCGCTATTGTTGGTATCCCGTTGACACTTACAGTCATAGCCGATATGGGCCGACTGTTTGCTACAGGAGTATCTACGCTTGTTGCAAAAATGCGCAAGCACATGCCAGATATTCTACTATTAAAAACTGTAAGTTTTTACTGATTATATAAAAAGGTCTTTGAATAACTTCCTTTTTAACTGACTGAAAATATAAAATAAGGTGTTCACATAGATGTATTTAATCTTGAAAGACATCACAACCCCGGGGCTAGATTGGAATGAATAATGGCGCAATATTCTCCCTAATTTTAGATACAATTCGAAATCATCACAACAATTTTAGAGGTTATGAATAATTTATTTACCCTCCAGAGACTCTCAAGTCATGACGTGAAGCATTACCCGATTCTCTATTGAAACATATACAAAATCGGGTGATGCCTATGTTACGATTCAGAAAAGGGGGTGGGTCCTCAAAGACAATTGTTAGTAAATTTTAATTTCTCAAATTGAGATGTGATTTCTAGTTTCCTTTCAAAATAGAGAAAGGTCATTATTCTTTTAAAACTAGCCCCAGGGTTGTAATGACCTTTAGAGAAACTCTCAGCTGTATAGTCTCACATTCTTAAACAGTACAATATTTATATTTAAACTTGTCTTGGGATGGATTATGGGAAGACTTGGGAAAAATGATATCTTGATTGTTTTTCTAAAATCTTTGTCTTCCTATGATTCTCAGTACTATTTAGATTTATAGACAAGGATAAAAAAAAGGTAATTTAGATGCCATTACTAGCAGTTCGTTCTGTGGGGCAAGTCACAGTCCATCCCCTCAGTCAAATTTCAATCTATTGTATCGTATTAGAAATTGATGCTAAAATTCAGCAAATAGCTCGTAAATTGTAAAATTTAATGATCGATAAAACATTTTAGTCATACCCATTGGTCATTCATGAGAAGCAATAACAATATCATGTTAATTGTCATAGTTATCTACAGCTGGACGGCGATCCTTATCTGCCCTGGCAGCTGTCTTGTTCCTGTTTGTTTACCTGGCAGCAGGAGCAGCAATATTCATGCTTTGGGAGGAAGAGTGGGGTTTCTTCGAGGGATTCTACTTTTGTTTCATTACCATGACAACAATCGGTTTCGGAGACTTGGTACCACGTATGTTATCCCATTTTTCATAATTTCATTCTTCTTATCAATTTTTTTAAAAATTAATCGACAGGGTTCACACTTGCCCAACAGTGCCAAGTGCAGTAGAGTAGGCCCACCGTAATTTGAAATAATAATTTATAATACTAGGAAAACACGTGATGTGTTTCCGCGTTGATGGTTGAGCTAGAACATATTAACATTTATATAATCTTTGATTGGTTATATATATCCACCTTGAGATCCAAACAGTTACGTCAGTGCCTTCCTGTTTTATTCAGTACTCATTCTAATTGATTCTTTCATAGTGAAGAAGGCCTTGTTTCAGTAATTCGTAATTAATTGGTCACACTTGTTGCTTGGATTTAATTGGTATCTTAATAGCTTTGAGCAATGTAAAAACATTACATTATATATCTTGTTACATCAGGTCAGCTGATCCGATTCGAGTGAAAGTTCGAATTAATGTGTATCGTTATCATATTGAAATTTCGTGAAAATTTGAATTCTTTTGAAGGAAATATTTTTTACGAATTTTCTCCTCTGGGTTATTCTTATGGAGTTTTTAAAAACTTTGAAATGAGTTTTCTCAGAAGTGGTGTAACTGATCGTGCCCTAAAACTACACAGCATAGAATTATATAAGGACACCTGTGTACGCCAAGTTTCAGCTGAATTTGTATTTTCGTATGACCTGTGGAGCGCAAAAATGAAAAAAATATATATATTTCGAGTACGGTGAAATTGCAGTCTTCACTTCACTCATCCAACTGATTACTGGTATATTTAAATGGGTGACAATGATTTAGGAATCATGCTTTATTAAATCGCACTTCTCAGTTTTGAGAGTTTATAGAAGGTTAGGGGGTACAAATATTCTAGACGTTGTGTTAGTCAGGCCGAGTGAGTTGTGGGCAAAAACAGTGATTGTTGATGGTATTAGCGATCATCAGGTACCTATATAGTCAGCTTAGCTTTAGCTCCGGTTCAAACCGATAACGTTGGGAAGAAAGTTTGGGGGTACAAAAGGGTGCAGGCAAGAGAGGTTCAAAAAGCTTTTGATGATAGGTTTGAGAAGTGGTGTGGAGATAGACGAGCGTGATGTTGAAGGTCTGTGGTTCAATTTTCGGAAAGTATATGAGGAGGTTAGAGATATGTTGGTTCCCTATAAGGTGTTGCAGGCAAATGCAGATCCTGCCTACTATAATAGTACGGTTAGGAGGCTTAAGAGAAAGGGTAGAAAGATGAGTAGGAAATTGAGGGAGTCAGGGGAGGGAAAGGAAGCGATCAGGGACCTAAGTCGAGACTTGAACAAGGCTAAGAGGGAGGCGAAAGAAAACTTCATGGGTGGTATGTTTAATGAACGTGATGCACAGGGTAGCTGGAATAGAATGTACAGGTTTGTTTCTAGTCAGAAGGGTAGTAGTAAGGAGTTGCCCACCTTTGTTGATCAGGGAGGGAATGAGTGGAAAACGGATAAGGAGAAGGCAGCAGCATTGAATGGATTCTACGGGGAAGTGTTCAATGTGACTGGAATTAAAGGGGAGGGAGAAACAACACTGGAGGGGGGGGGGGAAGTCCTGCTTACAGAGGGGGAAGTGTGGAATGTATTAAGGAAACTAAAAAGTGGGAAGTCACCAGGCATAGATGGGGTGCAAAGCGATCTCCTGAAATTAGCGGGTAGGGGGGTTGTAGATTATTTGCTAAGGTTGTTCCAAGCCTCACTCACAGCAGGTAGAGTACCGCAAGATTGGAAAAAAGCGGAGGTGGTTCCAATTTCAAAGGGAGGGCAAAGGGGCAGGGTAGACAACTACAGGGGAATCATTTTAACGTCACATGTATGTAAGATGATGGAAAGGGTAGTTATAAAGAGAATAATGGAGAAAGTAGATGAACATAGGGGTATTTCGGAAGTGCAACATGGGTTTAGGAAGGGGTATTCATGTGAGACACAGTTGTTAGGTTTTGCGGAAGAGCTGGCAGGGGTAGTAGACAAGGGGGGCTGTATTGATGCAGTGTTTTTAGATTTTGAAAAGGCTTTCGAAGAGGTAGATCACACTATATTATTAGGGAAGTTGAAACTGTTCATTGGGAATGCTGGGTTAGTTAATTGGATTGGAAACTTTCTTCAGGATAGAGTTCAAACAGTTCGAGTAGGTTCGGAGGTTTCAAGCGAGGTTAAGGTTACGTTGGGAGTTCCACAGGGTAGTGTACTAGGTCCGTTATTATTTGATTTATATATAGATGATCTGACTAGGGTTGTTAATTCAAGAATAAGGTTATTTGCAGATGATTGTGTGGTATATGAGGAAATCAATACAGAGGAGGATGTATAGTAGCTATTCAGGCAGATTTGACGGCACTTAATTGTTGGGTTCAGTTGAACAAGATGGGGTTAAATGAAGGGAAGTGTAAGTTAGTCACCTTTGGTAGGAGGAGAGTGAGGGCTGATGTAGTGTATGATGTAGGAGGGAAGTCACTCGAGTCAGTGGAAAATTACAAGTACTTAGGGGTGGTATTTGATAGACGTCTAGGGTGGGGGAGTCAGATTGAGAGAATAGTAAAAAAGAGTATAAATGCACTAAACTTTGTAATGAGGCAGCTTAGGGGGACAAGTATGGAGATAAAGGAAAAGGCTTATTTCTCGTTAGTGCGTCCCATGGTGGAATATGCTAGTTCAGTTTGGGATCCTTATAGATTAGGTGAGATAAGGGATGTGGAAAGGGTGCAAAGGATTGCAGTTAGAAGGGTTACAGGTAGGGTTAGGAGGTGGAAATGGGGGGAGAATGAAAGGGGGGAGAGGGTGAGAATATTGGAGAGTCCATCTGAGATGATCCGAGACTTGGGATGGCGGGAATTGGAAATACGGAGAAAGGAGGATCGGATCTGTAATTTCTTCAGGGTAATGGAAGGAGAAGGGGGCTGGGGAGAATTGAATAGGTTGATTGAAAGGAATGAGTCAGGGTATGGGGGTAGGCGAAGTCATGATAGAGCATGCAGTAGTTATAAAGGGGGCTAGATTAGATATCGGTAAGTTCTCTTTCTTAAATAGGACAGGTAGGGATTGGAATGGGCTTATAGTAGAAGTATACTTGAGGAGGATGAAATAGGGTTGAAGCTATTCCGTCAGAAGGTTAGGGAGGCGATAGGATAGGTTCGATAGGGAACTTGCCACCGCGCATTTATGTGCAACTGCAAGAGTTAATGATAATAATAATAAAAAAATAATAATAGTCTCACGCCCATTTACTTTCTTATAGCATATGAAAATAACATTTTGTAAAATAAATTCATGGCCTACGTTATTTAAATTTCATCTCATGCAGGACATTATGAATAAATTTTTATAATTATAAAAATTAAAAAGATTTTGTCAATATACTCGTAAATAGAATTCACGATAAAAGGCGTACATTTCTGAGAGGAAAACTAATTAGGCCATCAGTATTTTGTGATGACTCGTATTATAATCATGAAAAGTAGCACATGCCTCATGGGCTAGAAGAAAGATAGTTGGCCACCTATATTAGAGCTGAACTCTATAAAACTATTCTTTTGAAAAACAATAAGATTCCAGAACATTCTCGGTTATTCTTACAGGTACCAGATGATGATTATTGTTTGCTTAACGACCCCACCAACAGCTAGGTTATACGGGGGTACGAATGAGCGGATGATAATGAAATTATGAAGTGATGATAAGTGAACTGTGAAAGGACGTTAACAAATACCCATGCCTAATGCGGGACTCGCCCAATGGTAACTTCAGTTTCTGAAGCGGTGCCTCAGCTGACCATGCTACGGAAGGTGGCACAGGTACCAGTGTTTGGTAAATATTTATCTAGTTTTTCTAATAATGCTCAGACAGAATGTTGTACAGATCGAGGTTATATGTGTACCTGAATTAAAAAGTTTCATGTCGGTCGAATAACATGTTTGTACTGTTATAAGCCTGATAAAAACAAAACGAGTTCCCATTTTGTCTGAGTTGAAGTTCACATCAATGAATGATCAACATATTATTCAACACATTTTAAATTTCATTGGCACATTAATCCTTTCCTAGCATTATCCTGCTTTACAGAAATATTTTCAAATTGCAAATATTTCAAGTCGATGTTTGATCTGATACAAAATGACAAATAATTACGAATGAACTACCCTCGGCAGCTCGAGGCACCGCTTCAGAAACTGAAGACACCGTTGGACGTGAGTTCGAGTCCCGCAAAAGGCACGGGTTTTTGTAAAGTCCTTCCTTTCACTTATCATCACAACATAGTTTCATAATCACCTGCACATTCGTACCCCCGTATAACCTAGCTGTTGGTGGGGTTGTTAAGCAAACAATATAGTCATCAATTAGGAATGAATTTTTAGTTATTATCATCTTATACTTATCCTCAGCTCATTTGACAAAACCCACATTACTACTATTGTTGGATGGGGTTATTTCACAACACGTGCACGGATATAATTACACTTGAAGTCATTTATTATTATAAAGTCACTAACCTAACGGATACAACGGAAAGAAATACGGATACGGACAACTTGGTACTCTAGTCTCTACTCTTCCTACTCTGCCTCTCTTCTCACCTCTCTGGCTGCCAACCTCATAAAAACCCGCTAATATAAAATACAAATCGCTAACATTCGGGCATCCTGTCATTTAGGTCGTCCTCGATCTAATAAAATACTAAACTTAGCTCTTAACAAATAATAGTTATGAATTTACCTTGACGATTGAACAAACTGATTATTATGTATTACTTATGATCCTATCTACTAATACTAAGTCAAGTTATACAATTCAAGTTATGTAATCAATGAGATGAGCTGGAAGACGACGAGTTCGCCTGTTTTGAACTTCTTGAACAGGTTCTTGGTCCTCTTCTCTTACTTGATCTTCTACATTTTCTTCCTCCGACTCATCTGATTCTCCTTCCTGTTCCATTTCCTCTTCTTGTAACTTCCATGATTTTAATTGTGAAACATGGGCAGTTGTGGCATAGTAGCGTTGGTCAGACTGCGCTTTTAGTTGTGCTACTTGATATGTATCGTTTGGGTAACATCGCGTAACGACTAGTGGACCTTTATAGAGTGGCTGAGTCTTTGTAGGTTCCCCGGTATGTATCTTAGCTGCTTTCATCACAACTATTTCTCCTATCGCGTATTGTACTCCCTGATATCGTTTTGAATCAAAGGCACGTTTGGCTATCTCTTGTTCTTGTATGATCTTCGCTCGAACTGAATCCTGTAGTGCTGTTGGCGTTTCCCATTCAGTTTCGTCAAAATCTGTCAAGAATCGTAATTTCCCATCATGGTAACGGGGTTGGTAACCATGAAGTACTTCAAACGGTGTCTTCCCGGTTGTTTTATTAATGGCGGAGTTCAAGTCTCTGGCGATTTCTGGTAAATGACGGTCCCAGTCGCTGGAATCGGGGTCACTTAGTGCTATGGCGATGACTGGAAGAATGGTTCGGTTTGCACGCTCAACTTGACCATTCGCCTGAGGATGTCGCGAACTATTTAGAGTGTGTCGTACACCATTGCTCTCGAAGTAATCGGCAATCTTTTTAGCTGTAAAACAACTACCACGATCGGTGATCACATGATCGGGAAGCCCTCTTTCAACGACGAACTGGTGAATTGCTTTGAGGACGCTGTCTGTAGTTGTACTTTTGGTAGGGTACAAACAAACAAATTTCGTTAGGTTATCGATAAGGACGAGTAGGTGTTGGTTTCCTCGGGAGGACTTTACGAATGGTCCCAAGTGGTCCAAATGAATTCGGGAGAAAGGACGAAGTCCAGGTGGAATCGGATGCAGATAACCAGCTTTTCTTCCTCCTGGCGACTTATGCATTAAACAATCTAAACACATGTGAATATGCTGTCGGACATAGCGACGCATGTATGCGAACCAATAATGTTTCTGTATGCTGGCCAAGGTTCGGTCCAAAGAGAAATGTCCCCTTAGATCATGATACCTAACACAAATGCTTTTCCGCATAGATTTTGGTAACACAAACCTATGAGTTACCACATCATTCTTGACAATTATTCTGCAGATGCGACCGTTGATCAATTCAAATTTTTGGGAACGTTGTTCTTCTTGACAAGTTCGATCTTCAGGTAGTTTTTGTAGAATCTCGGCAAGTTCTCTCAGTTCACGATCACCATGCTGGTACATCAGAATCTGGTCTTCTGGTGTGATAACAGTGAACACATCTAGGCGTCGTTCTATCATCTCCTCATGTGTATCTGATTTGTCTGGTTCTACTGGTGCTCTACTCAGTGCGTCAATATGAGCCATTTTTGCTCCACTCCGATGCTTTATCTCAAATGAATATTCCTGAATCATATCGTACCATCTCGCGATTTGTGGTTTCAACGTTCGCTGAGCGTTGAGATATACCAATGCCTGACAATCAGTCACTATTACGAAACTAATTCCTAGAAGGTAAGAGCGCATTCGATCGATAGACCATACAATAGCCATAAGTTCTAACTTTGATGAGTGGTAATTTCTTTCAACATCGGTAGTTCTTTTACTGACACAGTAAACTAGCCTTAGTTTTCCGGCATTGTCTCTCTGAAGTAGCATGCCGGCCAATCCGTCTGCAGATGCGTCAGTGTGTAATTCGGTGGGTGCTTGCGGATCGTACAGCTGCAAGACAGGATCGCTACTCAGCGAAGTCTTCAGATCGTCAAAAGATTGTTGTTGCTTTTCGTTCCACATAAACTTGCTATCTTTCTTTGTTAACTGGGTGAGCGGTGTGGCTCGTTCGGCATATTTCTTTATGAAACGTCTAAAATATCCGGTGAGACCCAAGAATCTTCGTACCTCGTGTACATTCTTCGGCTCTGGGAAAGACGAAATTGCTTCCATCTTCATTCTTCCTGGTCGTATTCCTTCAGCTGATATCACGAATCCAAGGTACTCAATTTGCTTCTTTCCAAATTCACATTTAGTTAATTTCAGTGTGAGATTAGCTGTGCGTAATGCTTCTAGCACAAGCCGAAGTCGCGTCAGCATGTCTTGCCAATCTGTAGCGGCGATCAACAAATCATCTAGATAACACTGTGTGATCGTATTACGTAATGGTCCAAGCGTTTGGTTCATTAGGCGCTGGAACTCTGACGGTGCGTTGGTCAAGCCAAAAACCATTCTTTCAAATTTTCCTTTGTCGTCCGGGGTTACGAAGGTGGTCTTCTCCTTTGCTTCTTCGCTAAGAGGGATCTGGAGATATCCATTCGCGAGGTCAAGAGTTGTGAACAATTTACCATTAACAAGTCCTTGTAGCTGTTCGTCAATGTTTGGTATCGGGTAATTTTCTTTCACGGTCTGAGAATTCAATTTGCGGAAATCTACAACTAACCTCTTCTCACCATTTTTCTTTGCCACTAGCAAAACTGGACTGGAGTAAGCTGATCGAGAATCAGTTACGATACCATTCGCCCTCCATTCGTTGACGATGTGTGCTATGTCCTTTCGCTCAGATGCTGTGGTTTTATATGGTTTGCTGTGAACAGGCTGACTTCCGGGAACTTCGATTATGTTCATTTTGGTCACGGTTGTACACCCCAGCTCTTCGATACTAAGAGCAAAACAAGTGCGAAATTCGTTCAAAAGATCGAGTAGTTTTTGGATATCTTCTTTGCTTGTTTCCTCGTTAACTCGAATGTCTTCACGGGTTATCTCTCGCCTCTTTCCTTGCGTAGGAACTGCCGAAATTTTCTGGATTACACTTACTACTTCGCCCCGAGCAACACATGTACCCTTGGGAATCAACTTTTCCTTGCTTGAATCATTATACACAGGGAGATGCAACCTTCCCTCGTGAGGTTTCAACAATGCTCCATTTATCATCATACATTCTCGTATGTCCGAATAAGTTTGGATAAAAGTCATGGTGTTTCCCTTAATAACACTGTCTTGAGTAGCTTTCAACTTTATGTTGTCGGTCTGGACAATTTCCTGTAGATCCATATGACGGAACGGATCCTCGTTTCGATTACCAATTATCAATTTATTGCCTACCTTGACGAAAGCAACATTTGGTCGTTCAGTCCAACTCCTACCTATAATTAGTTCAGTCGACTGAGCCTGATCGGGTACGACTAGAACTTTAACAATTTCTTGGATCTTGTCAATTTCAACAGACAGCTCGGAACAGCCTAACGGGGCAATTGCTTCTTGGTTAACGTTTCCAAACCCAAACAAAGTCTCCTGGGTTGTTATTATGTTTAGTCGGCATTTAATAGCAGCTGATGCGGTTATTGTGCAACACGAACTTCCTGTATCTACTAGCGCGCTACACTGGAAAATATCATTGACTACAGCATTCTTTAGATACTTCGAAATGTCTTCAGCATTCGAAATCTTCTCATTCACAAACTGAACCTGTTGAGATACATTCTTTGAATCTTCACGGTTTGAACTAGCACCGACTGTGCAGTTCGCTTTTGTGTGCCCGTCTCTACGACAGTTTTGGCATCTTAGTGGTTTTCTGGGTTCTGGACAGTCCCTGGAAATATGCCCAAATAAGTTGCAGTTGAAACAACGCATTTCTCCTTTTTCGTTCCTGTTTACAACACTTGGTTTTGGTGTTTGTTGTCTCGGTTGATAATTCGATTCTTTCTTTATACCGGAAGTGGTTACTTCGTTCCCTTGATCAATGTTGTTCACTGTAGACGATTGTGATGCTTTTGGTTTCTGGTTGTCGGGTGGTTTTTCTTTTCGCATACTTGTAATTCGTTCGTAACGCTCCCTATTTAGTTCTTCAAAGAGCCGTATGTCTGCAAGTAATTCGTCGGCGTCGTTTTGAACTTTGGAGGCGACATTATTGCACAGTTCTTTCGACCACAATCCCAATATTACTTGCTTTTTAATATCTTCGAATGGCAGGTGTAAATCCTGACATAAACGTATTTTAGCATGAAAATATGCGTATGTGTTCTCATGACGTGATTGAACTCGGTTTGTCATCTTTGTCCACTTGTCACTTACTGAAGGTGCATACATGAAAGAGCGACGAAATTGTGCTTCAAAATCAGCCCATGTTGTTATCGTACTTAACCTGGGTGAAAGCCAGTCTGCTGCTGCACCCTTCAAATGGCTCCTAGCAGCTTCTAACTTGAAACCATCTGGCCATCGATGAAGGTTTGCAGTCACGTTGATCGCGTGAAGCCACTCACTTGCCTGTCCTTGATCACTTTCACCGAAGAAAACACTAATGTTCTTCGACAAATCGGGCATAATTTGGTATGAATTCTCGTTTGACGGTTTGGTTACTGCAGCTACCAGATTTATCATCATTTGATCTCGTTTTCGATTATCCTCCATCATTAACTTAAGTAAGTCTTCTACACTTAGGTCGGGAGGACGTGCTGACCGTACATTTGACGAGTCATTATTACTCAATTGTTCCTGCATGTTAGCTATGTTAGCCAACAATTCTAGATCGTCCTGTGATAAAGTATCTTCACTCATCTTCAGCCAGTATCACGTAGCTGTAAGTCGATAAGGTAGTTTCTACGGTAGTACAAACTTTACAAAGCGTTCGCGGTCAATAATGTAGGCTTTTTACAGAAGTACCAACTTTACAAGATGGATAGATCACGATCGATTTTGGCGGTCTATTGCGCGCATTTTTCTTATAAATGGCGGACGTGAATCAAGAATTTGTAAATTAATGATGTAATCAGGCGTATAAACTACACGCTACTCTTGATTTTTTACGGAGACCGGCGGGTCGGACAATACTGAATTTTCGCCAGTATGACAAAAGTTTCCAATTAAGGTTTCTTACGATTTTCTCGCTTGACTAGGCGAATCGAGCACAATTTACGCGGCGGTATCAAGATTCTCTATTGCAGCGGCATCAAGATTCTCTATTGCGGCGGCATCAAGATTCTCTATTGCACTTCTGAACTGTTGGATGGGGTTATTTCACAACACGTGCACGGATATAATTACACTTGAAGTCATTTATTATTATAAAGTCACTAACCTAACGGATACAACGGAAAGAAATACGGATACGGACAACTTGGTACTCTAGTCTCTACTCTTCCTACTCTGCCTCTCTTCTCACCTCTCTGGCTGCCAACCTCATAAAAACCCGCTAATATAAAATACAAATCGCTAACACTATGTACTAATCTATCGTAAAAACAATATAAGCAGTCAGTAATTTGATTTAAATGTCAAGTTACTTACCAATGGTTACAATAAGACAACTTTTTTTTATATATATGTTGTCACTAATTCGAATTATAATATCAAATATATCCATTCAAAACAGAAGCTCTTGCATAATGATCAATGACTATTCAGAGTCAAGCACGTTGGCTATGGTATAATTGGTGATGCTCTATGGTGCTCTGTGCAGCACTGGTGCTGCCATCTAGTTTGGTCTGGAAAGCCAAATGACTAACAAATTAAATTTCTTTTCTATTTTTTTTCTCTAGAGAAACCTACTTACATGTTGCTTTGTACCTTATACATCTTGGTTGGCCTCGCCCTGACGTCAACTATCATCGAGCTTGTGCGACGGCAGTATGCCCGGAGTTGGCGGCATCTTCAAGCACTGTCAGGTCCCATGGCTGACGCGCTGCGACGTTTGGGTGAAGGTCGTGGAACTATAGACGTGACAGCCCTTCAACGCATTATGACTATCGTGAGCATTCCACGAAAAAATCAGGTAATTGTAATCATTAGGACGGAAGTAACGAGACGACATTCTCTAATAATTTGAAAGAGGTCTCAATGAGCATGCCACAAGTCATGTCTCATGTGTATAAAAATCACACCATCAGCACAAACCACCTTGGACATACTCGACATAATCTAAATTAGAACAGGAAACTTAATGGTTCGCAAAGTTGATATTACTAAACCACTTGAAAAAAATATAAATTGTTTTTCTCCAAAAAAATTGTGATTACAATTTTTGTAAAGTCACACAACAGTAACGATATCAAGTGCTAGAATGTAGAATAGTAACAGTTTTACGCTAACGACAGCTGGTTATCTCGGATTATAATGTCAGCAGATGATCATTTTTTTCACATTCAAGTAAGTGCTGTGTCACACTGGCAACATTCTGCTAGCTACACTTTCAATTATCCTACAGAACGTTGTTGTGCTACCAAACAAAGTGTTTCAAAATGATAGATTGGCTAAAGTGCTACTTTTCAAATTCCAAATGTTATGAAAAGAAAGAATAGAAGCTCTTTACATGTCTCTAGTAATCACATATTGTGCTATATATAAGCAGTGTTTAATTTAGTATATTTTAGGATAATAATGTTTCCTTGGGCTAAACAGTTTTTTGTAACCATTGTAATGCACTCGCAAAATCACGAAAAACACATTTGATGACAGTTACGTCAATGATTGTGATGACTAGTAATAAAATATCAAGGGCTCAATTGTCAACTCGGGTGTTTTAGAAATAATGAAGCATGATTCGGTACCCAATATAATGAATCTGAAATTGTTTCAAAATAATGTAAATGCATCCCATTGTGGAGCATTTCACCCAAGATGTGCATATCCAAATACGATTTTCTCGAAAGGTCACGATTGAAACCAACTTTTAAGAAGTCGATGTTCACCTAAAAAAATACCAACGCCCAATAAACATTGTAATTTAAAGCAGGTGTATAATTATTCAACAATATGAAACCGAAAGCACACTTACACTGGTGATGGTGAAAAAATAAAAATAAATTAATGAAAAAAAAGCAAGCAATATTTGGAGAGTGGTTACTTTTATTACCATGTTGTTTTCTGAGAATCACCATTGTGAATGTTCTGTTAGTTTCATGTTATTGAAGTTTATCCAAGAAGTAAAAACTGAATTAGATGCAGTTCTGTGTCAAATGTAGCACACAGCGGTGACTATCCACTGGAAATGAGGATCTACCGTATATTTTGATATACAGCAGTATAATTAGTTAGAATTCAATATGTTTTCAGAATGGTTTGTCCAATGCTAAACAGGAAAAGGAATGGGAAGATGCAATGGCTGCTCTACTAAGCGAGTTCAAAACACCAATCATTGACAAGCCGCAACGTGTTCTTCAAATAGTAATATATGAATCATCAGTCTAATGTTTTCTTTATTGAAAATCTAGAAGCAAGAAGATATTGTTACGTAGTAACATTAAAGTACATGACTTGACTTAAGAAAATATTATTGTATGACTTAAACATTGCTATGGTATGTAGCACACAATGAAGCTAATTGAGGTACAGTGAAACCTCTGCGCATCGTTCCAGGATTCATCGTTTGTCTCCTTCCATTTTTTACATTTCACCACCCTTCTTTTATATAAGATTTAACCAATGCTAAATTTTCTGCATGGATTTTCATTTACCTGGTCTCTTGAAGAGTGATAGATGAAGATTTTTCTGTACACATTGGTACAAGCACAAAAATGAAGACTATTATCATATCTATTAAGAATGTAAATCAAACAGAATAGGAATATTTGGCATTTTCATTCTAGTGTAGACCTAGTGTTCTACAACGTGGCAGATTTACATGATGGATTTTATCCAAGCTGTTATAATTTCATTTTTTCCCTAGTTTTGCTACCATTTAAAATAAATCTTTCAACCAAAGTTTTCAATTATGATCACACTATTACATATTATAGGCCTATATATTCATTTTAATGCCATTTTGATTAGGTCTAGAATAGGTAGGGCATAAGTAATATAGATGGTATCAAGAAAATAATTATGTGGCAAGATGTAATTATTGAAATAAAAAAACTGCAAGATATTAAAATATTATCTTACTCCTCACAAACACCTGTGGTCTTCTGATTTGACCCTTTTTGATCTCATTAATTACACCCTGCTGATTCTGCAGGTCTTACTTACTCACGCCATACAGAACTCCACTGCTTCACATACGCTCGCCTTCTTTCATCATCAACAAATCACTTTCAGCATCACTACATCCAATTATTGAGCAAATCAAAACAGTCTCACTTGAACCATCCATTTTTGCATCATTGAAACAGTAATTACAGTTGGAATCAACTAGAATGTATATATATAAATATATAGGCCTACATATATAAAAACATAATTGGATTTTAGGAAATGTTATAGTTTCATGTTGGGAAATGTTGAGACTAGTTCTATATATTAATTAACATGGATACCGCTAGTTGTTTGAATATATGTATCTAAAAATGTATAGTCACAACGTTTCCCTTAAGCCCTATTTACACGGTCCAAGTCGTCATCCAACTTCTGTGATTCAAGGGTTGGATACTATTTACATTGTTGGATTACGTTAGATTGGCTGGATACGAACCAATCAGAGGCTTTGACATCACAAATCTAGCGCGCACGCGCACTTTGACTCCCATGTCAGCTTGAGCAGCCATACTTCTTTGCCAGTGAGCTGTTACTAAGCCATCTACATCCTATACCGGCATGTTCAGTATCGTGACCAGTGTGCCGTGAATGATCTTCAATATATTGGACCGTGTAGACAGGCACTCAATATTTCACCCAAGTTGCTGTCAAAGTAATAGGACCAACCCTTGAATCACAGAAGTTGGATGAAAACATGGACCGTCTAAATTGGGATTTAGAACATAAAATTATAAAATTTCCTCCAATTTATTCATGTTTATATATATTGGGGTTGCCATTCAATATAGAATATTTCGATTGATTTTTGATATCAGGGTTTCGATCAATATTGAAAACAATTGGTTCAATTTTCGATTAATTCAATATCGAATAAATAAACAGCGGGCTATCATTGTGTGTCCGATTGGCCATATCGCTATCATCAAAGAACCAGCAGCGAGCCAAAGAAACCAGCCTGTCAACAATTTCAACTATAATATAATGTCTGTCTCTCTGTCTATCTCTCAACAATATATATGTCAACATGAACCCTTCACAGACCTCATGAGCCCACATACACTTGATACCGATTCTCATTATTAACACCTGCTGACTACCGTAATAATTTCAGCGATGAGAACATTCAATGAGGGAAAAATATGAACTCCCGAGACAAGTGGTCAAGTGCCTAGCACACTGAACAATCATTCAGGAGATCAAGGTTCAATTCCCGCCATATTCGAACATCCTGAAAAGTGACGGGGGTTTTCATAGTTTCCTCTATTGTGCAGGTAAACACTGGGATGGTTACTCAACAATAGGACACGACCGACTCCTTCCCACTATCCAAAAACACAATAGAATAACCTTACATCTCGTCATCTCATCCACCAACGCTAATATCTCTTGGTCATCTGTCCTCTCACTTTTTGAAACATCTTAATTATGAAAGAAAAAAAATGACTGAGAACTATAATACATCAATACACTAATTCATTATCAGTAGGACATTTCTGCATCATTGGCAGTCAGTCCAACCCCACTCTTTTAATGATGTGAAAATGGATGATTCAAGTCTTGTAGAGTGTTTTGATATAATTATAATATATAAGTGTTATAAGATATATATATATATATATATATATATATATATATATATATATATATATATATATATATATATATATTATATATATATATATATATATATATATATATATATATATATATATATATATATTTATATATATATATATTTATATATATATAAAATATATATATATATATATATATATATATATATATATATATATATATATATATATTTATATATATATATATATATATATATATATATATATATATATATATATATATATATATATATATATATATATATATATATATATATATATATATATATAGATAGATAGATAGATATACATATATATATATATATATATATATATATATATATATATATATATATATATATATATATATATATATATATATATATATATATATATATAGATATACATATATATTTAAATATATATATATATATATATATATATATATATATATATATATATATATATTCATATATATAAATTAGGGTTGGGCAAACCTTGATTTTTGACACGAACCAAACCTCAAACCGAACCTTTCAGAAAGGTTTGTTCGAACCTCGAACCGAACCTTTTTATATATGACAGACAGATTCGGTCTCAAACCCATATGGAACAGAAATGTAACTCAGTCATAATAGGGTACAGACCCGCCAAGAATACAAGCCAAGTACATCCAACCAAAGTACTAGGCCTAGTTTCACTAGTAGGCCCAAAGTAAAACTGTGTCGTAGATTGGTAAGACAGACTGGGTCAGTACAAAATTGTGCCATTCATGACATAATTTCAGTTTTTCAGTCAAGGAATTCAGGGTCTGTTTTAGTTCAGAAGCAAGTGTAGAAACCTAGAACAGGTGATATAAACAGGTGAAGGTCTAGTTTCAAGAGCAATATCACGTCGATTAATGCAAAATTATGAAAACAATTTCATATTTAATACATCACAGTTTGGTCAACTGCATTTCAAATTTCCAAACTACTTCACACAAGACTCACAGCCACTAAACTAAAAACAGAACTAAAGTTCTGGTCTGTTCGATGATCGACGATCAACCTATCGAATCGATAAAAGCAAACAGCTCATAGGTCCTGCGCACTGCACTTACAGCTTTTGAAATATTTGCAGGTTATTTTTATATCTTATATGGTTTATATCTTACCTGTTATCTCATTGGGGTATAAACAACAATGTATAACATTCATGTATTTCAACTTGACTTGGTGAAGTTACCATTAATGAAGAGAAGAAATTAGTGTTGTGATGATTGGCATGAACAGAAATTTTTTTCTGTTTTTCAGAAGTTTGAAAAAAGTTCGTTTTTGAACATAGCCGGTTCGAAATTTGAACCCCATTCTAAGGTTCAAAAAGGTTCGAATTCGAACCGGTTCGCCCAACCTTAATATAAATATATATATAGTCCTCAAACTATTTCAATTACTAAACATAAAAAAAATTGTGATTCTTGCAACAATAAAGTCAAACAGGTCTCATCAATGACAGTTTTCTTGAAACGTTACAGTCTCATTTAATATGCATTGTTAATTAATTGTTTGGAGACTGTTCGTTGATTGTGTTTTCATTGCTGTCATCCGTAGCTTGCGCTAACTGATCGGCACTTAGAAGTTTTACTAGTTCTTCCAGCGTGATAGCTTGTTTGTGTGGAGCAACATGACGCACGATAAGTTCTCGAGTGCGATTCATTGAAACAACTTCGTCAACTTCTTTTGTAATCGATTCATTATCAGCTAATAGTTGAGTGATACACGCTTCTCGCACCGCTGCCAGTGACTTGACCATTGACTTGGAAGAATTATTAACGTGTCTCAATTTCATCAGCTTGCTTTCTGAAACATGAAATTCATTTCCAATAAATAAAAATTAATTGTAGGCCTACATTCTAATATGATGTGACATAAAGCCACAGGATTGATTGATAAGATATGAGTTTAATGGGGAATGCTAAATCTATACACCAAGGAAACTCGTTTCATATCCAGCTTGTTTCTATGAAACCCATTTCTATATTATAAAATAGATACATGGAATCTCGGTTCTATGGAAAGTCGTTTCATTTCCAGCTCGTTTGGGGAAATTTATATATTTGTAAGCAATTAATAAAACTGTACACCATGTAAACTCGTTTCAAGCTATGGTCGGCGCACATAGTCGGACTCCATGCAAACCGCTATTCAGAAGCCTTCAAATATTAAGTGTACCATGTCTCTACTTGTTCTGCACAATCAAGCTCGCAAGGTCGAATTTAGCGAATCAACCGACCAACAGACTAGTCCATAACCACAATACGCGCCGGAAAGATGATTTCTTTAGCCAACAACATAATTTGTCACTATACACAAAGAGCTCAGGGTATGCTAGTGCATTACACTACAACAAACTACCTCAATTCATCAAGGAAATCAAAAATGAAGTAGCTTTCAGGGCACAGCTCAGAATATTTTTGTTGGACAAGTGTTACTATATTCGATCAACGAATACATCTAAGCTTCATACAAACTGTTTTGAACACATTGAACATTTGACTAGTATTTTAACATTCAACATTTCAACCGATATATATATATCACTATTATTCATTATTATTCTGTTATCATTCTATTATTATTATTCACCATTATCTGATGACATGTTCTACAACTTTGTAAAGAAGTTACACTGAATAAAGAAACATTATTATTATTATTATATCCAACTCGTTTCAAATGAAACTAGTTCCACTTGAATGTATATATTTTTAATACAATTAATAAAACTGTACACCAAGGAAACTCGTTTCATATCCAGCTCGTTTCTATAAAATAAAATAAATAGATGGAATCTCGGTCTCACGAAAAGTCGTTTCATTTCCAGCTCAGTTCACAAAGAGAGCCGCGCCTTCAAGTGGTTGGTTGAAATCCGACTGCACGTGCTAATATATAGTCGCTACACAATATAATGGAAACATACGCACAGGGGCTTCATTGTTGGGTCTCTCTCTCTCTATCTATCTATCTATCGACCAATGATTAATAATTGCATCAAAACAAATTTAGCCTACAAAATTCGAGTTTCATCAAATTGGTGATTTACCAACAATTTATTTTCATTTTTTCAATTCATTTTAATGGTGCTTAATGACCCCACTAAAAGCTAGGTTATAAGGGGGTATGAATGAGCGAGTGAAACGATGAAGTGATGGTAGGTGAAAGGACGTGTACAAAAACCCATGCATTATGCGGGACTCGAACCCACGCCCGGCTTGACCTCAGTTTCCATCACTCAGGGACGTCATTAGGATTTGTGTATTGGGGGGGGGGGGGGGGCACGTTACATAAATGAAATGACCGCCCAGCTGGACACCAGCCGTGTGCAAAAAGAGGTCTGGAGGGGTGGGAGCCCTCAAACAGAGCCTCAAAGGGAAATTTGTGAAATGTTGTCATTTTTCAAGTGATTTTTGCGATTCACAAGCAGTTTTAGAGTCTGGTAATTGAATCATTATTGACATTTTCAACGTATTTTTCAATAATTTACTTATTATTAGGGATCCTATGGACATGAAGTTATTTTTGCGATTTCTGCCAGCAAAGCCCCGCAGAGAATTTTTGTAATATAGTAATTCTTCAAGTAATTTTTTCGATTCACAAGCAGTTTTGTTGTCCATTAACGGTCGTTTAGCGCGGCCATTTTTTTTCTTACGGTATATCGGGTATTTTAGGCTCATTCGAGTTTCGACCGTCTTAAGAGAGTGGTCATGCTACATTTTGCTCCTGGCTGAAATATTTACGTTATTTGGGTAAAACTACGGCCAAGAGGTAGGGTCGGGGAGTGGAATGGAGAAGTGTAGACAACAGACAATACCCCTAACCCATCTCTAGACCTGAGTAAGCGTGAACAAAGGATCGAATGCATAGGGCCTACCTGTTATCAGAAAACAAAGACCATCAGAAATCACATAAAATAAACGGCATTTTTTGTGTTATTGGTTTATGTGACAGCAGAATTTTTTTGTTTTAAAAAATTTTCGCATTTTTCACTGAATTAGAGAAATTGATACATGAAGAATCTCCACACAGTAGGCCTAAGCTATAATAAGCACTGTTACCGGAAGAAATATTTCAGAAGTTTAATAACTAATCATTCAAATAGTATATCTTGTAATCATTCCATTAGTTTGTATTCTTTCATTGAATTCAATTAAACTCGAATTTAAATTTAGGCCCACTCTACTTGAAAAAGCAAAATGTTCTTGTTTTCTGTCGCACTCCACAGGTCAAATGAAAACACACATTTGATCAAACTTCACATGCACATGTACCATTATTAAACTTGGTATTGTATAGTTCTCAGTCACAAAACAAGAAAACAAGGAATTTTGAAAATCCCCGTGAAAATATCAAGACGTTACCCTTGGCACTCCATAATTTTGTTGACGCCAATCATTTTGTGCTACCCTCCGGAGTTCTGCTCCGGAATTGAATTTAAAGAAAGATATACGAAGATATATACGTATGTACGCATATGTACGCCAGCATCTTTCTATATAAAATCATGGGAGGGAGAGCGTGTGTCCGCGCGTGTGTGTGTCCGTGTGTCTGTCCATTTGTTTGTCCGTCCGTCCGTGTTTCCGTCCATCCGTCTGTCCGTCCATCCGCTCTATGAAGCGTGGTAGAATGGGTGTTTCGAGTGCTTAGACGGTCGTTAGTGTCGGATAGGGGTATAGTGTGACTGGAAGTGGGGGTAAACTGGTTTTACCGAGGCTGGTCAACTGTCAGTCACAACTCGGCTGGGCTGAGGGGGCGTGGGAAGGGGGGGGGGGGAGGAAGAGAAGGCATACCATTTACTTCGTCATTTCGTTAGAAGCACACAATGCTGTTTCAATATAAGACAAAATAGAGGAGATTGTTGTGTTCTACTATTTCATTTTGCTTTGAGCTCAGCCCGCTCCATAAGAAACCGTTGTAGTTATTAACACGGGAGAGTTCTATTCGAACGCAGCAGTAATAGGTCATTGAGACAAAGAGAGAGAGAGAGATAGAGAAAGAGAGAGAGAGAGAGAGAGAGAGAGAGAGAGAGAGAGAGAGAGAGAGAGAGAGAAAGAGAGAGAGAGAGAGAGAGAGAGAGAGAGAGAGAGAGAGAGAAAGAGAGAGAGAGAGAGAGAGAGAGAGAGAGAGAGAGAGAAAGAGAGAGAGAGAGACAGAGAGAGAGAGAGAGAGAGAGAGAGAATGGTGACCGGCACAAGTAGCTGAGTGGTTAACACACTTGCTTCATGTGACCCGGAAGGTAGTGGGTATATCGGACCCGGTTCGATCCCCGCTACCGTCCATCTTTACAGGGATTTTTCGTGGTTTCCCTCTGTAGTCTAGGCTAATGCCGAGATGGTTCCCACAATATAGGCCACGACCGATTCCTGCCCACTATCCTTCCCATTACCCATAAAACCTTCATCTCATCATCCCATCATCTCATTAATCATCCATCCGACGCCAATAAATCTCAGTAATCATTACAGTGCGTCGTTAAAACCCAATATGAATAAAACAATAAAGAAATAGAGAATGGGTTGGTTTGGTTGTGGGATGGGGGAGGGGTGTTGGTGTTGTGGAGAGGGTGGGGAGGGGGAGGGGGATTTGGGGAGGAGAAGGGGAGGGGGCACGTCAAATGACGGGCCAAAAGTGCTAGAGAGAGAGAGAGAGAGAGAGAGAGAGAGAGAGAGAGAGAGAGAGTGAGAGGGCGCACAATTATGCAATCGGAACACTAGGCGAGAGCACGTACGACGGTAGTGTTGTTTTAGACCGGTGGTTCCGATTTCTTACGTCAAATCCAGGGGGGACGGTTCATCATAGATACTTTCAACGTGATTGGTTGTGTAAACTGCTGTCATCATTGAATACGTCATCAATAGGCAGGGCTGCATTGTTTATTATTGGTGACATGTATGACAGATTGGAGAGAAGTAGAACATTCTGGAGCCGCGGTACGAGCATGCAATCGGAAGGGGGATTTGGGGGAAGGAGGGGAGGGGGCACGTCATATGACGGGCCAGACGTGCTAGTATATATATATATATATATATATATATATATATATATATATATATATATATATATATATATATATATATATATATGATTGATTATTGTTTATAGGAGTTAATAGGAGGGCGGTGACGTAGTTGTTTGGATCACAAGGTGGATATATATATAACCAATGCAAAGATATGTTGATATATTGTTCTGGCTCATCCATCAACGCGGAAACACATAACGCATTTTCCTAGTTATTAATGAATATTAGTTTATATTCAATTCTTGTTTTGATCTAACTGACTAAGCGAAAAAAATGGTGATGTTTTGTATCAAAACTAGTAAAATGCAACAAACCTGAGCGAGACATTTGAATGAAATCTATACATGTGCCGTAGGCCTACGTGATTCTGAATATTTCCACATTCTGCCCTTTTCACAATATTAAAATTTATGGCTATTTGTTGTTAGATGAGCGTAGCGAAGATTCCGTTTCACATACCGAAAAAAAATTGGCTTGGTTTTTATTTTTTGTAATTTTGTACGCGGCAAACAGGTCAGGAAAAAATACCTATCGACTTGAAACTCTGTCTACATATTCCTGTCATACCAAAATAGGCTGGGATCATTATTCAGAGAAATTGGTTGAAAAGTTTTTCCCGAAAATAGTCGGAAAGTTTGAAAAATCCTCGTAAGAATAACCCGGAGGAAAAATACTTGAAAAACAAGAATTTTTCAAAAGCTCTCAAATTTTCACAGAATATGAACAATACTATTATACACCTTTTCAAAGATTTTTGCAACAATCGAATGTGAAATAACAAAGAAAACGCAATAAAAGTGTACATTTTATTTAATATTAGGATCAATTGGATTTGCAAAGTGTATGTGCTACAGGTTGCAGCACTATAAATATCAAGAAGTTACAGGTAATGTTTTTGAACGTTTGAAGTAATCCAAGGTCCGTAGATGTAAATTGAGCTGACAAGTTATTTTTCATTCTAGATTTCCATACTTCTAAGCTCATCTCACAACGCGCATCCTGCGTCTTCCTAGTATAAACAGAATATGTAGGCCCATTGATTTAGCTCTCTATAGTCTATGAAATCAGTTTCTCAACAACAGCTAGATCGATAGAATTGTGATAGTATGAAATAACTATGAATAATATGATATGAATATTAAATAGTATGAAATGAATAGTAAATACTCATGAATGAGTAAGTAGTATGAATAGTATAAATAGTATGGAGATTAAATCCATTCATATTGGTATCTCTCTTGTGTTTAGATCAAGTGAAGAAATCAATCTTTCTGAAGGCTTTGAGGCTTACTCTTCGATCTGAATTGATCTCATGGTGGTTTTATAATTTCACAATACATTTTCTCAAAGGGGGTAGGTGGCGCAACCAATTTGGTTAAAACATACTCAGTTCCAAGTTGGTTGAGACCGTGTGTTTTCGACAAGTTGACCTGGAAAATATTAAAATGTATAATTCACATTTCGATTTGTTACCTGCATTATTTCAGGGCTTGAAAAATAAATTGGAGTCAATTACAAATTTTGAATCACATTGGTGGGCCTATATTTGATATAGTTGTAGGCCTACTATGAGAGGTTTCGAGGATGTTCGAGAACTAGAACGTTATTCTTCATTTTTCAATCTGATGACGTCACAATAGCGTGGTTATCATAGAAGAAATAATTTCATAAATTATATGATATGTGATGAGTTAAATGTGGATATTTTCCCAAGTTTCCAGGGTATTGTTGACCCAAGATGTGAAGACTTTAAAAGATCAGGACATGAACTGGGCCACCTTTGTTTACACAAATGATACGTCATTGATGTACGATTAACTTGTGCAAATTTTCGGTGATTGTAATCATAAATCGTCGTTAATCAGACTGCACTCATCACTGAAAAAGATTGATTTGAACAAATTAAATCATCAATGAAACGATAGAACTTAGGACAGAAAGAGGCGCGTATAATCAACTCGGCAATGAAACTACCGGTAGTCTGTTTGAAAAATCCTGTTCAAATTATTTCGAAACTGAATGTAAAAAATCTCTTTGTAATTCAAGATGAGAATATAATCATCTGTATAACAATTTTTTGACAGGTCGGAAATATTTTTTCTCACGTAAAAAAATTTTTAGGTCAAATCATCGCGTCATAAAATGATATCCATCAGACTTCAACAATTTTAACGAAGTATTCAAATTCAAACTGTATTTAGTATTATCTCTCTCACCATTATGATGGTTATAGAAAGAGAATACTAAATACAGCTTGAATGCTTGGTTGAAATTGTTGGAATTCGATGAATATTTATGCCGCGATCATTTGATCCAAAAAAAATGTATTACGTAAGAAAAAATATTTCCGACCTGTTGAAAAATTGTATACCGGTACAGATGATTTGTATTCTCATATGGGATCACAATGAGATTTTTTACATTCTGTTTCGAAATTGAATCTATTTCAAAAGATTTTTCAATGGAGTAACCCATATTCCCCGCTCGTAGACGTAGTGTAACAATTCAGAAAAAATGTCCAGGAAAATCGCCTATTATTGTATTTCAAGATTATTACAGCCCTTGGTTTCTAGTCTACTATGATATCAGAAAAAATAACTGAATTGTTCACCAAAAAAACCTAAATGTTATTATAGCACGTTAATCCATTTCAATCTATATATAGATCATCAATTTTTTAAGATAATGAGCGTAGAAGCGCAGTGAGTGAGAACTTTTATGAAAATGAAATACGAATTTGGATATTTTTCTTTGAATATATTGAATCGAAAATTCAATTTCTCATATTTTCATGAAATGATATGAATGCGGTCAACTACGATTTTGTGTGTGTTGTAATTATTGTACTCCTGCCTCATTTGATGTCTAGACTGGTTAATTGGGAGTTCAATATTTATGTTGTCTTATCATACCTCATTTTATAATGCTTCTCACACCTTATGGAGTCAAATATATCTCGAACTTTATCAAACTTTACTGTTCTGAAGTATTTTGTTGAGGTGTTGCAAATAATATTGAAACTTAAATGAATACTGTGGGTATTGCTTGTCAATCACTTCTAAAATCCCTCGTCTCGCCACTCCTTCCTTCTAGCTGAGAAGAATCTACCTGAAGGGTGATACACATTCTATCTCCCTCTACTCGGCACTTGGACGAAATTCCGCAATACTATGCTACTAGACGGTAGAGAATAGTAATTGATGAACAATTTTTATCTCGCTGTCTAATCAAGCTATTGACTTCAATGAATCAATGTACCTTCAAACAATAGTAACCGACAATCTGAGAAAAAATTAGCACATTCGGTCAACAAACACACCAAATTTCCGGAACTATCTGAAATCGGCCTACACTTTGACACTTTGTGTTACCCGACAAATAAAAACCGATGACAAAAAAAAATTGGGACCCATTTTGTTGGGAAGCTCATTAAATTTCGATTGACTTGACTCTTTTTCAAGTTTCTGGTACTTATGAACTTGTTGCTAAAAAATGTCGTTTTCGTACACAAATTATTCCCGAAATATCGCTGAAACAACCCTTAATGAAATCATCTTGGACACATTCGAAAATATTTTCAATAACTGAATCATTAGGGCCTATGGACATTTTTGAAGTTATTTTCGCGTTTTCTCCCAACCAAGTTCCCGACAGCAAATTTTGGGAAATATGGCCATTTTTCAACTGATTCTTTCGATTTACGAGCAGTTTTGGAGTCTAATAATTGAGTCATAATCGAAAAGATAAATCGACACATGGAGGAGGGAAAAGGGGCTCCAGCCCCGCATAGAATTGAATTACGGTATTTGGAGTGTCCTTATAAATTCTGGAATTATTTTTTCATCAAGTTTGGAGTATGTCAGGATTTTACATACTTCATATAGGCATAGAAGAAAATCCGCATTATGTCCCGGTTTTTTTTCTGAAAAGTGGTGAACATAATTGGAATCATATTAACGGACTTTAAATAGTACATTTGTATATTTACTATAGCGGTTTTTACATAATGAACGTATAATATGAAACGCATTTCTTCCACCCTACTTTTACGGGGTTTTCTCTTTATTACCGGTAGGCCTTTTTTATTGAAACTTTATTTTATGCATTGGATTTCATGATCCGGTGGCACATAACACATTAATATATTTAAATAAGAAAGAGAAAAAAAATATACATATATAATAATAAATAGCAAACTTGAGTCTAAATAATTTCCAACAGTCTTGTCCTAAATAAATTAATTGATGGAGAGTTGACGAACACGCTCTGAGGCAAACCTCTCCACAAATCGATTCCCTTACGCGTTTTTGAGCACTGGCGGCTAAACATTTGTCATTGACTCATTGCAATGTTTATGTTTTAAACCCCCAACAAGTACACTTTGAGGGAAAAGTGTAGGCCTAGGCCTACAGTCAAATTGTATTCGCTGATGAGCAATCACCTGAAAACATTGACGATTTGTCAAATCAGGTTTGTCCGCAACCCACAGACCTGAATCGAATAGCTCTTTCAGAGCTATGCCTACTTGACCTACCCATCCTTGAAGAGTCAATAGGCCTAGAGTACCACACAACTCCGACAACATCCCACTCAACACTAGTAAATGCTGATACACCAGCGGAGACCTACGGTGAAACTAGAACGACAGAAGAGGAATTTACTACGGTAGAACCACACCCTGTTTTGGAGTCTACACAGCCGGAACAATCATTTACTGCTTCACAGAAATATCACATTGTACTGGAAGAACTTGTATCCGAATCAAGTAAGTCTCAAACCGCCATCAAGCCAAACACCGCTACTGAGCCAAACACCGCTACTGAGCCAACCAAATCTACCAGACAAATCATTGCTGCAGAGCCATTCAATGCCGAGCCGTGCACCGCGGCAAGCAGTACCACTCTTTCATTGGTGCCCCATTCAAATACCCTGGACACCGATGTACCCAGTCGTCATCAAAGAACCAAGACAGGACGTCACAAGACAGCGCGCATAAGGAAACCAGTAGAGCGCTTAAATATATGATGCAAGATCCAAGAGCTGCGAAAGGGCTCTGGCCAACTAAATACTAATCTTAACATACACAATAGATCACATAGAATCAATACACGTAAGCTTAATAATAATAATAATAATAATAATAATAATAATAACAATAATAATAGTAATCTTAAAGTTGGTTTCTCTAACATTAGATCCATTTTTTAAAATATCGACGAACTTAAACTAATAATTACCAACCTCGATCTTGATATATTTGGACTAGCTGAAACATGGCTGAATAATATCAATGACCTTCCACTTTTAGATATCCCAGGCTATTCATTCATCAATGTGAATAGAGAAAATAGAAGAGGGGGTGGAGTAGCTGTCTATATTAAATCACATTTTAAATATAAGCAACTAGTCATACCCACATCCACTAATATTGAGCATTATTAGAAATACAAATAGGTAAAAATAAGCTTAGTTTTGTAACATTATATCGACCACCGAACCACAGCAACGATGACATACTAGCTTATGGTAATATACTACAAAGATTGATTCTAAAGTATGATCATGTAATATGTGTTGGTGATTTTAATGTCAATTGATTCAAAGCAACTGCGTAAATTCAAAAGCGCTGAACAACCTGATGGATTCCCTGGGCCTATTGCAGTTAGTGATCCAACAAGATCAACCTCAACATCGGCAACAATGATAGATTTAATAATTGTTAATAATGGAGATCGCGTCTTATTAAGTGAACAGTATCCTCCCATAGGCACCAGTGACCATAACATGATATCATTAACCTATAATTTATTAGTACCTAAAGCTGTAGTCAGCTTTTGTACGTATCGTGAGTTGAAGAAAATCAATTATGAAAAATTTGCCGTAGACGCAGAAAATTTGTCATGGAGAGCCAACATTGAGAATCAAATTTGTATAAATAGCAAAATAGAGACTCTCAATGCAATGATTCTAGCCCTAATGGACAGACACGCACCTATCATAATCAAACGTCTCTCAAAGCTACCATCACCATGGCTAACACCTGATATAGCGGAGAAAATCAAGTCAAAAAATAAAGCCTGGAAAACAGCCAAACGTTCACAGTTAGATGTAGACATATCACACTTTAAAATCCTAAAGAAAGAACTACGCCAATCAATATACAAAGCAAAACTTGGTTATTTCAGTCAACTAAATGGCCTGCACAGTTCAGACATATGGAGACACCTAAAAAAGAGTACCGTAGTGTTATCTCATCGAATAGGCCAACAACACTTCCTGCTCAACATAATGACCCAGACGTGATAAATGCATATTTCAACTCAATTGGTGACAGCCCTGAATTGAAAATGGACATACTCAAAGAAATTGAGGCATTAAATAACACAGCCTGTTGATCTGTTCAACCTCGAGACGGTTGATAATAATAATATCATAGAAATCATTGACACAATAAAAAGTCATGCTACCGGACTAGATAAAATTAATCTAGACATAATCAAATTAATTGTACCATTTTGTATTAGTGCTATTACAGATATAATAAACTTTTCAATAACTTCTTCAAAATTCCCTGATATATGGAAAGCAGCACTAATGATGCCCAAGTACCTAAAATAAATAATCCAACTAGTTTAAACGATTTAAGACCAATATGTATCTTTCACAAACCAATACTCCATAATACCTAGAGAACAATCAGGTTTTAGGAAAGGCTATGGCACTACGATCTCACTCATAGACATGACAGATACGTTGAAAAATACCACGTCTAATAAAGGTCTATCATTTATCATCCTGTTAGATTATTCAAAAGCTTTTGATAGAGTTAACCATGAATTACTACTCGCCAAATTGAGAGCATTAGGGTTCTCTAATTTAGCCATAAAGTATTTCCATAGCTACCTGACAACAAGGACACCATATGTCCAATTGAAAAATAACAATCATGTCTCCATTTCTAGTCCGCTCACTGTTAAGAATGGAGTACCACAGGGTTCAATACTTGGTCCACTATTATTCAATATTTATATGTACGATATTCCTAAAGTAGTGAAAAATTGCAAAATCAGGCAGTATGCAGATGACATTCAATTGGAAGTGCACTGCTCAAAACTAGAAGACTTTGAGACAATAATAATAGGAGTCAATAACGACCTGAATGCTATTGTGAATTACTCATCTAGTCATGGTCTTAAACTAAACCCCCAAAAATCTGTATTTTTACTCTTAGGCCGAATAGATCAAATTTCTTCGTTCCACGAATCACCATATAAAATTAAAATTATAAACATACTTATAGAAGAGGTATCAACTGTTAAGAATTTGGGTCTTTGGTTTCAGTCTAACCTAGGTTGGAGTACCCACATAAACAAACAATGTGCCAAAGTCTACGGCTCACTCAAATATCTATATAACTTCAAAAGACTTCTAGGTAAAGAAATTAAGATTATATTGCGTGAAACCTTGATTCTGTCATTATTCGACTACTGTGATTGCGCATATACAGGAATAAATGAGGACATCTGAATACAAAATCCAGAAGATCCAAAATAGTTGTGTGAGATATGTTTGCAATACTAAATATCGGGCACAAATTTCCCCTATAGGCCTACTCATTAAATTAAATTGGCTTAATATGGCCAATAGAAGGAAATTGCACATGGCAACATTCATTCATAAATTACTAAATTCAAAGACCCCCCTCTACTTATATAATAAATTAGCATTAACTAAAGATCTACATTCTCACAATACTAGACAAAGAAAAAACTTGGTGTACAAACATCATAACTCAAATAATTCCTCGTCATTCTCAATCCTTGGCCCCCGGACATGGAACAGGGTAAAATTACTGATTAACGTACCACGCCATTTTAAAAAAAAAAAAAATTCAATTTTTTCTTCATTTTTATTAAAGTATATAAGCTCCGTTCCGCCTGCCGGGGGTATACGCGAGGTTTATACACTAACCTGACCCTAACCTAACCTACTGTCCACCTTTGTCGTCTTAGTCAGATCACAAAGCATCAACTTCAAGAGAGTAAAAAACATATTAAAACAAACAAAACACAAAAAGTCCAAACACTACATCATACATACAAACAAGATCTATCAGAAAACACCTCAAACAAGAATATCGGACAAAAATTAGCGATGGTACGTTGAACGATAAGATTACCTGCCTATTGTTTATGCACTGTACATACTTCATTCTTACTACTATAATGAGTTAATTGTTTCATCTTGATCTCTATTAAGATATTCTTATCTTAGCATGTAGAATATATCTTAATCGTAATAATATTATCTACTCTACATTATATCCAACTAAATAATAGTGCCATTTTATTTTATTTCTCTCTTATTACATGTAAAGGTTAGGTCATTAGGTATAGAGGTTTTCTAAACCTGTATACTTAATGGTTAGGTGGAAGAACGATCATGTGATCGAACCTCGCCCTTTTCGATTGTTATGACGGAATTGTTATGTACATGAAAAATAAAGACATTCTATTCTATTCTAAATGTGTTACAAAAAATTTATTTGTAAAACATCCAAATTTAAATTTCATCAAGTAGGGCCTAAGCAGCTATCTCAAAATCGGCACGGCATCGTCATTATCGGATCATAGTCATTTATCGGTAACTGGTGTCAGGTGCAGTGTAGGCCTACTCCAGCAGTGAAAATTACAACCATTTTGCCCTAACCACATGTCTTCCGTGTGCTAGAGTCCTAACGACGTCCCTGATATCGCTATCTACGATAGTTGACTGAGCCACGGGGGTGACTATGTATTTATATATATATATATTTATATATAAATAGACATTCCAAAACGGCTCAAGTAGAGTAGGTTCAGTGGTGGGGGGTGACAGGGTGCAGCGATCAGCACGTCTCTTATTACAGGCATCTATCAGATCGTCATGTGTGACAGGAAGGTGACGTTTATTAAACGTAGTTATTATAAAGTCACCAAACGAAAACCTTCCTGGCCATAGAGGGGATGGAAGGGCTTGGTAGTACTATGAATTCACCCCAATAAGTACCCACCTAGCCGAGCTAAATACTCTGTAGAATCTGGCAGGGGGTCAGGAACTCTCTTAATTTCAGTTGGCTCAAAATCATCTTCAAAGTTCAGGTTTAATGCAAGGTCAGGCCTAGGTGTCACACCAGACTTCGAACTTGGCCAAGGATCCATCACTGCTTTTACAAATAGGCCTATTCAATAAAAGCGATTAAATGAGTAAGTACTGCTACAAATTCAATGGTACTGCCCTTCTATTCTGAACAAATACTCCGTGATAGCGAAGACGTGAATTTGTTTACGATTATACATGAAATAGGTCTAGAAATGTAACACATCAGTTCACAAAATTGATGACAATATGTAGGAAACAACCGAATCAAAGCTGAAGCACTAGACACGATAGGGGCCTACTCAAAAATCTTCATAACGATACTCTATTCACAGTGACACGAGAGCCTGTGTCTCATGTCTCTGTGACACTGACAGCAAAGAGGTAGTTAACAGGACCGACAGCATATTTGCTGACAGTCTGACAGTGACCAAAGAGGATTAGCAGAGTTGGTTATATAAGAAGATCTTTGGAGTAAAGGCAAATATATTGGAGACGCATGTTGGTTCGATTAAAGTTCGATAGTGTTCGAAGTCGAATTCATATCCGTGCATGCGCTGCTTTCTTTCTGGGTTTCATGTACCAGCACCGAAGTGGCTATTTGCAGATAGCCCTACGTTTTCGATATGTGAAATATTGCAACAGTGCAGCAGCAGGCGCATGCGTGGGGGAGATGTCTATCGGAGACGCAACAGCCGCGCGCTGCCGCTAAATTCAATTCAAATATATTCATAGAGTATATATATATATATATATATATATATATATATATATATATATATATATATATATATATATATATATATATATATATATATATAAATAGAGAATAGAAAGAAAAATAAATATTGCAAATAAAATAAATAGAGAATAGAAAGAAAAATGAATAATGCAAATAAAAATATAGAAGATAGAAATATATATAGAGAGAGAAAAATAAATAGGCCTATAGAAAATAAATTCTTACCAAAAGAAAAAGAAATATTGAAAATAAAAATATAGGATATAGAAATATGTATATAGAAATAAAAATAAAAATATATAGAATAAATTCTTACCAAACTACCACCAAAATTATTGTAGAATATGGAAATATAAAAATATAAATATAGAAAGAAAAATAAATATATAAAATACATTCTTACCACACTACTACTAAAATTGAGGGTAGTTGAGAACACCTGACATTGAACAATATGATAAAACGGCAGAAATTAAGTTATTGCAAAACTGAAGAGAATAATTGCCCCCCAAAAAACATGTATTATCATTTTTATCGAAATTACATTAATATATAGTCAAATTACCTGAGTAATTTGAGGCGTTTGATAATTCTTACATATTTTATATAAACTCTTTATGAGTATGACCATAACTTTTTATCTATAGTACTTCATACTTTAAATTATAATCATGGCACGACAAATACGATGGGAATAACCTGCTAGTAATAATTTAATTTTTGTATGATTTTGTTATCATCATTTCATTATCTCTCTTTTCTACATTTTCTTATTCAAACCTAGTCAAATTATATTTATTTTGTTATTCTCTCAAATGTTGTTATCGAAAATGTTTTTATATTTTAATTAATTGATTTTTATTCTGTGTTTTTGCAATCTTATAATGTAAGGCAGAGTCTTGAATAAAGATACATATATAAATGATATTGAGATGTTCATTGTTCATCAAAATTGTAATAATTCAAATATTCACTTGAGTAAGCTTTTAGTAACAGATTAGATTTTAGTTTAAAATAAAGTATTCCCATTTTACGTATGTTTTTGGTGTTTAATTCAGATTCAAAGTAGCGCCTATTGGGAGTTAATCTGAGTTGATTCTGATTTATATAATAAATTGGGTACATTTTCTTTTTGCCTCGTGTCACGTCTTTTCTTGGGTTTCAACGACACACTGTAATGATGACTGAGATATATCGGTGTCGGATGAATGACCAAGATGAAGGTTTCTTAGATAGTCGGGAAGTACAGTGGAGGAAAGCGGTCATGGCCTATATTGTAGGAACCCTGCCAGCATTAGCCTAGACCAGTGATTCTCAACCTTTCACACACTGCAGACCACTATTTACATGAAGTTTTTACTGCGAACCACTTGAGAATATTTTTGTTAATCAAACAAATATGCACAATATTCATCGCGAATCCGAAGATATCCCTGGCACTATCTACAATTTATCCTATGCGTGATGAAGATTTTGGTGACCGCCTCCGCTATCCCACAACACTAGCGCACAAGTGGTTTGCACCGTCATGTCTCGTGAATACAAGAAACTGATTCAAGAAACAAGAAACTTAGTGATACCATGAACACAACACACATATGCCTACTTTGTGGCACACCGGTACAAAAAAATGATTTACCTTCAACAAAATGTAGTTGAAAAAATAAATATACCAAATAGAACGACATAATTGAAAAACATTATGTGACATCTACTTTGAGGAAATGTCTACAAATCTATACAATCTCCTAGACCTAGGCTCGATATATTTTGACAAAATGATAACTTGAGACATGAATTCGTCGACGTAAGAGAGAATACTTTGGCTTGCTATTTTTGCATCTCTAAATGTATACATGAAAGGTGACTTGAACCACACGTGCGTTATTATAGTGTGGTATAGGAAGGACGGATGCTTGTAGCCTTCTTTCATCGATATAACTGCTAACAGCAGCAGGTTCGCCTTGGTGGACTTCACAGAGTTAAACATAATATGCAAGTATTGCAATTCAGCGTAATATGGTGTGAAATAATTAACAAGAAATAATTAATGAAATTACAAGAAAATATAAATATAAATTAAATAGTAAAAAGAATATAAAATGGCATTATATTAACTAAAATGTGATGAAAATGCGGACCACTAGCCTAAACTATAGAGGAAAACGACGAAAAACTGTTGTAAAGACGGACAGTGGCAGGGATTGAACCAGGTCCAATATTCCCCTCACTTACCAGATCACATGAAGCGAGCGCGTTCCCTGCTGCGTGTGCCATGTTCATGATTATTTTATTGAGTGTTAGTTTGAAGATTTTATTTTCCGTATTTAATATCGAATGAACAATAAATATAGGCCTACTAAGTTTTGTTTACCTGAAATGTTTGATAGTAGGCCTAATCTCTTTCGTGAGATGAACATCTTGTTTGCATTTGAAGAAGTAGGCCTACCCAAAATTTGATACCATAATAATAATAACAATAAATAATAATAATCTTTATTCAAGGAACAATATACATTGTGATACAATGTGTCACATATAAAAATATAAAATAATGATAAAAATGAATTAGGGGTAATAGATGATGAAAGACATTACCTTAGCAACACGTTTAATACATAGTGATAACGGTTATGCAATTCAAAATGAGCCAAGTTCTTCAAGGTTCAAAGTTTGGGGATGTTACGTTATTATGAAATTAAACCGTTAGAATAGAATAGACGTGTCTTTATTTGTTTGAATATAATACAATATAAGGGCAAGGTTTGGTCAATACACCATTCTTCGTTTGTAACAAAGAATTTATTACTCGCATTCTCTGCCCCCTTGACATCACAAATCATAACATCCAATCAACGAAGCTGTTAGAACTAGGCCAATGGTGAAATTCAAATATCCAAACAGGTTATATCATAAATGACCACGAATGATAGAGATCCAACTGGCCAACTGGTAAAGCTACGACTATTTTGAGTCGTCATTATGTTTGTTCAGTATTATAATTATATGTATTGACAATAAATTGATGAAACTACAGTGAAATGAAACAATGATAAATTGATAATGCTATAAGCTTCAATTCATCAACAGGAAGATGCCAATGAATGAATGGGATAAAAAATATTAATGATTAGTCTGGATCATAGTTACCAGATAGAGAGAACTACACAAACAAGAAAGGGTCTGAAGTCAATGTTAGCTCAAGGAGTCATAGACTGGATCGCTTTACTTCAAAAGATATTCGAAAACTGGCCATCAGCTTAAACCTTCAGACAAAGAGTATAAGTGTCAAATCAAATACAGCAAGCTCGTTGATAAGACCAGTGGATATGAAAGTACGAAAATTTGATGAAAGCTTCATCGAAATTGGTTTTACAAAATGTATTATTGGTACGGAAGAGACCGAGTGTATTCTTTGCGTCACTGTTCTCTCTCCAGAAAGTATGAGGAGAAATAGAGTGTTTTATTCAAAATATTATCATTCAAAATATCATTCACCATGGAATTAGAAGTGAACGACCAACTTCAATTCCTGGATGTTTTACTCAAGAGGAGAGATGTTGGAAGTATGGCCCATTCTGTGTATAGGAAACCAACTGTAACCAAATGTGTATTGGAAGCGTGGGGGGAAATAAGGAACTTAGTCAAGTCGTCTTCATTTTTTAGAAAGAGTTGGACATAAATTCAAATTGGCATTAAAAAATTACAGTACGAACGTGGGTAAATTCTCTTTTCTCGGGGCCACCATCCCAGAATGGAACAAACTGGGAGATAAACTAAATCAGGAGTGGCCTAAATCTGTGAATGATTCCAAGAAACTAATGGAATTAGCTGAGAAGAAATGAAATGGAAAAGAGTGAGCAGCAATTGGATACTATAAAATAAATATATTGTAAACAAGTAAAAGATTATTACTTAAAACACTAAAAATTACATACATACATATACAAAACTCACACAGATCGATATCTACACACACAATCTCACCATCACCCCTCACAAAAGACATCAGTTCTGAATTATTTAATATCGAGAGCTAAAAGTTTGTTGGATAAAAATATTATACAAGAAGAACTGGATCATCTTGAAACAATTTCCCTTAAAAATGGTTATAACAATAGTGAAATAAATAGAGCCATCAACAGAAAATGTAATTTGAAGCAACGTTCTGATAAGAAATTTGTTTCCACGGCATATTTACCTTATATAAGAGGCACAACAGATCAAATAGGTCAACTTCTGAAAGAACACGTATTTTGCCCTCATAAAAAAGTACAGTCACTGGAGAGAACAGTTAAGGACACTATCCATCTTGAAAATTGTGGCGTATATAACATCCCTTGTTCCTGTGGTTTGGTCTACATCGGGCAAACCAAGAAATCCACAAAAGAGAGGATTACACAACATCAATACCAAGAAAGAAGGAGGAACAGCTTATTATCAGGAGCGGCTAAACACGCTCTCGGCAGTGACAAAAATGAAGCACACCAAATATTATACGACAATACAACAATTTTAGTAAAATCGAACAAACGATGGCCAAGAGCAACATATGAATCAATAGAGATAATCAAACTCCCTCATAATTTCAATGGAGAAGATGGATATAGAATTGTATTGTATTGTATTGTCTCTTTATTCACCGTCGATTATTACATAGTGAAAATATTGGTTTCGTCAATTATTCTAAGGCTAAATATAACTATAGTATTGATAACATTAATAATAAAGAATTAAAGAAAGATAATGAATTGAGATCAAATGGATAGGCCTCATTATTATGAAAAGATTTAAAGAACTAGGAACTAGGCACAGCTAATTTCACACAGCTGGTCGATAGCAACAGATAAATTGAGAAAGTTTGCTCAATTAAAACCACAAAACATTAGCACGACACATAATCATAGCAAAAATCAAACTGTCAGAGCGTCACCTTATAATTTGAGAGGTACAAATCAAGTGAAATGAAAGAAGCATTTAATTTTAGGCGCGTAAATTGTTGGGTTAAAGTACTACAACACAAACAACTTGGTATCGGGTCGAAGCAGCTTTCTGCAGCGGGTCGGAACAGCAAACACGTGCATTGGTGCCAAATGTACACCACCAGGTCTATCTGCGTATAGACCTTACCGTTCCAGCACAGAAAGTTGAGCTAAATACAGATGCGTTACGCTATACGAAAATAGTGTGCGGCTTATTTTGTGATAGACTGAGCCGCCGTGATCGAAAGGAAGAAACGCACGTCATCGACCGCAGCGAGCGCTGCTCTCCAAGATTTTTAAATTTCTAGAGGAAAGATATAAAATTACCTGTTCCGAGACTAGCTGAGCATTCATGTCCAAGCGATATACGTGTACCCTGTTGCGAGGGCTCATTGTTATAAATAGAGTGCCGGGGTAGCTATCAGCTACCT
Organism: Brachyptera risi; assembly: GCA_964007535.1. NCBI lineage: Eukaryota > Metazoa > Arthropoda > Insecta > Plecoptera > Taeniopterygidae > Brachyptera > Brachyptera risi. The sequence continues at coordinate 45,292,532 of OZ023327.1, read as the reverse complement.
GTTACCACGTGCGACTACCCCACAACTACATTCTTTTCTCGATTCGCATCATAATCTCACACAGTAGTTGTTGAATGAATCTTGTAAGTTCTAAAATCAAGATGTAATTAAATTAGTACAGAAATGAAAAGGAAACCATATATGGAAAATAAAGATTATTTAATAAATTGAATTATATTTCGTGTAGACCTATGATGGTACTTTTTTATAATTGGTCCAACGACGTACTATAATGATAACTAAGATCTATTGGCGTAGGATGAATGATTAATGAGACGATGGGATGATGAGAAGAAGGTTTCTCAGGTAATGGGAAGGATAGTGGGAAGAAAGCGGTCCTGGTCTATATTGTACGAACCATCCCGGCATTAACCTATAGAGTACAGAGGAAAACCTCGAAAAAAAATGCAAAGATGAACGATGACGGGGATCGAACCAGGTCCGATATGCTCCCGGCTTTCACCTCACGGTTCAAATGAAGCGAGCGTCTTAACACTGCGGTGTATGTGCCGGTAATTACATATATATATATATATATATATATATATATATATATATATATATTTTTTTTTTTTTTTTTTATATATGTATATACATATATAATACTCTACTACTTCGTGTGCTTATTTTTATTCATGTATTTATATTATGTTTAACGACACACTGTATTGATGACTAAGATCTATTGGCGTCGGTGAATAATATATGAGACGGTGAGGTGAAATGTTATTTCATCAAGTGTTTTTGGATAGTGGGTAGGAGTCAGTCGTGGTTTTTAGTTATGAAAAACAATCCCAGTATTGACCTGAACGACAGAGGAAAACCATGAAAAAAAACTGTCAGCAGAGGCGGATCCAGGTCATATTCATGATGGGGGGCGATTCCAGTTTGGAAAGAAGATGCCACATGGGAATAGTTGCATGTGCTACGGCCTGTTATTGCGAAGCCGACGACCCTCGTGGCCCCTTTTTGACCCCGCGGGGAATGTTATAACCCACAATAGGGTTAAAGTTATTCCGTCAGAAGGTTAGGAAGGTGGTGGCATAGGGAAATAGATAGGGAACTTGCCGCCGCGCATTCATTTGCAATCGTTAGAGTTGAATAATAATAAAACTAGGCAAACGCGTTATGTGTTGCCGCGTTGATGGATGAGCTGGAACATATCAACTTATCTTTGGATTGGTTATTATATATATCCACCTTGAGATCCAAACAATTACGTCACTACTTACTGCCATCCTATTTCCTAATTAATTTCTATGATGATGAAGAAGGCTCTATTCTAATTGTTCACAATTAATTGTTGATACCTGTTGCTTGGATTCAAAAGGTATCTCAATAGTTTTTGAGTGTTATATAAAAATTATATTCCTTATTTTTTTACATCAAAACGGTTGATCCGATTTGAGTGAAAATTCGGAATAGTTTGTAGGGAATTCCTGAGGTTGATCACTCAGGGGAAATTCCTAGCATAAGTCAGACAGGGAAATCCTGCAAGGGACTCTCCATCAATCATCATGAATCTAGAATCTTCTACTCATGAGTCTAGAATCTTCTACACCAGAATCTAGTATATAAAGACCAGGAAGGCAACCTGCAAGTCAGTTGCCAGTTGACAGTCATCATGTGAACATCACACTTCATTGGGACAATCAGATGTCTCGATTCACATTCATGCATTCTATTCATCAGTGTAAATAAATATCTAGTCAAATTAATACAGTGCTACTTTTAGTGTCAGTGACAATCTAGCCTTGCACTTCATCACATACTTCCACAGTGGTGACCCCGACGTGATCAAACAAGTGAACAAGGAAACGAGTGATAAGTGCGAGTGTTCTAAATCATTCATACATTCATCACCTGCGTAACAAATCAACCAGCAACTGTTACCAACACTCACTCACAGTGTTGGCAACTGGCAACTCACCACCGCAGGCAACACACAGCACTCATCTTCCACGACTCCCGCTCAACCATAGCGCCCATCGGCCACGGCTGCGCTCAACCATAGCGCCCATCGGCCACGACTGCGCTCAACCATAGCGCCCATCGGCCACGGCTGCGCTCAACCATAGCGCCCATCGGCCACGACTGCGCTCAACCATAGCGCCCATCGGCCACAACTGCGCTCAACCATAGCGCCCATCGGCCACGACTGCGCTCAACCATAGCGCCCATCGGCCACGACTGCGCTCAACCATAGCGCCCGTCAGCTACGACTGCGCTCAACCATAGCGCCTGTCGGCCACGACTGCGCTCAACCATAGCGCCCATTGACCATGACTGCGCTCAACCATAGCGCCCATCGGCCACGACTGCGCTCAACCATAGCGCCCATCGGCCACGACTGCGCTCAACCATAGCGCCTGTCGGCCATGACTGCGCTCAACCATAGTGCCCCTCGGCCACGACTGCGCTCAACACATAGCGCCCATCGGCCACGACTCAGTGCTCAACACACTACAGTGCTCGTCGGTCACGACATGTCCGCACGTATCCGTACGCCATGACGCTGTCCGCGCTCGCTCATCAGCACCTAAACCGGGCACAATTTCAATGCCTGCCTACCAACCTCGCACCTCATCATCAATTCCCACAGTGGGGGTCCACTGCACCAGGGTCAACCTGCAACAGCAGCGTCAACAACGACAAAGACATCACGACATGTCCGCACATATCCGTGCGAAATGACGCAGTCCGCGCTTGCTCATCGGCACCTAAACCGGGCACTATTACAAAGCCTGCCGACCAACCTCCTGCCATTACCTCCATCTGTCACGAATCGGTCCGGACGACCGGTTTGCTACCAGCACGTCTGACTTCATGATCCTCTCGTGACCCTCACAACTTTCGGGACACTGGGGAGGGGGTCCTGTAGGGAATTCCTGAGGTTGATCACTCAGGGGAAATTCCTAGCATAAGTCAGACAGGGAAATCCTGCAAGGGACTCTCCATCAATCATCATGAATCTAGAATCTTCTACTCATGAGTCTAGAATCTTCTACACCAGAATCTAGTATATAAAGACCAGGAAGGCAACCTGCAGGTCAGTTGCCAGTTGACAGTCATCATGTGAACATCACACTTCATTGGGACAATCAGATGTCTCGATTCACATTCATGTATTCTATTCATCAGTGTAAATAAATATCTAGTCAAATTAATACAGTGCTACTTTTAGTGTCAGTGACAATCTAGCCTTGCACTTCATCACATACTTCCACAAGTTCATTAATCATTATTATATTGAAATCCCCTGAGAATTTGAATTCTCTCGGATGGAATATTCTCAACGAATTTTTCCTTTGGATTATTCTCATGGGATTTTTGAAAACTTTGAAATGAGTTTTGAAGTAAATTCAACCGATTGCGCCTCAAAACTGTACAGTATCGAATTAGATAAGGAGACTTGTGTATGTCAAGTTTTATGTGATTTTAAATTCTTGTTTGACATGTGGAGCGCGAACAGAAAAAAAACTTTTTTTCAAGTATGGTGAAATTGCGTCTTTGCTTCGCTCATCCAATAAAACCGAAATCATTTTACTTGATAGAATAAAAATGTGTGCGAAAACCCATATTTGTAGCTGCAGGGTTGTTATAGGCCACGACCGGTTCCTTCCCACTATCCTTCCCATTGCCTAAGAAACCTTCATCTCATCATCCCATCATCTAATTAATCATTCATCCGACGCCAATAGATCTCAGTTATCATTATAGTACGTTGTTGAACCCAATATAAAAAATGGTACTATTATAGGTCCACACAGAATATAATTCAATCTCTCGCATAATTTTAATTATTCATATGGTTTCGTTTTATGTCTGTACCAGTAATTACACTTCGATTTTAGAAGATTCTTTCAACAACCACTGAGGAGATGTTCTCATTGAGTCGAGAGAAGAATGTATTGGGGTAGTCTCACGTGTTCGCAGGTAGCATGTGTTCGACGGCCGGGCCGAACCTCGGTAGTCTGTTTATAACAATGAGCCCTCGCAACAGGGTACACGTATATCGCTTGGACATGAATGCAGAGCTATAGCCTCGGAACAGGTAGTTTTACATCTTTCCTCAAGAAATTTTAAATATCTTGGAGAGCAGCGCTCGCTGCGGTCGATGACGTGCGTTTCTTCCTTTTGATCACGGCGGCTCAGTCTGTCACAAAATAAGCCGCAGACTATTTTAGCATTGCGTTGGGCATCTGTATTCAGCTCGATTATCTGTGGTTCCAGTTTAAAAAAGAGATTGCAAAGATGGTTATAAATTAATCTTCTCTTCAAACCGACTTGATTATTTGTCAACAAATGCCGTAATTTTCAAGTTCTTTTCCTAATAATTTTTGTAATTCAATTTGATTCTTTTCATATTTGTTAATGTTATTGTATATGTATGTATTTTTAACTCCAATAATGCTTTTTGTTGATTCGCTCGAACTATTCATTTCACACACATTTCTTGCAGGCTGTTAATTTTGCTGCGTTCGTCTTATAATTATGGTGAATTTGCATTTTTCGAAAATTAAATTGCTGTCATATTATTCAAATCACTTTCGGTGCTCGTTATTTTCGGTGTACTCAAACATTGAATGACTCAGGTTTTCGTTGCCCGCACACTTTCTTCGCCAGCTTTCTTATGCTGACTTCTTCTTTAAGTTATTTAATTTTCTCTTTCATGTCAATTCAGGCCTACTTTGAATTTCCTCTTTCATTTTGTATCCATTTTCATTTTCAATTTGTTATTATCAATTGCTCTAAGGCTGTTAAATAAAATATTATTAATAATAATAATAATAATAATAATAATAAGTCTTTATTAGCAATGTTTGCTATCATACATAAATATACAATTCTCTTACAAACAAAGTACGATCAGGATTAAGCTAATCAGTCTAATCAGGAATCAGGATTAGTAATATAGCGAGTACCAAGATCAGTCTCGGACTGGCCAGGGCGGCTGGGCGGCGAACGCCGCCGAGGCCCCTGGCCAGTGGGGCCCCCAAAATATATGAGTCCAAATAATACTTTATAATACTTTAATTAATACTTGACTTTCGAAAATATTTAGATTAAATAAAAAATACATGGCAAAATCTAATGAAATATTGATTGCCTATGTCTGGGCTCACCTGTTCACGACATTATTGTAGCCTAATTATAGTGAAATGTGGTGGGAGGTACAATCAGCACGTGTCTTGTTTTAGTCTGTGATACGTAAGCCTTACCTATAAGAAATGTTTTTGTATCATATTCCATAGGAAATGATTGCTCGATGTTGTACTTACATGTTTCGATCGGCGTCGGCAACTGGCATTTGAAGGTGATGAGCAAATTCTATTATTTAATTCACAATATTCGATGCTTGCTGGCACACGGAGGCCCCTGAATCATTCATGTTCTGCGAACCTTTGCGGTTATTTTATAAACAAAATGCAACAATACAATATTTGTGCTTTGTCTTTCATATTTTGCGCTCATTCACAAGATTGCTAAATTACATGATTTAATAGAAATGTTGTAGGGGGCCTCCCTTATGCAAGTAAATCAAATCACTATACAATGTATTTTGTATAATTGCCAGTTGCTCTTTCAACTTCTAATGCGTTGTACTGTTTCATCGTTGAAGTTACACGTGCAGGCGCGTTTTTGTCCTTCTTCTGTTGTTTTTATACATAATATTCTATTATCTACCATCAAATATTAATTTTACTTGACAATTATATTTTAAAGTGAAATCGCCAGAAAATGGTAAATGCGCCCCTCCAATATATTATCCTCTTTTAAAAATATATAATGTTGACCTACGAATAAACACACAATAAAATATTATTACTTAATGATATGAATTTTATCAGTATACACTCACTCCACACTTCCTTTCTTTCTTTTCGATAATGACTCAATTATTAGATTTCCAAAATTGCTCTTGAATCGTAAAAATCACTTAAAAAATGGCCATATTTAAAAAAAATCACTGCTGGGAATTTTTCTGGGAGAAATCGCGAAAATAACTCCGAAAATGTCTATAATGATTACACTATTGAAAACAACTTTGGTAATGTCCATAGTGATTCAATCATTGGACTTAAAATCTGCTTGTAAATATCAAGAAATCACCTAAAAAATGACATGAGCCCATTTCAAAAATTATCTGCGGGGCTTTGCTGGGAGAAATCGTGAAAGTATATCTTCGAAAATGTCCAATGGACATTTTCGAAGGTATACTTTTGCGATTTTTCGAATCATGGCATGATGATTCAATTATAAGACTTCGAAACTACTTGAGAATCGCAAAAAATCACTTGAAATATGTCCATATTCTCAAGAATTCCCTGCTGGGGTCCCCCAGCAGAGGCTCGGGGACTTCCGTCCCCCAGACCCCCTTTTCGCGAGGAGCTGGTTTCCAGCTGGGCGGTCATTTTATTTATGTAAGTTGTAACCTGTGCGCCCCCCCAATACACAAATCCTAACGACGTCCCTGCATAAAATATATAGTTACAGTACATTATAGGTACTACATCAGATGTTCAAGTTCATTGTATATGCAAGATTCTTTTGATGCTTTCCAGTTTGTATTTTAAAAGCGCTTACCTTTTTCAATAAATAAGAAAAATGTTGCATATCACATACCAATTGCTTTGATTGTAACTCTTTCTCACAAAGCTATTAAATCATTGATACAAGTACCTACTGTAGCTTATGAGAAATATAATTTGTCTTAAATAGGTTATGTGAATATTCTACTGTGATACAAGAAGAGTTATAATTTTATCGCTCAAAATATGAATATTAGAGAAAAAATCGTCTCCGGCGGCTGGGATTACGCCTACGACACCGTTGTGGCTCAGGCTTCGCCCTCGATAGCTGTAAGAGGCCTTCTAAATGTCGTTGCCGCCGGGGCCTTTTGGACCCAGTCCGTCACTGACCAAGATTACTTTGGAAAATAAATCCATTGAGATTGTAGAAGAAATAAAATATTAAGGTATAATTGTAGATAACGAATTAAAATTCAAGTCATGCTAATATTATAAGAAAGATGGCTAAAAAAGTAGGTTTGTTCACGAGAATTAATGGGTGTTTACCTATGACAGCTAAATTGATGCTATATCAAGCCATAATTACTCCTCATATAGATTTTTGTAGCTCCTTAATTCTATTTTTTATTACAAAAGAATGAAATTGTTACTTTTCAAAAAATTCAGAATCAAGCTATGAGAAGCATTTTGAGGGTTAGAAGAGACACATCTATTGCGGATATGTGTAAAGCATTAGGATAGTTGAATGTAAAGGAGCGTATTTTGTTGAATACTTTAACATTAATTTATAAAATCATCAATAATTTAGTGCCTATAACTACTTGTGTGATATGGTAAAATATAATAATGATCAACATAACTATGAAACGAGAACAAGAAAAATAAACATTAAAAGTTTGATACCCTAAGAATATGAAAAGTGTAATAGGAATTATTGGGATTCTTCAAATGTATATTAATTTACTTCTAGTATTGTCTAATTTCAATTATATCTGTGTAATTAATTTAGAATCCGGTTATATTATAAAATTATTAGGGCCTAAACATTGTTTCATAGTATTTTAATTACAATATTTTTATATGCCTATACTGCATATATTATTATAAAACGGGTTGTATCGTTAATAATAATAATAACAATAATAATGAAACAGACTTTATTTTTGAGGTATAGCATTATGGATACATAATATGGTACATTGTAGGCCTAAAACGCTATCTACAAAAAAGGCGATATTCAGTATGGAAGTATTTGTATTTTGTATTTATTGCCGTTTCTTATTAAAGAACAATATTAAAATTGTATAAACATTGTCAGAAAGTATGCAAAAGAGTATGCAATTGAAATTGAAATAAATAAATAGCTAAATCATACTGATAAAGTTTATCACTACTACTACTATTGAATAAAAAACAATGTATTTGAATTTTGAGCATGGGCTACGACACCGCCAATGTATGAGAAATATCTTGTCATCCTCCAAAGTTGAAGTCGTGATTTGAACAAACTTCCTGATGCCGATTCTCTTTTGGCGCCAAAAACAGGAAGCCAACCCTAAGTAGTATTTGCGCGTAATTGTGAAGTGTCAAGCAAGCTATGCTATTTACATCCACTCTGACGCTTTGAGCTATTAGACGGCGTTAAGCAACAGGTAACAGCTCAGTCTAGTTACTAGATGATAGTGTAAACAGAAATTAACTGTTGCTCTGAGCGAATACTTCACAATTGATAGTGTTTTTTTCCTAATATAATTTCTCATATTTCCATTACATTCTGTTTAAATCCATCTACAGCCATGGCCCTAGACTACGAAGTACGCCGTAATGAGCTGAAACAACAACGTGACAAAGAAGTAAGCAACCGATCCTGATGCTCTTTATTACCCTTTAATACACGTAGTAGGCCTAGTAACTTTGTTTGGAAAATATATTATCCAGTATGCCGCGCTGATCTGTTACAAGGTTATGTTACTTGGTGGTTAGGGTTGGATAGGATAATGCTTGAATATTGAAATAACATTCTAGATGTCTATTCTACACAAACCCTTTAACCTTTCAAAATCAATGCCCTACCTAACCCCAACAATGGCCTAATCATCATGAAAAAGTTGACCAAATACAAACTTGTAACAGATTGGCGCGACTGATTGATTGGTCTTGCTTAGGGGCCCTCAACGCCTGGATTATCAGCGCCCTCAAATGAATGGATTCTGTGGTTTTCATGCAGGTCTAAGAGAACAGAAGTTCATCTTGCAGGAGAATAATTTCGTAAAATACAATGAGAACTGAAAAATAATCTTATTAGACTCGAGTATCAAATGATGAAACCTACAGGCCTACATCAGTCACGATATAGGCCTAGTGATATCAGCATACTTTATCATAATAGGAAGGAGGTGTAGGCATGTGTAACATGGACAGTATTTGTGGTTTCTTGCGGTCAGTTCACAGCCAAAGGTCCCGATGGCCTGTCGTGATTTAGCGGATTCCCTTGTGAACTAGATGTAGATGAGAGTGGCTAAAGTACCAGTTGCATTACTTAGCATTGTAGTTCCATATGAAAGCAATAGTTGCGTTACGAGTAATCGGACCCTGGCCCCGGAAATATTTCACTTTGAAGACGCGAGTTGGAACACCTTTATATTATGATGAAGTATGTTGGTATCACTATATCGTGCATCAGTCATAACTCATACTGTACATAATGGATACATTCACACAAGGATTCACACAACCCTCAAGTATCAACTTTTTAAAACCTATGTACTAGTTGATGGACACATTAAAAAGAAAAACAGGTGCTGGTGTATATAGCCGGCCCCGAGTTCGATGAAGCTGTAAAATATACTAGAACCTAAGGCCCGGTTTTACCAATCTTAGTTAGGGTACTAACCCACTAACTATTAATTAAAGGTACGAAAATAACATGTACGTAACCAATGGTGATAACAAGTTAATCCGCTAACTATTGCCTAATCCAGTTTCGTAAAACCGGGCCTTAGTACTATAACTACGTGAAACCTATTATATATACCGGTAGCCTACCATATATATATTCACTTTTTTTTTCGTCCTGTTGTGGGGCCTATGGACAGTGGAAATGTAGCCCACTGCTCAATGGCTATGATTTCATGTAGGACTAGATACCTAATCGTGGCCTATTCCCCTATGCTCACTTGCGGCCAAATAAAAATGATTTAATCCTTGGAAAAAAAAATTGAATGAAAACTATGCACATTCAATTGTCAAGTTTTTGCAGACTGTGTGGAGAGCGCACGGTGGCATCTAAGCAGACCTAGGTCTATGCTTGTTGCAAAGTTGAAAGAATAATTCAATTAGGCCTACAGCAAGTTCATGAATGTAAATTATTGCTTGCTTAACGACCCCACCAACAGCCAAGTTATGTGGGTGAATGTAAGTTCTTATGAACGAACAGCAGCTGTAGCCTTAAGCCTATCATAGTTTCGATCCAAGTGAGAGGGAGACTAAGTTGACTAAAGAAATGATGTGTCATTTGCAGTTGCATTTTAATTTTTTTATAAATTTTTGAACATACTTCAAAAACGTTCCAAGATACAATTTACTAAGAGAGTGAGGATACACATTGTCTTCTAGTTTTAGTGCGTACATACCGTAATATCAATTAATTTTCATCAGGATGCATTTCAATGTAGGGTGAATGGATGGGGTAATGGAGGTTAGAATATTTGCGTAGGGATGGTTTGCAACCCAAACACAGCTCTGCATTCATCTAAATTATCTCATTATATTACACCCAAATAACCTAGAGCTCGCTGTTGGTGGGGTAGTAAGGTAGGGCCCTAAACGATAAACATCTAATCCAAAATGTTGAGCCTTACTATAACATAGAATGATATCAAATGCCTAATTGAACAATGAATGGTTTCTTCTGTGCAGTTTATTGAGTTCCTGAAAACTCAAAACGATTTTACTTTTGGTCGAGACTTGGAAAATTATCGAGAATCCAAAATCCGAGATCGGGGGCTCAGTATCGCATCTCTTAAACTCGGCAGAACAAACAAAGTCTTCAAACCCCGTGCAAAAAGAGAGTATCAACCTCGTCTTGTTGACAATGATGAACCGTCTTCGCATTGCCGGAAGTCATCGCGGATTCGCAAAAGGAAACGGTAAATGTCCATCAGATTGTGTAGATTTATTTAATTTATTTGTAAAAAATTTACAACTATCAACAATGAACTTACCACATACCAAGTTCTGAAACAGGTGGACCAATGGCTAGCTTCATGAACACGGTTCAGCAAGCTAGCATTCAGGAGTCTGGTGTTTGATTTCTGCTGTGGTCAACCATAGTGATATAGGTTTTTTGTGGTTTCCTTCTGTCATATTCACTGGCAAGACATGAGTTTTGAAGGAAGGCATGCAGTGATAAGAATTGGTGTTGTGTGGTAAATGATGAGTAGTAGGGTGCCAAATGTGTGGTAAATGATGAGGAAAAGGGCCCCAGCTGCCAGAGCCCCAACGTCGTAGGCAATGAGTTTTGAGAATTTAAAATTATTACCACTCCGAGTAATTATTAAAAATGTATAGGGGGGCCTATAATTAATTTATTCAACTAACCAGACCACGTTTTTGTACAGCTCAACTTTGGTTATTATTGTCGATAAATGAAAATTCTTTCCTAGGCCTATCACATCTGTAGCTAAACTTCTAACTATTCTTTCAAGCTCAATCAACTCTAACTGTATTCGATTCGATAGTCAACTGCGACTCTTTGCGAACAGCTCGATAAACAATAATCGAAGGATATAGTGGAATCAATAAATAGAAATACGTGCAAGTAAAACAAATGTAACGTTTTACGCCTATGTGTATTTGAAATGTTGGAAAAGAATTGAATAAAATTACCAAACACTTACTAATTAGACGAGCTTTAGCAAGGATTCAATTTGACATTCTTAAACAAATTGATGTTTGTTTTTATGTTTTTTTTTTTTTTCTCATGTTTTTTTGTCGGTTCTCCACAGGTCAAACGGCCACAGCTATCAACTTCAAACTTGTTTTCCTTATGCTTCCTCATCTAACTTGGATCTGTTTAGTTTTGTGGCATTATTGGATAGTAATTTTTTTCATGAATTTTAGAAATTTCAAAAATAGGCCTACCCGTTGGAATAACACAGCGGAACAAAAAGAAAATATTCTTATTTTCAAAAAAATGAAATTTTGCGTGAAGTTGAGTTACATTCTGATACACATTTCTGAAAACTTTCAGCTTGGTCGGGTGAGCCATTTTGAAGAAAAATCATAAAATGTGCTAAATTGGTACCACTCGAAGCAGTTTTTACCCATTTCTTACTTGAATGTCACCCAATTGGCGAATGTAGGCAAAGTTTGGTAAAAAAGTCGACATACTATTACTATCCGCTCGTCCAACAACGCATATGGCGTTTTCGTAGTAAAATAACATTATTACAGTTAGTTGATTGATACTAGGCCTATCAGTTATCAGTATTATTTCATATAGTATATTATGCTCAATAGTTGAACTTATTCACTGTATTATGGTTAGCTACAGAAAAAATGATCATGTATAAAATTGATATTTCATATGCACATGATGTCCCTGATATATGATTAAATCAGCCAAGCTTCAGCAATTCTACACTTATCCACCAAAGAAGGTTCGAATCACCCGCGCGCTAGCAATGTGGGATATGAGAGACGGTTGCTCGGAACTTTTTTTCCTAGAGCCTCTTCAAGCTAAAATATCTAATCTTGTCTCTTGCTTTAAAATAGTGTGGTTACCCTTATACACCAACCCAACCCTTACCCAACAGACCGACCTATCTCACAACTTATGGTGAAAAGGTTGCGACTTCTGAAAGTATGTGGGTACAGTGCCGCATAAGAAAAGATAGCATAGCATAGTACTGCTCTGTGCAAGAAAGATATATACCCCTTTGTGGACCTCATAATAATTTGAATAATGAAGTTGATTCTCATCAATTAGTCATCCAAATTTTTCGGAAATATGTTTTATCATTTAATTTTTTAAAAATAATATATATTATATTATGTATAGTCAGGCTAAGCTATAAGATGAGTGCTCACCACAGTGTTTTCTACATCGGCTCTGAAACGTGATCGCTTGTGGTTTGCGGGGGAAGGGAAGCCAAGAACACAGCATGTGATACCTCGAAGTACGGAGCTACCTAGCTATAGCTGAATCATAGAAGCAGTAAACTATAGCTCAACTTATAGAATAAAAGTGCAACATTATATATACTTCTTTGAGATGCTTGTTAGATGAGCCTAGCAAAGACTTCCATTCCACATACCGGTACCTGAAAAAGTCGTGCTTCGTTTTTATGTTGTTTTTTTTATGCGTAAAATATATAGATCAGACACGGTAATCACTAATCAATCACCTTACAACTTTTTCTGGACATTAGTGTCATATCAGAACAGATTCCTATTGTGTTTGAGCAAATTTGGTCTTCAATGGTCTGTTCGAAATAAATTGAAATACTTGGATCACAACCTCCTAGATTTAACACGCAGCCTGTCCAATCGCCATAAAACTTCATTTCGAATAGATTTGAAATCACCGCTAGGTAGCAGCACCTAAAGGTCAAAATATGCAGTAAGTAACACGGTGGAGATAGGAAGATATTTGTTCAACTTGCAATTATTAATTTATTATTGTATTCGGGACTCTTACAATCACGCAAACTGTGTGAGAATATGTTGGTGACATGGTGTAAAAATTTCAATTCGGTTCATTACATATATTAAGTACAAAGTCAATGTGCATGTCTGGAATTGTAGCTGTCCATCACCTAGAAAGTGGGATGGGCCCGGTGAGCTGTCACATTCTTTGGTCAAATTGAATCTTTTCATTGTCTGTCAAATCATAGTTGAGTTAGAATGTATTGTCTTGTATCACATTTCAATTATAGTATCCGTAGAACGTACTACCTGATGATAGGCCTAGCTGTATACCGACAAAGAAATCAGGGTTTTGCTATAGTCCTGAATAACATTTTTAATTTTGGGGTTAAAAATGTCGGTATGGTACCGTATCGATGTAGGCCTAAGCTTGAGCCGAGTAGGCCTTTGTTTGTATGTCTTTATTTGAACGATATTTGTATAATATAATAAAATATGATATGATATGATAATAGCTATACAATGATTGTTCAACATAGGCAGGGTTCACTGCAGATAATGGTCTTCCACCCAAATCTTCTAGAGATAAGATATTGTGATAAAATATAGATACTACATATAGTTATAGATATAGATAAGATATTTGTGAAGAGAGGTTGGTAATGATACAGTTTCATAGTAGTAAGTAGTCAAGTATGGGGAGAGAGGAATTCTTGGAGGCTGTAAAAGGCATTCAGGAGGAGGAAGGATTTAAGGAATGATTTGAATAAAAGGAATGTAGGACACGACTTGATGTGACTAGGAAGGTTGTTGTAGATAATGGAGCAGAGATTGCCTACTTATACAATTAATATAAGTTTAATATTAATATAAAATATATTAGCCTACTAATACAATTCTAAACATGTATGTAGGCTTAATGTTTGTTAGCAAATGCATGTAGATCTATTGGGAATATCAATCAACCTTAACCATCGGAAAAAACGCAACTTCTAGGAATAAAACAGTCAACATTATATTTACATTTTTTTAATAAAAAATTACCTCTACAAATATGTCACAGTAATGTCGATGTACGTCTTGGGCACAACACATATTGTCGTCAGACTATCATTTTGTTGTCCGACTTTATATTAGCTCTCTTTATACTCTATATTCAACCCTTGTTTAGACTGACATTGTCTTGACAATAACAGTGACTTACATGACATTCCCCGACCCGACTAGACTTTGGAATTGTATGAGCTATTGGGCCTATAGGGCCTGAAAAAGTTATGATAAACATACCGAGTGTCCTATGTAAGCTATAGCCTACTTTACAACACAAACGATACATCATTCATGGGTATTATATAGGTATTCATGGCATTAGGTATTCATTCATTAGGTATTCATGGCAACATAGATGTCACAGACCTCGATGTAATTATCATTCTCGATTGGGTACAGATGATGCCGATAGTAGTTTGGCGAAGTGACTGGAAATCATTCACTTCCATGATATGATGTACATCAACCACCCTTTCCTTTCTCTCTGACATTTTCAGATTTTTTTAGAAATTATGAGATGAGTAAACAAAGTGATTGGGATTTTCTTGGGATATAGCAGCACTTTGAACAATCAGTAATAAGTATGTGGATAAGGATCATCTTCTTTAGTTGCTGGCATTATCTGCTAGGAAGGTAAAGAACAGGAATAATTAGGTTCAATGCCAAAGTGATGTAGGCCTACATTTAGCAAGTACCTGTAGTGTTTACCGGTAACTAGAAAGGCGGTTTTGCGGAGTGTGCACTATGATAGTTCAAAGAATACTTTTCAACGTTATAGGCCTACTGCTTGTTATTAATGTAACAAGGTAGACCAGATTAGTGGTAGGGTATATTAAACCTAATCTTATTAATACACACTTGTTTTAATTATAATGGAACTTATTTCTAGTACTATTTAAATTTAAATTGCCATATAAGGTGTGATTCTCACTCAAGCCACATGGGAGGAGTAGTACTGTATATAAGAAAAGAATTTAAGTTTTCTGTAGATTAAAATATTAGTGATGAAAAATATGGATTTTGGGCAATTGACTGTAAAACTAATGTAAATGGAGAAAAATGTAATATAGTGTTGATGTATATGTCACCCAATGGAAATAAAAAGAAAGGGATAACATTTATAGAAAGTAGGTTTGAAAAATTAGCAAATGATAGGAATACTATGATCTTAATGGGTGAATTTAACATGAACTGGTTAGAGGGAAACAATAGTAGTACCAATAAACTAAGAAATACTATAGCAGAATATGGACTGTATCAAATTGTACGAAGCCCGACTAGAATAACCATGAACTTGAGTACACTCATAGACTTAGTTATAACAAACGACAAAAATATGGTAACTGCAACAATTTTGGAAAAAGTGTCAGTAGCAGATCACGAGGTAATACTGATCAAAGTAAGGGGATGTAACATAAGCAATAAAGATGAAAATTATAATAAAATAATAGAGGAGAAGATAGTGGAGGGCTGGATGATGAAAACATATATCAATCAGAACTATATGGATGTAAATGGGATAGGGAAACTTGTACCGGTAATGTAAATATAATGTATAGTAATATTAAGCACAATATAATTAAGTGTAAAGATAAATATGTAAGTACAAAAAAGGTACAATTAAGTAAGAGTAATGGAAAGATAAGTCCTTGGATGAATAAATGATGAATATTGGATGAATAAGGGGCTGTCCATAAATGATGTCACACAATTTTAGGGTATATCGAACCCCCCCCCCCCCCTCTCCCCCCCCCCCCCCCCCCTTTGTCCGAGTTGGTCACAGAGATGATGACCCCCCCCCCCCCTTTAATGATGTCACAATCCAGCCAATATTTATTACCCCCCCCATAAAATTAATCATGCGAATTTGGAAAAACTGGCATCGGGATATTGCAAAAATGTTTTCCTCGATTTTTCAGAAATCGCACCTTTTTTTAAGCATTGTAAAGCATTTTAAGCATTTTTTCGAGCATTCTTTCAACAACATTGTAATGATCGGTAACATGAACAGGTACAACACTATCAGCACCACTCATCACCACAACAGCATCAGTCACTGGTTCAGGGATTTTGTGCCCACTCTGATATATCGCCCACTAATGGAACAGCAACATTTTTGCTCTGCATCTCTCATTTTTCAGACATTTTTGACAAACCTAACCTCTCCAAATCAAAGCAATTCACATGTGAGACTGAGAGATGCAGTGCAATGAACTTGACAGAACTAAACTTTCAAAACTAAAAGAAAAGAGCAAAGAAGTTCAATTACAAAGATAAAAAGTATTCACAGACACCTAAATTCTGCATTAAAATATAATTTCATACAAATTGTATGGCGCCAACTTATTATTCCTGAAAATTGAAAGGAACGAATAACATGTAGTGTAAATGTGGATGTCACATTAGTGTATACCCCCCCTCCCCCCTTGTCACACATTGTCACATGGTTGATGACCCCCCCCCCCTCAAAATGTGGACGTCATTTATGGATAAATAAACGTCATTGCAAAGATTGACCTCCACCTACTACTGATACAACGCGTGCATCCTAGGTAAATTACTATTAAAGAAATATTTGAGTACCGGCACCTTGAGAATAGCTGGCAAGTCTGACCAACAGTAGGCCCACTATTTATCGTTGAAATGTAAGTATCTAGTACACTGAACCGACATGCAAAAGTCGAGAGTTCACTAATGACAACCCGTCCAGCAGCCTAGACCATTATATTGAGATGTGTTACTTTAGAGTTCGTAATGTGCAAAACGAGAAGGTACCAACTGTCTTGATACTCAACTGTCCTAACCACCACCTGCCCTAAAAATCAACTGTACTGGAAACCAACTCTTCAGCAACATGTACAGAAGTTGAAGTGGTAGGTTTGACTTTTCCCCTTCGGAAATTTTACTTGACACAACCTTGACCATCACTAAAAATCCATTAAAACATTCAATGGGTAGTACCAATTTGTAAATGGAACAAGCCAAACCTCCCATTTTTACTTCTGTACAGGCCGCACAAGAAATATAACTTCAGGTCAGTTAGTTTTCAGTTGTCACCTGAGTTTTTAGGTCAGTCGAGTTTTAGAAGTTGATTTTTAGTATAGTTGACCAATCCCCTATACAGAACCAATGAAAATATGCACAAGAGCTTGTGTTGTCTAGACCTGAATTAATAATTGAATAATCCAACAGGAAAATTAAATTCATATTAAATTACAAATACCACTTGGCACCTATCATTATTTGAAGTACAACTCACCATGTGGCATGTGTGTTTTGTGGATGAGGAAGTGAGATGGGGTAGCATTCAATGTTTTTTCCAACTCCTTGAAATCAAGGGTTAATTACAACTTCTTAGATTGTCTAAATGGAAAACTTGGAAGCTAAAAGCTTTCATCCAATCGTTGAACTCAACCTTTCATCCAAGTCCTTTTGTTGAGAAAATTCCCATTTTTTGTCAAACTTTGGATGAGACCAAGCAATCAGAGGCTTTGACGTCATAAGTCATTGGCGCATGCGCACTTGATAGCAATGTACTGTACACTTCACTGTTCCACCATCTTGTGTCCACTGCTTTAACAATGTCCATATATCTTCTCTTTTAATATTTCTTTCTTCTCATTGTTTCAATAAGGCATCTAGACTCTTATGCTCAAAATGAACCAATGCACAATTTAAAAGATCTTGCCTACCCAGCACGTATTACGAATATATAAGAAATAGGACTAGATCATTGCAGTACCTACAATGCTTTGTAATTTACTGAATTGTTTCTTACACTCAATACATTGGACCTATGACTATCAATAACGTAACGGGATAAGCAACATGGCGCTTTCCTTTCGCACCATGCGGATATCAAAGGGATGCCGCCTCACAAATGTTATGATGATTTGCTGGTATTATTGTGTGTTGATCTATACAAGTAATAGATGTAATGCAATCTGTGAATCCAGCTCTTTCCAACTGCATCAAACAATATTGGGATAAATTTCATTTGAATTGGCCAATCTAAATTTAAAATACGTCTGTAAAAGCATTTAGTCCCCTAGTCAAGAGCCCTACTGCTATATTTACCATTTGATAACTGGATAATTACTCATCAACTACGAGAAAGATCAGAAACAATGCAAGTATACAACTATGTACTGTACATTGAAATACGAGCCTAATACGTACGATTTGATTTGAAATTGCGAATCTCACAAATGTACACGAAAGCGCGCTGATTCCATCATGGTGAAAACGGCCTAATGTTAAAAGGATAGGACTTACGCCATGTTGCTCATTCCGTTACGTTATTGATAGTCATAGATTGAACTGTTCAACCAGGCATTCAATTTTTCATTCAAGTTGCTGTCAAAATAATTGGATCAACCCTTGAGTTCAGGGAGTTGGATGAAAACTAGAACCATGTAATTATGGCTTTAAATGTATACAGAGAAACTTCTGTTAATTGTTCTCAGATCCATCGTTCTACTGATTCTATCATTTATTTAGTTCCACCGAACTCCCACATAACCAACGTTGAATTTTCCTGCATTGATGGTTTGGTTTTCCTGCTCCCTTGAAAAACGATATATAGAGGTTTGGTTCACTGTATTATTCTGTTTTGACTGATACAACGTCTGCCTGAACCATCAGATGCCTGCCCATGTGGAGAGACTTGAAATGTGTGTGTCTATTGGTACAAGCAATTCAGCTCTGAACAAACAAACACCTTGTGTGATTAAAAGTATATAAAACACCTTTTTTAGTTTTACCTGCATACGATGTGAAGTCTGTAGTCACATACTGTTGAAGTATGCTTACAGGACATAACGTCCAATCAAAAACGTCAAAAAATATAGAGGTCCAATTGAATTGGTCCAATCTACAAAACGTCCAAGCTAATCTTTGGTCCAGTTATGAACCTTGATTTGCCAGTGGACAATTTGCCAGGCTATCCTTTCCTGAGGGTCGGACAATTTTCTAGGCTGTGTTTGATGGGTAGGACAATTTGCCAGCCTGGTTGATCAGATTACAAAAGGGGTTTAGACAATTTGCCAGGCTTTTTTTTTCATTTTTTTTCATTTTTTTTTTTTTTTTTTCGAGTTGATATATAAAGGAACAAGGTCAATTATGTGGACAAAGCCAGGTTGCGGACAGTAGGTTTGGTTTTTAAGGTTAGGTTACCTCGCACATAAGTCACCGGCAGGCGGAACGGAGTTTATATACTCCAATCAACTTTGCAGGGAGCTTGGGTGAGTGGTGAGATGTTATAATTACAATAAATATAATTATAATTTATATTGGTAATAGTATTAAGCGACCCTGGCAAATTGTCCTACCCATCAAAAAGAGCCTGGCAAATTGTCCCACCCCCTTATTACACCCCCTTATTGTGATCTGATCAACCCTGACAAATTTTCTTACCTATCAAACACAGCCTGGCAAATTATCCGACTCCCAGGAAAGGATAGCCTGGCAAATTGTCCACTGGAAAATTGTTGGCCACTAAATAAACAAAATAAACTTGAAAATATTTAGGATTGGACCATTTGGAATGGACCATATTCAATGAATGAAAATTGTATTGGACGGTATGTCCGCTAACCATAGGGTTAGCCGATCTAATTCTAAGGTATGTTGTTTTCTTGTAGTGATTATGCTGACGACTCATCAGAAAACAATGAAGAAAATCTGGTGGAGTTGGATGCCGACTGGCGCTACTCTGCAGCTCCGAAACGTGCAAGAAAGGGCTTACGGTACTCTGACTTCTCACCTCCACCCTCTGTCGACCTAGTTACAGAACAAATGTTGGCAAACGTATACAAGCCAGGAACACCTAAACGATACTCATCCTACGGTAGCTCTTGCCACCAGTGTAGGTAAGCAAACTACCTTTCAACAAATTAAAATGATGAAATGTATTTTTGAGTAATTTCGAAACAGCATGAATAATGGCCGTTATACTTCAACGTAATGACATCCAAATTAAATAATAATAATAGCTAGATGGACAGACTTTTCCAAAAGTAAGAAAACTAATTTGGAAATCAAGATTTTCTGGGAGATAAGAAGGTGATTGTTTACAGTGTATTTGTTCTACATACCTATTTTACCATATGGAGTAGTTGCATGGACAATGAACTGGAGAGAAGAAGAGAAAAAAAGAGCCAGCAGAAACGAAGTTTGTGGGGAGTATTTTTTTTCATCAGCATCGAAACGTTACAAAATCATTGTAAGTCTAGGAAAGCCATTTACACTCTTCTTCCCTCCTACCACTTTGTTTCCAATAGTTGTCTCACAGCAAAGATCAAGTCTGCTGTAGATCTACCTGTCATAAAACCATAGTTCTCTTCCCTTAGGGTACTTGTATACCTTGCACTGAAAAATCTACAATTTTGACATTTTTACACTTTTTTCCTTTGATTCAAGTTAGTCTTAATTTAGTTGGATGTTACATTTTTTTTTTCAAACATTGTTGCATTATTTAAAAAAAAAAATATAACTAGGGCCCTACATTGTTAATTGTTGAAAATAGACGAAACTTCTAACAAGAAATCTCAGTTTCCTTCCAACACTAGAATGCTAATTTTAGTCTTATTTTGTTTGTAAAGGCCGGTTCACAATTGAAATATTGATTATGGAATATGGAATATGGTATATGGTATAGTGTTTAAGCGAAATGGATGATGGCATTTCCGTGTTACCGTTCACAATGAAAAAATGTGGTTTAGTGATATGGAATATGGAATAAGAAATGAAATAAATCCATTTCTTATGACTATTCCTTATAACAGCAAAATTCTGACCAATCAGGTGTCGCTACTACTGGAGTCAAATGACTACCATTAATGTGTTTTGTTGTATTTTATTTGAAGTCAAGTTAGACACTCTTAGCCCAACTCTCAAGATGGATAATTACATTTTTAATGCTGGAGTGGAATTCAAAATAGATAATCCGGATGATGATAGAAATAGCGACGAAATATTGATTTCGCTAGTGGAGCGCTATCTGTGCATTTACTCGAAAAACTAATTTCTCGATGAGTTTTATGGTTAGGTTTCTGTTTATCTGTACAGCTGTTGTCACTGCCACTGAAACTCAAACTATTCAAGACAGATATGGTGATTTAAGGGGGCAGTGAACCGGATTTTCCGGTGAACTACTGGCGAACCTACAGTTGAAATAAACGGCTATTGTGGCCCACCTATGTCACTATAACACTATACCATATACCATATTCCATATTCCATAATCAATATTTCAATTGTGAACCGGCCTTAAGACATCATAGAGTGAAAGTATGAAAGATTTTAGTACTGTGACTACCGGTACTGAAAGTATTTTATTTGAATTTTTACATGTTTGGTATTTTTTTCATGTACTTTTTAAGCAAAAATAATTTAAGATGGTAAATTAAAAACTACACTCATTACGCAGATTGCAATTACGTTATCCTTCATACTATCATGGAATTTAAGAAAAAAGAGAATCAGCCTTCTATATCAATATCAAGTACATGAATTATTCTTACAAGTTTATGAAAGCGTAGTAAATCTAACTTCTCTTATAAGCAGGCTTTAAGTTGAGCTCACTTTGAAAGAATATACAATTCCTCACATGTAGAGTAATGGAATTAGAGGCACTCAAACCTGTTACCAAGTGATACACATTATTTATTGAAAAAAAAACTATATATCAGATTTGAAAAGAGTTTGCATGTTTAAAAAACAGACAAAACAAATGGATTAATTTAAAAATAAGGAAAAAAGTGCATTTAGAAGGTATACAAGTACCTTAACATGGGTTCCACTAGCACTCGCATCCTTCTTTCAATGATTCGTTCATACAGCTTGGTTGCCTGACTCATCAGCGTCACTCCCCTGTAATTTTCACTTCTTTTTCCATATCCTTTCTTGAAAATATAAAAAAATGATATCATATTTGACTTCTAAGATGGTCAATTCCTTTTTCAAAAGAAAAAGTTGAAAAAGGAGGTATCTTATAACAAATTTATAGTAGTAGTTCCATCGATTGATAATTGATATAAAATCGATAATTATCAATCATTAAAATTTAAAACCATATCAAACGGCAACCCCAGTGAAGATTAGTGGAGAGTCCTATTTCTTTCTGTGTCAGTTGCCATTTCTATCTTGTCTCGAATGTTCAGTGTGACCATCCGTTCCGGATTTCCATCTTTCGTCCCAATGTCCCACGAAAAGTCATTTCGGGACACGTATTTGTCCCGGTTTCGGCAAAAGAATAAAATTCCCAATCATTGGGTGAATAATTCGCTTCACATGGGGAATTTTGTTTCTTGTGCCGCAAAATGAATGTATTTGCTATAGCTGTACGAATACGATACGGAGAAAAGTTTAAACGTTGTTTCATTCCCTTTTTTGACTCACTGCGTGAGCGCAACAGGCTATACGACTGTCAAAAAAATCATAATCACCAAAGTAACTATAGAGACTACCCCCCTCCCCCCCTCTCATAGTTGACATGCCAGGACCTGTGACACACTATCTATACTGAGTGCACAGGAATCACCACGTACATTCATTTATTAGTCGATTTGAGTTCTTATCAAGTGCGGCTCAGTCTCGCTTGCTTTGATTTAGCTACTATTTAAGTGTATTTTGATATGTAGAATCATAGATTAACAATTGGAATGGGTGGGTAGATCAAAGAGTAATTATGCTAAAACCAAAACTTGAGTGTTCGTTCCAGGAAAGGTATACCACGGAATGGAATTTCGACAAGAAACTCACTCACTACAACATACATCAAACACATTTTCAAAAATTTCCTGCAGGGCACATTGAGGGGGAAGGCCTGTGGTATGCTTTCTCTTGTTGTCTTTTTTTTGTCCTGTTTTTTATTTTCTAATTATGGTCACCCTACGAATGTTTCATGTTGGCCTAATGAAAAGAGTTTGTGCAATTCTCAAATCTTTATGTGTTGGGAGCTAGATACCGGTAATTGAAGTAATGGTTTGAAATATGGTTTCAATTGTACAGTTGAATCGTATTGGGTCATATAATTGTGAGGGGTGATACATACAAACCGAGTAATGTTTCAATGATTTTTCTATTCACATATGGTAGCCGAGCGCTTACAGGACATAACGTCCAATCAAAAGCGTCCAAAATATTAAGGTCCAATTGAAATTGAATTGGTCCAATCTACAAAACATCCCAGCTAACCTTTGGTCCATTTATGAACGTCAATTTTCCAGTGGACAATTTTCTAGTGGACAATTTGCTAGGCTATCCTTTCCTGGAGGTCGGACAATTTGCCAGGCTGTGTTTGATGGGTAGGACAATTTGCCAGGCTGTTTTTTATTTATATATATGCGTTTTGAGTTGAAATATAAAGGATAAAGGAACATGGTCAATTATGTGGACAAAGCCAGGTTGGGTTTTTGAGGTTAGGTTAGTGACCAAACCTCGCGCATAACGTGGGCAGGCTGAACGAATCTTATATACTTTAAACTACTTGGCAGGGAGCTTGGGTGAGTGGTGAGATGTTATAATTATAATGAATATTATTATAATTTATATTGGTGATAGTATTAAGCGACCCTGGCAAATTGTCCTATCCCCTTATTGTGATCTGATCATCCCTGGCAAATTGTTCTACCCATCAAACACAGCCTGACAAACAAATTGTCCGCCATTAAATGAACGAAATAAACTGGACCATATTTAGGATTGGACCTTGAATAATGGACCATTTGCCCTGGACTATTTGAAATTGACCACATTTAATGGACGAAACGTATTGGACGTTATGTCCGCTAACCAGCCGAGCTGCATTCATTAATCTCATATTTGTGGAATAAAAACTAATAACTTGTTGAATATGGGTCTACACGTTCAACATATATATTCCTCCACCTACCTGTTTGAACATAATTTTGAACTATTCACACTTTTTCCATACTTGCAATTCCTTTAAATTCTTTTTCCAGTTCAAGTTCAGTTCAAGGTAGATATGATTTGTCTAGTATCTGTGTAATTTGTTTCTGCTGAAATTCTGTGATTGTTTTGGATTTTCTCTCCTCTGTTACTATAGGCTGTATATTTCTATATATTTGGTATGTTATGTCTTTCCTCAGGCAAAAGACCATCGATCAAAAGACTATTTGTCGTTCCGGTCGATGCATAGGTGGCCGTGGAATGTTGTGTCAAACTTGCCTTCATAATCGATATGGGGAAGAAATTGTGGCTGTTTTGAAGGATCCTGTAAGTTATATTGGTTAATTCCACATCTGTATGTGAGCAAATCATTGAAATCAATCTTTAAAATAACTGAGTTGGCTATTTAAAGTTTGTTTTTGCATTATCCCAGCATAGAATGATTCTGAAATTTTGGAAGTTGGTTAACATCAAATTAACAGAAAACAGCTTGGACCTACTTGGAACCAGAAAATAAAATGGGCCTGTTCAATTATTTGGGGGGAAGAAATCAGTTCTTTTTTTTTAAACATTAAACTTCAGTTCATAATTTGCAACCCTTTCGAAGAAAATAAGCCCCAAAACAACAAAAAGACGAGTTTTTACAATAAAAAGTCATCCGTCAATATCAGATAGAAAGAAGCGATCGTCTCTGGTCCAAATGGTTTATGTATACAGATAGTAGGCTTGGATAATAATCACCCAAAACCAGTATAAAATATTGAATCGTATTCTGTCAAACCGTGTTTGAGTTGGAGCATTTACCGCAACACCCTAAAAGGAGGTATCTGCCCTTTCTGAAAAATTTTGAAAGTTCATGGCTCCTAAATGAATTGAGGTAAAATAAAAACTTGAATGTTTTACACTCAAGATTTTCATATAGGCCTATATATATATATGCAACGAAGAATTTGGAAAATATCAAATAGTGTTTAAAATACCAATTAATTATTTTTTGGTTGATTCTCATGTAATGAGTAATGACCTTTATCTGTTTGCACTTTTTAGTGCATGAACAAGTTATACTTTTTATTCAACAGAAAATGTACTTGAAACAACCCTTATGAAAGATCTCAGTTCACCTTGCAAGTTTTCTAGTTTGGCTGATTTAGATTTGAATTCGAATAGTCCAACCACACACAACACACCCATATATTTCTGTATCATTAAATTCAATTCACTATGGTTATAGAAATTGAGTGACTACAATTGCTTTGAACGTAATGCAATCGTTTTGATCTGTTCAACTTTCTATATTTTAGCATTGGCATTGCCCATGCTGCAAAGGTGAATGCAATCAGTCAAACTGCCTTCGACGAGCGGGTCTCCTCCCAACGGGCTGTCTGTATCCAAATATTGGAACATATTTGAGTGTACGAGATTTCTTGAAAGGTGAGAAATTGTTCCCACTACCATGCCCTGATGATCTTTCTGACGGTGCTGAAAAAGCTGATGAAACTGTTGACAACGCTGATGACCAAACTGCATCGACGGTAGATAATAACGTTGATCACCAAACTGCGATGACTTCAGATGATAATGGCATTCCTGTACCTGTCAAAGTTATCTCATACATTATCAACGAACACTATGATCTGGTATACACCGACGATGAAGAGGATTTTATGGTAAGAATGGATATTATACAATAATAGCGATACAGTATATATTTAATTGCTCACACTCTATAACTTTCTAATTTTAATTACTGATGCTACTTTCTTACTAGAATTCATCATATGAGTTGAAAGTAAAAACATTCTGGGTGAAACTTGACAAGAATTTCTGTTGTACTGCAGAGTATTTTATGTAATTATTCAGCACTTGAACTGGAAATAATTCGGTGTTGCATCTTGAGGACCATTTCGAGCTGCCATTTAAGATGTAACGGTCCTTTTCAGTGATTCGAGCTTCCACCACTAGATAGTAGTCATGCACTTCTGCAAGAAATAATTTAGTTCCATGGGTGTAGGGGAGGGGGTGGAGGTGTGGAGGTGGAGGTGGAGGTGGAGGTGGAGGTGGAGGTGGAGGTGTGGGCCACTTTTCACTAAAACTTCAATATTTCATACAAATGATCATATATCTTAATGTTGTTGTTTTCATCACAAAGTTTGGACTTTTAGCCCAATTCCACATAATTTTGAAAGCTCTCTTAGCTATTATACTATTAGTAATTAATTTTTCAAAACATGTCGACAAAGACAAAGTGGCCTACTCCTCCCACCCCTGTGGGAGGTGTGGGCCACCAAAGAAAATACACTGTAAAACAATAGGGTTTGTGTATGAAAACATATTTTTTGCTCATAATATAACAAGAATAATACTTTCTTCACTTTCTTTCAATAATACTATCAACTACTTTCCTCACAGCAGCCTCCATCACTACCTTTTCTGGAGGTTCCCTGTCCGTCTTGAAAGTGCGGCATTTGAAGACCATTTTACAAAAGAAAAGTTCAAACCTAACCTATAAATGATGAGTGGCCCACACCTCCCCATGGTACAAGTTAGCACTTGAAAGCTGATAGTTGAATAATAAAAGAAGTCGTGTTATTCTATATTGTTTATAAAAGCACCTTATTAATAATATGTTTAATAAAAAATTATTTTATCTGGCAATCTAGCATGTGTCCTGAGGAAAAAGCAAAATACTGGGAGCAAAATTTTTACTCTGAGGTGTGCATTTTCTAAAAATGCCAATAAAAATGCTGCCAACTGTCTCACATTCTTTAAATTTCATCCGCATGGCAGTTGTTATAAAATACACCAACTATTCGAGTGGTAGTTCTGAATCTTCAAAACTGTGACTGTAATAAGAAATGGCCCACACCTCCCAGGGGCCCATACCTCCACCCCCTCCCTTGAGTGTGGACGAGGGGTTTATAGGAGAATGATCTGCAAGGCAGACAATACCATGCCCAACACATAATCTTTAACCCAAGTGCAGCGTTGCTGCAAACAATGCAACCTGTACTGGTGCCGGTTCTATTTTTAATTTCAGTGATGATAAGCTGAAGTATAAAAGAATGAGACACTTGTCGACTGTTGCGCACAAGCAACAAACAGTTGTTTGTCATAATAGTATGTTTAGAGATCCGTTAATAACATGCTGTGATTATCCGTTTCACAATATACCAAGGACCACAATATCTGTACACTATTTTGTGGTTGTCCTTTATTGATATAGCAAAGGTTTTTGACTGTCCTGACAGTTTTCAAAACTTAATTTAGACTTTTGGAAATTACTACTGTGACTTTTCAGAGTTTCCTTATATGAACAGAATCTTTACTCAACTTTTAATATCTTATTTTTTTGTTTCTAGGGCTGGTAATATGCAGTTCAACATCACCTTCATCCTAATGCAGGTCTGATTGGGTATGGACTGATTTGGGTATTCTCTATGAAAAATGACATAGTATATATAGTCAGATTGAACATTGGATTCTGTGTCAGTGTTTATATGTTCTTTATTAAAGACTGTCAGTCACAAACAATGGCTGTCATCTCATAAGTGACAGAGAATGATTGAACAAAAGATGGAATAATTGAAAATAGATCAAGAAAATGTAATTAATCAGAAAATTAGAAACAAAAACCTGAAGTTATAAAGGAGTAAAATGAGAAATTTGTTATGACCATTGAATTACTTGTAATAATTTTAAATGTCGGGCCACCTGACGTGCTACTTAGTGGAGATGTTTGTTTTCAGGTACAAATTTGTTTTCAAGCTACAAGTTGACAAACAAGTGTTACAAACACAAGTACAAGTTACAAGTGTTTACAAGTTTGTTTTCTGATTGGAGTAACTAATTAGTACCTTTCAAAAATGCTGTTGCCTTTTTGTGGTAAATTTATTCGTAGGGCCTACATGTAACTTCATGAATGTAGGTAAATAAAATTAATATTAATTCATCTCACCAATTGAAGTCGTATTGGGATAAGAGCTATCAATCTCTTTCAATATAATTGTTGCAGATAATATTTCAGGACGAACTGCTTGGGCCAAGTCGAATAAACCTCCATTTTTACAAGCCTACAACGATGACTAGTATGTAAGGATGATGATTGCTTGTAGTGACTGAAAATAAAAATGATTACTTAATTGGTGTGAAATATATTCTTATTTATTGGTAGGCCTATGTTGATCAGTGTGGCTGGTGACCTTAACAATAGGGAGTACCGCAGTTGGTGAAACGAATATACAAAATTACGAAGCCACAGAACAAATAGTGTTGATAGCCTTGCAAGTAGCCCTGTAGGGCAAAATATTGCACTCCATAAAATAGATGCAATTTCCTCATTTAACATCCATATTCAGATCTCGACATTCATTTTCTTCATAACTCGACTAGAATTGGTTCACCTTGTCTGCGTGGATTTAAAAAAAAAATTATAACTTGAATTTAATGCTCTCCACAACGCAAATATTTCAATGTATTCATTCGGAAAGTATAAATTGAAAATTATGTTTTTATGAAATTGAAGGTTCTATAATTCAATTGGTTTACATGATTAGTGGGTCTATATAGCTCTGCCATGATTTTTCAGCGTGACACTACCTAATAGGGATGACTTCGATTCTGAAAATTCAGAATCGATTATCTAGGGCCCAGAATCGACTAAGAATCGATTCTGAAAATTTTTGGGACAATAAATGTTGCTGGTATCAATTTATACTTGTTCAAAACTTCCCGCGCTGTTTTTACGTCGTTATTAGCAGTTGCAGTTGCTTTGGTATACACTGTACTGATCGGCTATTTTCGACCATACAAGGTCACGTAACCATAGCAACCAAATGCACCCCCCCTCACCATGCCATCACTTACTGTTTGTTTACGTTTGTTACGAAGACGAAGACAACCGAGCGCTCATGTTAGGGAAACACGAGACAGCAAATACGAGTGGTGCAGGAGGCATCTGATTGTTTGGAGATAACATGACAGTTTGTGAAGGGATTAGAATCAGAGATAAGAGTGGAATTCCTTTAAAGAGTACTGTTGTTTGTTGTTGAAAGAAATTGCAATATCAACAATGGTAATGGGATTTCTGTAGTTTGGTAAAAAATAATAAAAAGATGAAACATAAAACTCACGTTCGCACGTTTCATATTCTTGCAAATATTGATTACAAAATAAAATAAACACGCAGCAATTATTTTAATCAATCAACAGCAATTATAATTCAATTGTTTGAGTTCTTATAAGTGAAGGAAATAGGAAAAGTCGTAAGCTGTGGTGGTATAAATAAAATCTCGGGTTTAAAAAACAAACAATTATGACCCCACTCAACGATAATTATCCGGAACTGACATTGGAATTTGGAAGGGGAAGGCGTATGCGTCACTCAGACCTCTACCGAAAATGAAGACTTTGATGGAAGGGGTAGAGGGGACTTGACTGACAACAACCAATAACATGGCCATTGACATGGACACGGGCGCGCGAAGTGGCCATGTGCTTCCCCTTCAAATACGAGTTGCTACGACAGTACGAAGCACGCTCGTCGCTCGCGTAAACTCGGAAATCAGTATAGTTCGCACCAAAAAAAAAAAAGCAAAATAATCGATTCTCGGTTTTGAGAGTCGTTTGGTAGTAGAATCGATTAGTAATCGATTCTCGAATAATCGAAGTCATCCCTACTACCTAATGCCATCCGCTGAAAGCTCAGTATGGAACTACCCCAATTATTTGTCAACCAGCTCAAAACACCCAGCCGTTGGTAGTAAGAGAACGCAACGAAAGCAAGGAGTGCACGGTGTCTCGCAGTGTTTGGACAAGTTTGAGCTAGCGTGCTACACCCCGTGCAGCACATCCGGCAAGGCTAACGTCACGCACTCCCCTCCTCACCGCGCGCCCTCGTTACCATATCCTTTGGCCAGCTATGTGTAACCATAGCATGCAGCTCCGGGATGAATATAACAGGTTGCATTCTTACAAGCATTCAGCGGCAAGTAGATTTTATGATGCATTTGAGGCCACGAACATTCAACAATCAATAACTACGTTATTTTTGTTGATACTTTTTCATAAAGCTGTATTTTTCTCAACAATAAGTGCTAAAAAAAAACATGCGACATGAAAGAAATGATTCATTCAAGATGAATTTATTAAAAAATAGCATGAATTGGGAAAATCGTTGAAAGTGCTGTCATTCTGCAGTACTTACACACGACGCCACTGATGTTGATAATGGCAACATTTGTTGTATTGGTTCATGTGATCTTTGGGACTACAGCTAGATTTGATCATTTGAAACTGGAGATGAGAATATCACAATATCATCTTGGTACCATCTATTAACCTTTTGAGTGCTACGTCCGAGAGCGTGCCTTTAGTCTTCCGCCCAAGTTGCCTCATGTTTCCATGATTCCTCTAATCAGTGACATGGGCACAAAATTATTCGGCTCCCTTTGAACATTCTGATGCCAGTAAGAAACGATTTTGTAATGGACATAAATTGAAAATCCAATGCAGTACAATATTTCAACATTCAATATGATTATCAAATAGGAAAAAAACATCAATGTATTACAATTACTTTTTTATGTGATATCAACGATGATCCATTCAAATTTTTACATTATAGAAAACTCCTAGTCAGTGGCATAACTAGGAATTTTGGGCCCCGGGGCAAAAGACACACATGGGCCCCCCCTTCCCCCAAAAAACTATATATCATTTCAAATGATGAAATTCCGATATCATTCAACATACAACCTCCCTATTTCATGTTTTTTTCTGTTCACTATCGAAGACAATTAAAATACACTCAAAACTATGATCAGAATATATTCACAAATTAGGCCTGTCATTGTATAAAACAAAATGTTTCTATTGAAGATGAAGATTAAATGACATTCACTCATGAGAGGAAAAATAGTTGATTTTTCACCAGAATGTAGTCAAAGTAGCAAGCTTTATATTCATTTTAAGGGGGGCAAGGAAGCATTTTTTCCAAAGATGATTTTATTTTTTATTTCATGAATGAAGTTTTTGTAGATTTATGACTGAAAATAATATAAGTTCAATATAACCATCTGGTATATGTGTCCATGAAAATTATCATTCTTTTGTTCACTTTCTTATTTCTACTAAAGTGTTCATTCATTACCCAAATTTCCATATTTTATTAACTACTATGAAAACTGAACTTTATATGATACAGTTCCTGTGTTATGGTGGTTT
Organism: Brachyptera risi; assembly: GCA_964007535.1. Classification (NCBI taxonomy): domain Eukaryota; kingdom Metazoa; phylum Arthropoda; class Insecta; order Plecoptera; family Taeniopterygidae; genus Brachyptera; species Brachyptera risi. Next base: position 45,261,168 of record OZ023327.1, on the reverse strand, counting down.
TGGATTCAGCAAAGTCATTTTTCATGACTTGGTAGACTGCTGTTTTCATTGGAAAAGAAGATGGTCACCATTGTTTGAAAATCACATTTTGTTCATTGCTTTTCACTGTTTTCTAACAATTGTTCAACATTAATTCCTCAAAACTATACTTTTTCTTGTCTGGGTTCATATATATTCTGTATTTTTTGTGTTGAGCTGAAATCTTCAACATACCGATAGATAGATTTACCACAACTGGTGTGCTGGAAATTTAGTTTGTTCAAATTCGTCTGAAAATAAAAAATATTGTTTGCTTGAATGTGTCATAAAATTTGATCTTTGCTCAAAAAATTCGAAACGCCGGAAAATTTTTGGCCAACAAAAAAATCGTACACACCAGTTGTTACAAATGTAAGCTTGTACTCACACAAAAAGTTGCATCACTCTAACTTGAGAGAACTCCGAGAAAAGTGTACCTAAAAATTGGTATTTTAACATTGTCAGTATAGGGCTTTCTTGCCCCCATTGAGTGCTGTAAGTTCAGCGAAAAAAATATGACTTTCTACGATTTGCATTCAAGAATATACTTATTTAATAAGGTTCAACTTGAATTTCTTAATTGTAGAATAATTTTTAAATCACATTTCTACTTGACCAAACGATGAAGACTTCAATTACACTTCAATATGACTTAATTGGACTCAATATACCGGAACTCAATATTTGACTCAATAACACTTCAATATGACTTTGACTTAATGACTTGATATGATATCATTACTATAGTGCGTGCTGCTTCACTCCACATATTATTTTAGCATCTTGCGTGCTTTCTCATTGGCAAAAATGTCAATAACTCACTTATTTTTCGAGTAATTTCAGATAATATAATATTAAAATTTCACAGTTTTTTTTTCAGCTATATGAATAGGTATATTTTCATTATTTTTCGGTAATCGTTGGAACGTATTTCTGATGATACGGCATGGGCCCCGGGGCGGCTGCCCCTGCGGTAGTTACGCCACTGATCGTAGTATTTACTTAGTTTGAACCTCAATATTTGATATGCCTACATTTATTAGAGTGATGAAACATGAAATGATTGGATTATTATATTGAATGTGTCTTGACTCTTAACATGTTTTATAAGTTGCCTGAAAATTACAAGGCATCTATTGATGAAGAATATTTGGTGAAAAGTGATTTTTCTCTTGAAATAACTCTGTGCACGGGTAGCAACAGAGCAAAATAACCTAGCACTCGGAGGTTGGTGTTATTTTTTATTTACTTGATTGAAGCATACATTTTGTGATATTGATGTTAACCACTTGACAGCCAGGTTACAAAATCACTACTTTGAAAGCCGTTTTTTTCCCAGTTATATTGCACAGATACTTGTGTTTGGATAGCCTTTCATAACATTTATAGCAGAAACAAATGGTTCTATTGTATTGATGTATTGTTGTACTTGATACGTGAAACAAGAAATTTGCTGATATCACTTTTATCTAACATTCAGATACTTGTCAATTTGACACATACAGCGTAGAACGATGTTTTGGGATAATTTTGATCATTTTCCAATACGTACTAGTAAGCATATTCTATCGGCAAAAAGAAAAAATAACACTTATTTCTCAATCCATCTCCCAGATGTCAGTATACAAGCCCCATGTCAATATGACGTCATTTTGTCAAGATATAAAATGAAATGTTTTGGAGTGTGTGAGGATGCGCATCAAGTGGTTTAGGATAAGACATAGAGACAAACGTCTGATTTTTAGATTGAGATTAAATGTCTGAATAATATAATATTTAATGATAATTATATACTTCATTATCCAAGACTAAATATATGCAGCATGATGAACGTTGAAATTCGCTATTTATATAATACTGTACAGTTAACCCTTGATCTGTTGTTCTTGTGTCAATAATTTGCCTTCTACATTCACACAGACATTTAATTGATGTTAATTTTTTACGCATTCTACGTTAACTCACAATCATCATTATTATCCCCTGATCCATTCAAATTCGATATACTGAGATTTTGTTGTATACTATTGTCGAATTACGTTGGTGATTTGTATAGTAACTACTAGTGAGTTTACTTTTAGAATTTTAAATGTATTACGATCCATGAACCTCTTAGTTGGTTTTTGTTCTGAAGTAAATTTGCATACTGCTTCATTTAGTAGTACTTGATGGAATATGTGGCAGACAACTAGTGTATGATAGCTTTGAAAAATAACGTCAGGATCCATAATAAACTCATTAGTGATTACCACTTGATCTAGCTGTAAAATTGTAAGTGTTTGCATAATACTGTACTGTCTGTACATTTACATACTTTTGACTAGAGATTGACTCGAGTACAGTTGTGCTTACTATCAAGTGTAATATTAAAATTCATAAAAAAAACTGGTTGAAAATGCCTCTTGGTGTTGTTGGTTGGTTACATCTTGACATACGTTCAACAATCAAGTCGTTGCTCGGAAAATATTGTTTAGCAATTGACAATAGTGGTAACCACAATTAGCTACTTGGTGACGTCACAAACCAAAGCCACACTGAATTTTCAAATGTATGACATAAATTTTGATCGCACATAATCAAGGAGACTTTTCGGACATTTCTTGTCCGAGTGTGTCTAAAAATAGAACTGGTGAGTGCTACAGTAGAACCTCAGTTATAAGTTTCTCGTTTATACATTTATTACATATATAAGTTTTATTTTTTCATCCAACCTATATGCTCCACATATGTTAAATAGTTTCATTAATAAGTTTTTGACATGAATACACTTTTTTAGTCTAGTCCCCTGAAAAATGTATAAATGAGGTTCCACTGTAGTAAGATCCATAATAAACTGATCATCTACCAGTGCCATTTATTTTAATAGCCATGTTACTCTTCAACATTTACCTCATAATCATTTGTTCAGTTATACATAGTTCAGTTTTATGCATGTGATTCAGGATTTGATATAATACAGAGTTGTTCAAAATTATGAGTATTTGACTAATTTTTAAACCACCCTTGTAGTTTCTTGTACACCCTGCATACCAGTTGTATTCCTGTCCTAATGCATAGGGCACTTGTTTTTATGTGGATTGTTATGTTGTATCTTACGTATCTAACATGCGTTGGCAGTTTTACAATATGTTAGCCATGTGTATATCAGGTAGGGTTGCTGATAATAATTGATATATTTTGATAATCGACAAAAACTGATACAATAATTAAATTTCTACGATACGGTATTGATATGATCATTTCCGATCATCGAAACTATCTTTTATTTCTTTGAAAACTGCCCCTATTTCCATTCACATGATTCCTCCAATCAGTTTTATCTGTGTGAAAGTATCTAGTTGTCTATACTCGAAGCCAATGAGAAACGCTTTTGTGTATCAACGTATTCAACGATGTCATCTGATAATGTGCAGAATAATGTATTGTATAGCTGATGTATAGCTTCTCGGCAATATTTGATTGAAAAAAATTTGTAACAATTATGATTTCAAAGAAACATCACACATTTTTTGTCAAGTTTTGTTAGAAGTTCAAACTTAGTAGGCCCAAGTCTTGGTGATTTTATTAATTTGATGTTTCTTTCTTCTGACTTTGAAGGGTTCAATTTGCAATTTTAAGAAATCATGTGTACCTATTCTCATTAGAATGTATACAAAATACTGATCAAATCATGTGAGACTTATTTGGGTTCAGCCACACAATAATAACCATTTGCAATATATTGGCATCAGATAAATGATTAATGGAATGATGAGTTGAAGGTTTCCTGGGTAATGGGAAGGAAGAGGTTGTGGCACATGAGACGTTTGTATAATGTTCTTTTCCTAATGCAAAGTAGTTGGTCGATCGATACCAAATCATCATTCCCCGAGTCAATCGTGCGACGAGTTCAGTCCACAAAATTTGAGTTCGAATAAGCTTAGCTTATTTCTTCAGTACCAGAATGAAAACTAAATTCAATTGATTCTTTGAAAACTAGTCTCTATAGAGTTCACGGCTTTAAATCTTTTGCCAATCGCCTGCTAAGTGAGATACAATGTGAAACTTCAAATCATCATGCTTCTTCATTGCCTGCCCTTTTAAGTTATCTAATTCCAACCTAGAGAAGAATTGAGATTTTTTAATTCAAGATGCATGTGAGTTTTATGTACCGTATGTGTAATTCTACTAGGCAAACGCGTTATGCGTTGATGGATGAGCTGGAACATATCAACTTATCTTTGGATCGGTTATTATATATATCCACCTTGGGATCCAAACAATTACGCCACTGCCATCCTATTTCCTAATTAATTTCTATGATAGTAAAGAAGGCTTTGTTTTAATCGTTTACAATTAATTGGTGATGCCTGTTGCTGGATTTGGTATCCTAATAGCTTGGAGTGATTTACAAAAATTACATTGTTTTTTTCGAAGTGTATTGTATTGTATTGTATTGTATTTTATTAGCTGTTGTAGTACATTTTTCAATGTGTAAACATTGTCATCAGATAATATTACTAATAGCAGAGTATAGTATAGTAAAAAGCAAGGAACTTTAACTTAAATAAGAAGTAATATCACTTAACATATATGTCTAACCAAGCACGCCCTAACCTAATCATCTACCATAAAATTCCTCTAAATTATAAAACTCTTCTTGGAGGAGGAAGATCTTGAGGTTTTTCTTGAATACATCCCTGCTTGCAATGCATCTCAGTCATAGTGGAAGGCTATTCATGATCTTCACGCCAACATTGAGCAGGTGGTAATCCATGATACAAAGCCTATGATGGCCCATCTGCAGTTTACCTGCTCCTCTTGTTTCATGCAAGTGAGTGTCACATCTTCTATGAAATAAGTCGGCATTGTCTCTGACAAACAGTGCGACAGCCAGGGTGTGCAAACTAGGCAACGTTAATATAGACAGTTGCTTAAACTGCCCTCTACATGAAGCAGTTCTTCGAAGGGACAGCATATTCCGTATTGCTCTCTTTTGCACTATGAAGACTTGCCTGGCTCCTGGTGACGCTCCCCAAAAAGCTACACCATAGTTCATAACAGACTGAAATTGACTGAAGTAAGCTATTCTCAATATTTCCATTTCGCACTGTCGGGTCAGGGCCCTGAGAGCATAGCATACTTTTGCTAGCTTCAGGCTGATGTTATAAGCATGGCAGTCCCACTTGAGACGATAGTCTACGGTTAATCCTAAGAACTTCGAATCCTTCACTACTTGTACCGGACACTCAATAATCTCCTCGGTCCTTCGTGCAGTAAAATTCAATGCCATTGTTTTGTCGTAGTTTAATTTCATTTTATTTGGAACAAACCAGTTATCCAAGTCTGTTAGGGTCATTCTCATTTTCTCATCTAGACCAGCTCTACTTCTTGCTTCTACAATGACTGTCGTATCGTCGGCAAATTGTACGACAACTCCATTTCTTTTTAGGCTTTCTGCTAAGTCGTTTACATAAAGTGTAAATAACACTGGTCCAAGTATCGAGCCTATTGTGGCACCCCATGCTGAACTATTTCCCAATCTGAATGTGCACGACCAGTAAGCTGGACTCTTTGTTTACGATTTTTTAGGTATGACTCGAACCATGCTGCAGATGTACCGTTTATTCCATAGGCTTTCAACTTCACAAGCATGAGCTAATTGCATCCAAGGCGTCAAATGCCTTTGACAAATCACATAAAATGGTTCCTACCTTCTTCCTTTGATCCATTGACTCACCTACTGAGTTTATCATTGCCACCGCGCATTTATGTGCATTTGCAAGAGTTAAGTAATAATAATAATAATAATAAAGATTGCCGTCATGGTTGATCGCCTCGTGCGAAACCCGTGTTGATAATCACTAATTAATTCATTGTTGTCAATATATAATTGAAGTCTTTTCAAAGCCAATTTTTCGTGAATTTTAGAGAACGCTATCAGTAGTGAATCCGGCCAATAATTTGTCATTGAGGTTGGGTCACCTTTTTTGTAGAACGGACGGACAACTGCATACTTCTGTCCTTCAGGAAATACACCATTTGCAAAGGAGTGTGTAAATATGTAAGCCAATGGTTCTGCTATCCACCCTCCACATGCTTTTATCAGTGTCATTGGCACTTCATCCCATCCTGAGGACATCTTTGGTTTAAGTAGGTCTATAACCTCGCACACTTCTTGAGGGGACACCGGATCGAATTTAAAGTCTGGTTACACTCAAGTGTCATCAGCGTTTAGAGCTCGAGGAGGCTGCTGACACTCAGTTTAATTTACGGATTCGTTCGGGAGGGTTCAGCTTCTTTGTCCGAGTTCGAGTGGTCAAAATAAAGGAAATGGCCAAAACAACGATAGCACGGAACCGTTCACTGCAGCTTAATGGTTAGCACACCTGACTCATTGCAGGGAACTCTGATCGCATCACGCTTGAGACTTTTTTCCTTCAGAGTTTATATGTGAAGGAACATGGTCAATTATGTGGACAGAATAGCCTCTCATACACCGAAAAAATCGTACACCGAAAAATTCGTACACCGAAAAATCGTACATCGAAAAAATCGTACACCGGAAAACTCGTACACCGGAAAACTCGTACACCGGAAAACTCGTACACCGGAAAACTCGTACACCGAAAAATTCGTACAACGAAAAAATCGTACACCGAAAAACTCGTACACCGAAAAAATCGTACACCGAAAAATTCGTACACTGAAAAAATTGTACACAGAAAAATTCGTACACCGAAAAAATCGTACACAGAAAATCTCGTTCAGCAAAAATTTTATTTTACAGAGTGACTGTTCTCGGAGGCACGATCCGAGTAGAAGGACGATTCAGGGTGGAGCTACTGTATTGTTTTAAAATAGTGGGGGACTATTCCCCTTACGCCAGAATAATATACTATCAAGTATGAAAAGATCGTTCTTTTCGGTGTAAGGTTTTTTCGGTGTACGAGTTTTTCGGTGTATCAGCAATCCCATGTGGACAAAGCCAGGTTGCGGAGAGTGGGTTAGGTTATTGGGTTAGTTTAGTGTATAGACCTTGCATATACCGCCGGCAGGTGGAACGGAGCTTATATATTATATATATATATATATATGTATATATAGATCATTTATTGGTAACTGGTGTTGGGTGCACTCTAGCAGTGAAAATTACAACTAAACTATCCTCCCGAATGAAGCAAAACCCTCCTGAACAAATCCGGAGCGTGGCCTGCGAACCTTAGACGCGACCCTGAGTGTCACCAGAATGGGAGGCTGGGAACACTCGAGGTCCACAAACATGAAAACTATTTTAAGGCTATTTTTTTACATCAAAACGGCTGATCCTATTTGAGTGAAAGTTCGGAATAATGTGTATCAATATTGTATTAAAATTCCCTGAGAATTTGAATTCTCTCGGATAAAATATTTTCAACAAATTTTTTCCTCTCTTATGGGATTTTTGAAAACTTTGAAATGAGTTTTCTCAGAAGTGGTTCGTCCGATTGCGCCTCAAAACTAACAGTATCGAATTAGATAAGGACACTTGTGTGGGTCAAGTTTCAACTGATTTTAATTTTCGTTTGACCTGTGGAGCGCAAAAAAAAGCACTTTTTTTTCGGGTATGGTGAAATTGAGTACGCTTCGCTCATCCAATCACATTATATAAAATAGATGTGGTAACCTATGAAAATGTATACTTGTATTTTGACTGACAACTTGACTTGTATTCTCATGTATTTGAAAAGTAAGCCTGATTAAATTGATACGTGAGGACAAGGCCTATTCTCGAAGTGCGAAGAAGTAGATTTTAGATTGGATTAAAGATGTTTGGTTGGTTAGGCCAGCAGTCGAGGTTGGGTTAAGTTAGATCAAGTTGTTTAGATTGAGTAAGTTTTGGCTTCGCCCATCCAAGGTTATATTAACCTTGGGCTATGCCCAAGAACAACAACGACAACAACGTCTGCATGTGGCTACCAAAGATATTACTATAGTTAGTTGGTGGCTACTGTCTACAGGCATTGAATTAACTACGTTCTACAGATCTGACATAAGGATGTTGTAGCGGCTGCCAAATATCAGTGAGCGTGTAATTTAAAAGTTGTTTTAAATTTAAAGTCTGCTGTAAACCTTGTTTTCGTCTGTATCTAGACCATTAAGTATACTGTTTTTCATCATGGTTCGATCCTGGTATATGGATACGTCTGATTCTGACAAAAGAAACGAGCATCACAGAGATCCTCCAAAGTTCATTACTTTGGACGAATTGTTTAAACTCACTGGCGTAGAATATTTTGAAGTGAGTATAGAAATAAGATAATATTACTTACGGCAACTATTAGGCATCCTGGGCATAAGCCTAGATTTTTATGCAGGTTACTCAATTCTCGGGGTAAGAGATCCCAATGCCTAGGCGTTTCTATCTGTTATGTCCAATGTTGGATGATGGTTAAAAAAAGAGTTCAATCAACCAATTCCTCAACTAGCATTATAGTAAGCAGGATCTGCATTCTCCTGCAACACAGAGGGTTAAGGAGATGGTGGGATAGGGGTACTTAGGGAACTTGCCACCGCGCATTTATGTGCATTTGCAAGAGTTAAGTAATAATAATAATAATAAACCAACTTGTCTAATTTCCTCATATAGGCCCTATTCTTTGAAAAGTGGACCACAAACCCTCATCGTCATAATCATCTATAGCATTAACCACAATTCTATTTTTAGACATATTCGGACAAGAAAAGTCCGAAAACGGTCTTCTTGATTATAATATGTCATATGTAAAATATGTAAAAGCGGTCAAGTGTAAGAGAAGCCATTGGCTTAACTTTGCTGGATTAATAAAGACCTTTTATTATTATTATTATTATTACAATTTGCATTATCAATTTCAAATTTCGATGTGGCTCTGGCTTGTGACGTCACTTAGTAGCTAATCACTGTTAACGCTACGGTATTCACATCACTCCTCATAAAACCCATCCTCGGAAGCTTTTCGAAACTCTTTTACCTTTACCCTGTTGGTTTTGTACCCCCAAACTTTCTTCTCAACGTTTTGGGTTCAGACCTGAGCTAAACTAACTTAAGGCACCCGATGATTACTGATACCCTCAACAATCTTTGCCCTCAAGTCTTTCGGTCTTACTAACACTAAGTCTATCGTGTAATTAACGTAGCATTCAGCACTTGTACAAAAATAGGACTCAAATTGAATCACCAGTAGGCCTTCTTTCTTGAATGACATACATAGTTCAACAATCAGACTTCATGCAGAGATGTAGGTTTTTAGCATTAATGAATTAAAGTATCAATTCCAAATATGTCACATAAGGGTATTTATTTTTGGTTTTCTTCACGATGTTTCATGCTATATCGGTTAATTTTTGTATTGTACCCTATTTCACTATTTCTCGTTATAAATGTATTTTTCAGAGCATTTACTTATAGGCCTATTTAGCTATTTCGTGAAAATATACACAGTTTTGAACAGTGGCGTGCAGATGTGAAAATAGCATAGGCGGCAGGCGCAGACACCCTCTGGTGGACGTGGGTACCCCCCTGTGAGAAATATAGGTCATATATGTCGTGGGTGGAGCCGGACGACCGTATACACAATAAGTTCGTAACGAAGCCCTTAATAAAGGTGTCTGTGGCACAGCCACAGACACCGTTAGCCAATATTGCTGAAGGCAAAACTTTTTTGATTTCTTGACTCACATTTCTCTTATTTTGAAGTAAGTTTGTGATAAATTTTCAAACATTCGGACAGCTGGATATCAACTACTTCCTGCTTCTTCCAATATATGTGTGAAATTTCAGAATTGGAAATTAAAAAATTTGATACGTGTGTATAAGAAATATCTAGATGAGCAATAACTCATCTAGATATTTATTTGTTTAAAAAACTCTTACAATTGCATATAAATGAACGGTGGCAAGTTCCCTAACTATCCTACCGCCTCCCTAACCCTCTGACGGAATGGTGATGGCTCACCACAGTGAAAGATATACGTCGAGGGCGGAGCCCGAGACAGTCGTATACACAATAATGAAGTCCTTGTCTGGGGGTCTGGTGCATAGTCCCAGCCGCCAGAGGTCGATATCGCCGAAGGAGAAACATTTTTGGCATCTTGACTTAGGTAGGCCTACTCTTCTCTTATTTTAAAGTGAGTTTACATCAAAATCATGAGTACGAACTTGGCAATTCTCAAGACCCACATGCCTCGGTCTGCGCATCAAACATCTTTCACTATGAACACAAGAGGCTTTTTTTGAGCATCTTCAAACTTGACAATGCTGGAACGTAAACATTTTAAAAAATTGTTCGGAATGATGAGGGCTAACACATAATAAACGTACCAAATTTCGTATATTTCGGTTCAGCCACCAAAAGTAATATGTTGGTGGAAAGTGATATTTTTTGTCAACTCCTCCTGCTTTTTATAACAGTTAAAACATGAACTGCTTGTTTGATTTAGCTGAAATTTGCTTCATGAATATATCTGATTGCAGAAGTGTACCTTGTTTTCTAAGAAATAACGAAATCCTTTCTCTTATATCCTGAAAGACGTATTTCAAATTTCAATTCATTCTTCCATTTTCAAAGAGATTTCATCAATATTCAGTTCATAAATGCATCAAGATTATTCAAATCGATTGTGTTTTAGTCGTTCAATATCTAGCCGAAATTGAGCAAAATTGAAAAAAATCTCTGAAGTTTGATCCGATTCAGAATGATTGAATTAAGTTGTGATATCGAAGGTGTGATGCCAATACATAGAAAAATACGTTTCATAAACAGCTCGCGATTGAAATGAGAATAATGTGTGAATTCAACAGGATAATATTTCGACACCATGAGGTTTTTTTTATTGTGAACTGTTCTTGAAACAATACTCATATTCTACACAGTGCCTGCATGCTTGCCTTGAGCTTTCCATATCACAAGTTCTGGTTCATAATTTCAAATCGTTTGGTTTATTCGGGGGATTCCAAACATTTTTGCTGAGGAAATCATCATAATGATAATGCAATCTATTCAACATTTGATTATGGTTATCGTATCGATGGATGGGCAACAGCGTTCCAGAGCTGTGCAATCAGGCATATATTAAAAATAATAAATGAGCTGGTACTGCGATACAATAACACTTTTTTCTCATATTATATAATTACACTACTCATTCAACGTTTAATTGAAATCGAATACCGGTACTTTAAAACCTTTTCTTGCACAAAAACAAAGAAGCAAAATACAAGTGTTCACGTAATGTCTTCGCGCAGCATTCTTCTATCTCTAAACCTGTGTCTTGGAAAATATTTTGCACAAATCGAAACAAAAACAGTCGGCCTATACACCATACTGAATCAAGAAAAACTGAGGATCACAATAATCCGATTCAAAATATAATTTAAACTTTATTCACCATGCAAACAAAACCGAAAAATACAACAGTTCACTCTCATGTTTCCTTGCTCTCGAGAGAGTCTGCATTGGGAATATTAGCACGAGTTGCGTATCTTTATAGCTAAAATCGAATATTCAACCGATGACTTTGAACCCCAAAATTGAAATTGAAACCAGGAGTCCAGGACGATGATTATTTTTTCTCGAGGACCTCACCAACAGCTAGGCCATTCAGGGGTACGACCGTACGAATGAGCTGGTGATGAAGTGATGATACTACAGACTTCCTGCAGCTCACCATTAAAATGTTAACGGCATTATATACAAATTGAAGCACCTTGCATAAGCATATACTATTTCACGAGCATGCAAGACTATCAAAGGACAATGTTGATGATCTAAATAATTTTTTGTTCCTCACACGGTTCCCAATCTGGATAATTTCAATTGAATAATGGATAATTACATCTACACAACATTTAGATTATTCAATTTAAATGTTTGAAAAATATGTAGTTTTTTATGTATGCTTTGCTTATACGTTTTCAACCACTCCGATATGCACACTATTTTCCATATTTTTTTCAGTAAAGCAATTGGGTTTCTGCTTCTCATACAAGTTTTGATATTTGGAGGGTGAGAGTTACGCACAGTAGTGTATTCGGGCTGGGGCGGTGCCCTGGTACTTTAATTTTGGGGCAGGGCGCTCCCCGGTACCTTTTTTTCTTGGAAACCATATTTGAAGACATATAGGCTAAAGCTAACTTGAACCAGCTAACTTGTAAACACACAATGTTAAAAATGATGCATCCTGAAGGATGGAATCTGCCAATATTTATTTGCAATGTCAGACTTTACAATAATGACAGAATCTTATAATGTAGTGTAGAGTCAGTTTGAAACATTTTTTGTAGGCCTCCTAGAAAGGAATGCATTTACTGGGATTTAGCGTAATGAACTTAATAGCTAACCGATCTTCGTATGAAACTGATCGTTGAGAATATTGCCTCGCTTTTGTTTATCAAACTAAATGGACCACCTCTAGTCAAGCTTGATCCTACACCTTATGTAAGGACTTGGCTCCTTAGTCATCGATCAGCTGGCGACGCACAATCGCAACATGTAGACCATGATGCACCCGCGGAGGATCAAGCTGCGAGAGATTCTCTGTGACGATTATTTTAGATGTAAAGGTAAATAACCACATCATTTTTAAATTTTATATTTGAATTAGAATCTCTTGAAACCGACATTGTGGCATGTTACGGCTCACAAGTCCCCCCCCCCCCCCCGCCGAGTTGGTATGAATGTTTTTTTTTCAGTTATCACCGCCTTGGTACTTTTATTTTTACGAATACACCACTGGTTACGCACTACAGCATTGTGAGATGAAATGATGACAAAATTAAAAGTAATCCCAACTTCGTAGATGAATTGAATAGTAAATATAGGCCTATATATTATAATCATGGAAAGTGTCCTGGACCGTTCACACGTACTTGTACACTCGTTTAGTCTGGAATGGTTACTATA
>OZ023327.1:45229048-45240548 GCA_964007535.1 Brachyptera risi | reverse complement strand
GTAAACACTGTATTCCATTCCATTACAACGTCTGCCTTGGTCAACAGTCCTAACTTGACACTATTCACGCGTTGAATAAGGTCTAGTGCTTTACAACCTGCCAACCCTTATAACGGCTGTGTACTTGCATCAGATATTACAAACTGCAATTGCTCATGTATGGCTTTATATCTACATTTGAGACTTGCTTTACCTCGAACTTTGACTCTATAGTTACCGTAGGAAACTAGGACTGTATTACTTTGTTTTAGCAACCCTGCACATGCCATCTTGTCAAACAGCGACCCGGGCAAGATATTCACTTCTGCCCCCGTGTTCAGCTTGAACTTAACATTACACCCCTGCACCGAAATGTCTGCGTACCACGCACTGTCACTGTCCTGTTGACAACGAGTATTGACTTCCGAGACGAAATATTCTTCTTCTCCAGATTGATCTTCCCTTTGTTGATCCTCCATGACTTCACGGACCTGCCATTTCTTCACCTGCTGGTTGCACACGCCCTTGAAGTGATTCCTCCTGTTGCAGTTGAAACACTTCTTCCCGTAGGCTGGACACTGGCCTGCCGTATGGTGATTTCCACAGAAATTAGACCCTCCCACATCACTGCCTGCACTGGGCCTGACCTTACTTGCAGTTGAATCATACTTTGCACTTTGTTGTGAACTAGGCCTAGGCCTATGCTTGATTGTGTGTACTTCCGAGTGCTCGTGAATGGCCTCCACTTGACGTTTACTTGATTCTTTGGTACGACAGATTTCAATCGTCCTCTTCAGTGTGATATTCGGATCAATCCCCAACAGCTTTTCTTGAAGGTTTTTCCCGAATGCAATGAATAACTCTGTCTCTAACGAGCCAGTCATGTTGTTGATCAAACTCACAGGGTGCTGCCGCTGTCTTTAACCTTGTCAAAAACGTGTCGAATGGTTCGCCCTCATGTTGCCGCACTTCGAAAAATTCGTACCTCAAAACTACTAAATTTCGTTGTGGTAAACAATGTTCCTCAAATTTCTTTATTATTACGTCATAGAATGGAAAGTACAGCTGCAAGGTCAAGAACTGGAAGAAGTAGAAGAGTTCTCATACTTGGGAAGTATTGTCAGTAATACTTCAAAAGTAGAGCTAGAAGTGAATAAGAGAATAGCTAAGGCGGACGGGCTATTTCAAAAAGTAAGGAAGCTGATTTGGAACCAAGATTTTCCAAGGAGTGGGAAGATACTCATTTATAATGGGTACTACTTGCCTATCTTGACATATGGAGCACTTACATGGTCAATCAACTGGAGAGAAGAAAAGAAAATCGAGGCAGCAGAAATGAAGTTTGTAAGGAGCGTAGCAGGAGTGTTAAAGTTGGAGAAGAAGAGAAGCAGTAATATTTAAGGAAGGAAGTGGGAGTGGAAAGGTTATCATTTAAATTCGAAAGGGAGAGACTCAGGTGGTACGGGCATATGCGGATAATGGAAATGGAGAGAATACCGAGAGCAATGTTTGAGATAGCAGAAAACAATGGAGCCAAGAGAAGAGTTGGAAGACCAAGAGAAAGGTGGCAAGAGGGAGTCAAGTTTGGGGTTGTCAACCGAGGAGAAAAATGGGAAGAAGTGGAAGACGAGAGATGGTGGGAGAATAGAGAACGATGGAGGGAACTCGTAGGAAGAGAAGAAGAAATAGAGGATAGGCCTAGCAGTAGTGAAGAAGAGGAGGAAGAAGTCGGAACTGGCAGGAACCGATGGATATGAGAAGTCTGCCCTAGAAAAACTGGTGGAAACACCCCCTGGCCCAATTTAATTGGTTATCTGGGTTTGAGATATATATATATATATATTACGTCATAGTCCGACGCCGCTTCCTCATCATTGTATGTGAAATTTGCATACACTTCTTCCGCATCCTCGCCAATCATGTTCTTAAAGGATGGCTATCTTTCTAGAATCCGATTTCAACTGAAATCTAGTGGCATCCATATACGTTTCGAACGTTCTTCGCCACTTCTTCCACTCGATTGTTGCTTCATCTTTGATTTTCAGTTCTGGCGGTTTACGGAAAACGTCCATTTCGTAGGCTTGTGCTACACTGCTACCTAGGCCCTGGTATTGCTGCCTACCCGCGTGTATCGCACGCCTATACGAGACTATTTCTCCTCCTTATCCTACACTTTGCTTTTGCGGATACGTAGTTCTACTTCCTTACTTAGCTGACACCATGTTAGATCTCTTAATAAAACACGTTGTTTAATTAGACAGTTGTATTATTATTAATATAGATAAACTTGTACACGAACTAATCACATTGTTCTTGCTCCGCGTCCCTGCTTGCACATGCGCATTGGGGCCCACGTTGCCAACTGTTCTAGGCAACAACAATTAATGTACCATACATGACAGATAGATAGATAGATAGATAGATAGATAGATAGATAGATAGATAGATAGATAGATAGATAGATAGATAGATAGATAGATAGATAGATAGATAGATAGATAGATAGATAGATAGATAGATAGATAGATAGATAGATAGATATTTATATGGCATTAACATGCCACTTTTATAATATAATTGTAAAACAAACAGAAAAGAGTGTACACAGGAATGTTCTAAAATGGAAGCCTTGAGCTTATTAGACTAATAAATAATTAGTTGAATTAAATTATACTTATTGTACCGGTAGTATAAACAAGGAGAACAAATGAAAGATAGCCATTTTTGGTGAAATGGAAATTCAACTGTTTGTGTTACTTGCAATTACAGGTAAACGCTGAAGCATACCATCATGATACTGTCCTTAATACACTTAAAGCTGACAGAGGGTATTCGTACGAAGACGAAATAACATGTTCGAAAGAATGTTTGCCGAATTATGAAGAGAAGGTTTGAAATTTTTATGTTCATTAATTATGATGTCAGGCAGTTAGGAATGGTAGTCAGTGGAAACACGTGTGGAGACTTAAATCGAAACATCAAACATTTTATAAGTAATTTATGTATTTTTTTCTTCTATTCAGACTGCCATTGGTAGACCAATGGCTAGCACTCAGAACCATTGCTCAGGAGACAATGGTTTGATTCCTGCCATGGTCAACCATCCCGACAGATTTTTTGTGGTTTCCCTCTGTCATCAAATGTGAAAACTGTGATGGCTCCTTGACAATACTTTCCAAAACACCCAATAAACTAACCTTTCATCACATCTTATTCTTCTCATCACCTCATTCAACATTCACTGACGCAAGTAGATCTTAGTCATCTTTACAGTGCGTCTTTAAACCCAGTATTGAAAATTTTCATTTGGCAATCAACACTGCAGATTTGTACTGTCAACAAATTACTCAAGCACCCTTTACACGATCAATTCTCGTTGCATGAAATTTCACTAATTGCAGATAAATAATTTTGATGGTGTAAAGGCACTTGCAATTTCTGTTGCAAAATTTTCATTTTAGTAGCAAAACCTGTGGGCAACATATGATAAGTTTTCGAGATTTGGGTATGTTTGACTTTCGAGTTACGACTTTCCACACGCTTCCAGTGTCTATGTACTGTAACTAGCACCTAATCTAACCCACCTTTAATAACACTTTTAGCTTCATTATCGGTTTTTGTCTAGACAGTTGATCAATAACCAATAATATTGCCTGAAAAGCTAATATCACATTAGCAATGTGAACATAGCGTATGCAGTTGACCCTCTTTTTGTGTGTTCAATGGTGTACGGTTTGTAGATCCTACGGAGTCAGTGGAAATGCACATGACTGTAGACTCGCCGCTCATCAGTCAACCAGGTGAAAGATTTCAGTCAAGTTGAACGTAGTTGAACTTTCTTCAATTCTGGCATGTAGGGTCCTAACTGAAATCTTTCCGTTCTCATTTGTAGGCAAGATAGGAAACGTAGGTATTCTACTTCACTGAAATTGATTAAAGAAATTGATTGATTATGTAAAGTGGCTTTTACAAGCCTGATTGAATTTATCATCACTCAAGTATCACATTTTGCACCAATTCTGAAGATGTAGACTTGACTATTCAAAAATATTTTAAATCCAATAATGCTTCAATAAAAAATTTGAGTTTATCACTTGAAGCATGAAAATATATGCTAACTTCACATTGAAAAATTATGAAAAATTTGTGTCTGCTCTCACTCCACTGTCACTAAAATGTTCATTAACTTTATTGTTTGCAGCTTCGTAACTTTTTCACCGAGCACCTTCATACAGATGAGGAGATTCGGTTGGTTCTAGAAGGCTGTGGTTATTTTGATGTTCGAGATCCCAGTGATGAATGGATACGTATTGAAGTAACTGCTGGAGATTTGATAATCATTCCAAAAGGAATTTATCATCGATTCACTCTCGATTCAAAGGTTGGCAGATCTAGGTTGAGTTCATTAAAATCCTACTCATTGAATATGAGACTTGAGTCAGCCTTCACTGATGAGCATAATTCACGATTTGTGTACATACATAATAAATTGTTCAGGCATCAGTATATACTACTGTATAAATAACATTTCAATTTCTTCAAATGTTTCAAAACTGGGCTATATTGCAGAAAACTAGTTACGGTATGTAAGATTGTAAGATGTTTCCTCCGTATTAGAAGTTTGATATCTCTACCGTTCGAAAATGATCAACAAAAAATGATATTTCGCTAAATTGACTCCCATGGATTCTTCCATGATTTGATATTTTCTGATTTCTCTCTCACTTTAAATACACATAATTAACCTACTACAGTGAAACCTCTAAGCATCGTTCCCAAATCCATCGTTTTCCTGCTTGTATTATTCATTTTTTCTCACCCCAATCCCTCATCAATGTTAAATTTTTCTGGATGGATCGCTTTCCTGCATGGATGGTTTTATTTTCCTAGTCCCTTGAAAATTGATAGATAGAGTTTTCACTGTATTAACAACTTGAACACAAGTAAGAGAAAGCATAGTAGATAATTAGTAGGGTTGCCAATGGATCAAGAAAATGCAAACGATACCGAAATATGCTATACCGAAATGTGCTATATCAAAAATCGATGGAAAATATTGAAATATTAGAAATTCCATTTGATATCAAATCGAATTCATGATATCGAATATTGATCGAAAATATCGATTCATTTGAGGTTTGAAACATGTTTTTCAGTCATCTGTAATCATTTTGTGACGAGTATAGTGAGGATCTGCCTTTGCATTGTCACTGACACTTAGAGAGTCAATTGACAACTGAGAACCACATAGTAGTAGTAGTAGTAGTAGTAGAAGTGTTTATTCCTTTAACCCTCTTTCGAGGAAATCGGTACACAATTTACATATTTTACAATATAACTTATCAATTAGCATCACATTTGAGTATGGCAGTAAGCCATCATTTATAATTATCAACGAATTAGTAATTCTAGTATATCAAACAAATATTACAACAAATAATGATACATTACAGGATTTCAGATTGATCGTTACGGAATTGAGATAAATCAATAGATCTCGTATATGTAGACACTCTGATACATAGATATAGATAGCTAGATAATATGGATAGTCAGTTGAATTATATATTAAAAAAAAAAAAAAAATAGAATTACCGAATATGTCAATACACAGATAAGTTGAATCAATAATTAAAAAGTATTATAAATTTACTGAAATCCAGCATCAACGAACTCTTGCACAGAATAGAAACTATTAATTGTGAGGTGCTCCTTGAGGAGTGATTTAAATTGATTTAATGGCAGAATCTTAGTACTTATTGGGAGAATATTATAAAGTTTACTACCTGAAATTTGAAGACCTTTGCCGTATAATGAACGGTTATGTTTGTTTAGGTGGATGAGATTCTTATTCCTAGTATTATGTTCATGATCAATGGGAGGGAAATCTGTTTTATTGCTATGTATGAACATGAGCACTTTGTATATATACGTGGACGCCACAGTCATAATTTTGAGTTCTTGAAAAATTTCCTTACAACTGGGCATGATCAACATTTCATCACTGACTTTACCCGATGCTGAACTATCAGTTTTAGGCATGTCATCATTAGTTGTAATCGATGTGATTTGATTGGTTCTTCTTTTATCAGGTAGAATACATGTCCTCCAATTGTTTTTGGTAATTATACGTACTGCAGTTTTTTGTATTAAAAATATTCTCTCACTTCCAGAGGCGTTTCCCCAGAATTCAATACCGTAACTCATAATTGAATGAAAATAAGCATGGTATGCGGTTACTAAGTTTTCAAATCGGTCAGCTTTGACATATTTCTGAGTGCATAGCAAGCTGTTGTGAGTTTAGAGGCAAGAATGTTTGTATGGTATTCCCATTTGAGTTTATTATCAATGTTTAAACCTAAAAACGTTGTACAGTCCGAGAATAGCATGTCGCTGTTTCCGTTAAGTATTTTTATATCAGGTATTTTGTCTGTATCAAAGAAAATTAGCTTTGTTTTTGACTGATTGAGGTACAATTTATTCACAGAGAACCAATTATTGAGCAATGCGATGGTTTGATTTGTCACTATTTCTATATCTTCAACGTTTTTGGATTTCACCACCACATTTGTGTCATCTGCGAAGAGTATTGAGTCTGCTGTGGAAATATTATTTGGCAGGTCATTAATATATATCAGGAAAAGAAGTGGGCCCAAGATGCTCCCTTGTGGGACCCCACATACAATATTTTTTGAATCAGATAAATGAATTTCTTGTTTTCCCGTGAAATAATTGCTGTGTTTGACCTCAACCACTTGGGATCTGCTTTTAAATAAGTTTGAAACCATTTCGATGCTACACCTCGTATTCCATAATATTCCAACTTTTTTAGTAAAAGCGAATGCTGAACCAAGTCGAAAGCTTTTGACAGGTCACAAAATATTCCAATTACTTTTTCTTCATCATTGATTGCGTCAAGCACTTTTTCAGTCAATGAAAATAACACAATTCACAACACACAATTCATTCATTCATTCAAATCAGAAGTGTTCATAATGTTTGACAGGGCTGTTATGTTAAGAGTATCAGTTCACCACTTGATTAGTCAGTAGTGAAGACATCAGTCCTGAGGTTTGAAGACCAAGTACCCGTTGGTAAAGACTGGGTAGGACTAGTCATTATCTAAATTAGACAATCTGCGAAAGTATGAAACTCGCGATTATATTTTGTGGTTCTGTTTCATTTGTTCATTTCAAATTACAGAAAAAAATTGCATACAAAAGTTGTAACAACTACTTTTTTCATTAGATAAAATTGTCACCCATTTGTTTTCCCTATTCTCAACATTAGTGGTCAGGCATCCATAGTAGTGATATATCACATCCAGGGTAATAGACTTGACACGACTGTTACTGCGATTGTTTTCTCTCTCTCTCTCTCTCTCTTGAAAGGTACAAGGGTTTTCTATTCTCTGTTCTATCTCTCACTATTATGAAAGATGTTAGAGATAGCATTCATGAAACTGTTGAGTGATAATGATAAGAAAATTATCATCATTGCTTATATATTATCATGCATATGTGAATATCTTGAGATAGGCAACTGCGTTCTATTATATCATTTTTCGGTACCGTACTGCGGTAATGCATTGCGTAATAAATATTTATATTGTATAGTCATGAGTTTATTTATTTATTTATTCAATTATTCCTTTAACCCTCTTCCAAGGGAATTATGGATAGCAGCTTACAGACTTGCTCTGTGAGGTTTTCATTTCTTTCTATCTAATATGACTTTTTATAATAATATGTGTATTTCCTGATGACACAATATCACAATAATATTGTTCCAACCTGAAGTAAGCGATTGAGAGCTATTCAGAGCTCTGAACACGGTCATTCTGATCTTATTAATATTTTTGGTTCTGACTGACAGAAACCACATTGCCTAATGCACAGTGAGAGAGGATTAAAGTGAGGTAGCAGAGAGAGAACATGTGAGCCAGCACTTCTATACAAAGAAAAACTTGAAAAACGTTTCCACCATTTTGATTTTTTCAGTTGCAATTTTAATTATTTGGGTCGTATTGATGAACATATTAACAATTTGATATTAAAAGTAAAACACACACTACTTTGCCTGTGTTTCTTGGAGTCTTGACTTGATACTATATGAATACGGTGATCCAAATGGCTCATACTATCAAGTGACCTGATTGATACCAACATTCCAATACTTTTTTGAGATATGAAGAGTTTATTGATGAACAACATAGAATTATGGATCATATTCCAGCATTAGGATTCAGGCCAACCTCAGCAGAAAATAAACTTACAACAAAATAATTGTTTACATCGCAATATCCACGCTAAAGGGATGTGGCTTTCTATTCCTCCCTTCCTCCCTTAAAAATGAATGTGCCAGCAGATAGAAAAAAACGCTCCTGGAAACAGAAGACCGAGTGCAAACACATGTCGGCAATATGGCCAATCTGACACACTACTGACAGTCTGCTGTTTATTTATTCGATATTGAATCCATTTTCGATATCGAAAATCGAATAATTGATTTCGATTTTAAATCGAAACCTTGATTTCGAAAATTGATCGAAATTTTCTATGTCAATTGGCAACCCTAATAATTAGTAACTATTTATAAGAGCAAATCTTGATATAAATAACTTCTGAATGAACCAAGAATAATGACATGAAAATAGAAAATATATAAAAACACTATTATTTATTTTTCAGAACTACATAAAAGCAAAACGCTTCTTTATGGGGGAACCTGTTTGGACTCCCCACAATAGACCAGCTGATGACATGGAGTGCCGTGTAAAATATCTTGAACAACTCACTAAAGGCTTCGAAGAATAATCCACACTATATTATAAATAATTATTATAAGTCATTGTACATTCATGTCATGTTGATATTCATATGATGGTATTAAAGATAGTATACGTATTGTTATTCAAACTTTCACTTGATTAAAAGAGAACACTTGCAAATATAGCATGGCTCATATTGGTAATTTTTAATCTAACAGGATTAACGAACTTGGTAATAATCAATAATAAAATGGTGTCAATTAATTTTTTGGTACCAATTTATTAACATTGAGTGTGGGACCTATAGATCAGTGATTCTCAATCTTTTACTCACTGCGGACTACTTGGGAATATTTTTGTTAATCAAACAAATATGCACAATATTCATCGCGAATCCGAAGATATCCCTGGCACTATCTACAAGTTATCTACGCGTGATGGAGGTTTTGGTGACCGGGACGGTCACCAAAACCTCCATCACGCCAGTGGCGTAGCTAGGAATTTTGGGCCCCGGGGTAAAGGATACACATGGGCCCCCCTCCCCCCCCCCCCCCCCCCCCAAAAAAAACTATATATCAATCCAATCGATGAAATTGCGATATCATTCAACATGCACCTCCATATTTCATGTTTTTTCAATTTACTATTGGAGACAATTAAAAATTCAAAGTACACTCAAAACTATGATCAAAATAGGTTCACAATTAGGCCTATGTCATTTTGCAAAACAAAATGGTTCTATATATATATATATATATATATATATATATATATATATATATATATATATATATATATATATATATATATATATATATACACATATATATATATAAAAAAATCAAGAAAATAATATATATATATATATATAGGGTTTTAACAACGCACTATACTGATGGCTACGATCTATTGGCGTCGGTGGATGATGAATGATATGATGGGATGAAAGGTTATTTTATAAGGTGTTTTGGATGGTGGGAAGGAGTCGGTCGTGGCCTGTTGGGTTAAGGAACCATCCCAGTATTGACCTGAGCGACAGAGGGAAACCACGAAAAACCCCTGTCAGGATGGTCGACCATGGCGGGAATCGAACCCCGGTCTCCCGAATGACAGTTCAGTGTGTTACCACTCGGCCACGTGTCTCGGTAAATAAATGGTTCTCTTGAAGATAGAGATTGAATGACACTCACTCTTGAGAGGAAAAATAGTTGACTTTTCACCAGAATGTAGTCAAAGTAGCAAGCTCATATTCATTTTAAGGGGGGGCAAGAAAGCATTTTTTTTCCAAAAATGATTCTTGATTTTTTTTTTCTGCAGATTACTGACTGAAAATGGTACAAGTTCAATATAACCATCTCGTGTACGTATCCATGCAAATTATTATTATTTTGCACACTTTCTTATTTCTACTTAAGTGTTCATTCGTTACCCAAATGTCCATATTTTACTAGCCAAACGCAACATAAGCGTTGTAAGATGAGCAAGATATCTGATTAGGTATAATAGTCGTTAAAATAGTTTTACTCTTGCTTCTTCATCAACTATGGTATTCTACACACCTTGATGCATATAAAGAAGACTTCATTGTTGGGCAAATACCGAACCTAGAAAGCTGTGAATCTCGGCAACCTGAATCTGCTTCAGTTTCTATAATGATATTTCATGAATAAAAACAGATTACTTAATTATTTTCTTCAAAACGACTGGTTAGAATTGGATACAAAATCGTGATAATGTGTATCATTCATGTCAGAAAATTTCATTTCATTTGAAGTGATTTTAGTTTTTCAAATTTTCTTGCCCAGCCCATTCTTATGGGGTTTTTTCAAATTTTGTGATGATATTTCTCAAAATTGGTCGGACCGATTCATACCAAAAACTATACAGTTCTAAGTTGGATAAGTTTGCGTGTACAAAAAAAGTTTCATGTTGATCAGTCAACCCCTGCGACCTGTGCAGTGCCCACAAACAAACGGAAAAAAAAACACACACAGACAAAGCCCTATAAGAGAGGGATGGAATCTTTGCTTACGCTCATCTAACTAGGCAAACGCAACATATGCGTTGTAAGATGAGTGAGATTTCTGAATAAGGTTCAAAAGTCGTTGAAAAGTCGTTGAAGTAGTTCTACCCTCGATACTTTATCTACTCTGATATTCTACACACCTTGACGTATAAAGAGAATCCTTCATTGTTGGGCAAATATCTAATCTAGAAAGCAGTGAATCTCGGCAACCTGAATCTTTATTCATTTCCACAATTTATTTGATGGATAAAAACAGTCAATTTAATTATTTTCTTCAAAACGGCTGATTCGAATTGCATACAAAATCGTGATAATGTGTACCATTCATGTGTACACATTCCCAGAAGATTTCATTTCATTTGGAGAGATTTTATTTTTCAAATTTTCTTGCCCGACCTTAGCTATGAGGTTTTTAGAAATTTTGAGATGATAGTTCTCAAAATTGGTCCGACCGATTCATTCCAAAGACTATACAGTTCCAAGTTGGATAAGTTTGCGAGTATAAAAAAAGTTTCATGTCGATCGGTCAACCCCTGCGACCTGTGCAGTGCCCTCAAACAAACAAAGAAACAAAAAAAAAACTCGGTCAAAAAAGCCCTATAAAAGTGAAATGGAATCTTCGCTTACGCTCATCTAATTAACTACTATGAAAACTGAACTTTATATGACACAGTTCTTGTGTTGTTGGTTTTGGATTTAGCAAAAGACTGGGGAATTCATTTTTC
>OZ023327.1:45184048-45221548 GCA_964007535.1 Brachyptera risi | reverse complement strand
AATTACTATAAATCAAATGCATGATATTAATAGATGTACGTCCATGCATATGCCTTCTGTTAACGTAAATTTTATTAAAAATATTATAAATGGGATGGATGAAAATAAGCAGCCTGGAATTGACGGGATACGAGTGAAGGATTTGAAATTATTAGTCGATTGTGTAAGTCCTGTTATATCCAAATTAATTAACTTATCGCTGAAAACTGGCATTGTTCCTAATAAATTGAAAATTTCTGTTGTCCGTCCAATTTATAAAAAAGGTTCGCACATTGAATATTCCAACTACAGACCTATTGCTCTTTTACCTTCAATAGAAAAAATCATGGAACGATGTGTAGCGGTCAAGCTAACTGATTATTTGTTCAAATTCAAAATTATTCATGCAAATCAATTTGGATTTCAAAAAGATAAAAGTACATCCGATTTATTAGTTTTATTCACAGATTACATAAACTCTCAGTTAAATATCAATTCTCACGTAATTTGTTTATTCATTGATTTCTCTAAAGCCTTTGATACTCTCAATCATGCAAAACTTTTACTCGCTTTAACTAATATCGGTATCGGAGGTTCATTGTTGAATTGGTTTGAAAACTATTTGATGAATAGACATATTGTAGTTAAAATTGGAGACACTTTGAGCGTCAGGAGGAACATCACAACGGGCGTACCTCAGGGCTCAATTCTTGGACCCATATTATACCTAATTTATGTTAATAACATGCCTAATTTCATTGGTAAATGTAAAATATACATGTACGCAGATGACACTGTATTGCTCTCCTCTCACCAAAATTTAAAAGTAGCCGAGTCATATCTACAAGAAGATTTTAGTCATTTACTTTCATGGACTCACGATCATGACCTCGTAATTAATTCAAATAAAACCAAACTGGTACATATTTGCTCCCCATTTAATAGAGAAAAAAATTTAACCATCAATACGATTTATCATTCTTATCAATGTTTACATGGCTTGAGCAAGGGTGATAATTGTTCAAATTGTAATACAAAAATCGAAAATGTATCCAATTACGTTTACTTGGGTTTAACAATTGACAGCCATTTCACATGGAAACCTCATATAAATATTTTGTGTACTAAACTCCAGTCTTGTGCATTTAAATTATACACACTCAGGTTCATATTACCTTTTCAATTGTTGCGTACTGTTTATTTAGCATTGGCTGAATCTTTAATTTCATATGGTATTTTAGCCTGGGGGGACGCTTCGAACTCACATCTACAACAAATTATCAACCTCCAAATTAACATGATAAAATGTATAACACCCGATCAGGTGAAAAATACGATTGATAATGACATTCCTACATTATTTCAGTATTGTAATATTCTCCCCGTCACTTACTTATTCGATTATAAATTCATTCTAAAATATTATTACGACCCTTCTTTTAAAACATTGAATGATCATGAAGCAAACACTAGATATAGGCTCCTTGGAAATTATAATATTCCTACTTATATAAATAAATATGGTAAACGTCGTCTCGAATACGCTGTACCTTCCAAATTCAATCAAATTCCTCCAAGTTTACGTAATTTCGATTCTTATAAAAATGTCAAATCAGAAATCAAAACATGGTTGGTCAATAAAATAATTTAGGCTCTATTAATTTCATATTCCCATAGTAGACCTTATATTGAATCCTTTTGTTTTAATTTCGTGTAGGTTTCTGTTTTAATACATTTATCATTATTAGTCTCGACTTACACTCAATCAGTCTCAATTTACATTGCCAATACTGATGTATTTCTGTGTATTGTTGTACTGATAAGACATAAGACTCCAACATGATATATTTTTTTTTTCTTCGACATTCACATCATTCATTATTCATATTACTGACATCATAATATTGTTATATTTTGTTCATGTAATCATCATCATGTCACCCTCTATATAATATAATGCAATCATATTAATTATTTTTCGATGCATCAGAAGTCATCTCTCTTGTTTAGTTGTTATTATTATGTTCATTTTTCACATTAACAATATTATTATTCATTCATAATGTACACAATTATGCCAATTTTATTTTTCAGTAGTGTTTTGTTCCTAATATAATGTATTCATATTTACTATTTCTCGATGCACCAGTTAAGTTATTTCAAGACTCTTGTTCAGGTGCTATTATTATGCTCATTTTTCACTTTCACAATATTATTATTCATTCATAATGCAAAGAAGTATGTCAATTTTATTTTTCAGTGGTGTTTTGTTCCTTGTAATTTTTTGGTGATAGTATATTCTCAGGTATTTCTCTTCTTTTTTTTAAAAAATATTGTTCAATCTAAAAATTAGATCTCTTACTTATGCTTTCATAGTTGCCACTCAATTCATCATCATATTTACATTTTCTTGATCACCTTCTTCATAAATTCTTCATAAATTCAACATAAAAATTAAAAAATATACAGATTATAATATTCTTTGTTTCTCCCACAGTCAAGTCTTCTTTGAAGACTTTGTGGATTTTTTGACTGTCATGTGTATTTTTGTATGTGAAAAAAAGATTAATAAAAAAAAAAAAAAAAAAAAATATATATATAGATATAGATATATATATAGATATAGATATATATAGAGATATATATATAGATATAGATATATATATATAGATATAGATATATAGATATAGATATATATATAGATATATAGATATAGATATAGATATAGATATATATATAGATATAGATATATATATATAGATATAGATATATATATATAGATATATATATAGATATAGATATATATATAGATATAGATATAGATATAGATATATATATAGATATATATATAGATATAGATATATATATAGATATAGATATATATATAGATATATATATAGATATATATATATATAGATATATATATATAGATATATATATATATATATATATATATATAGATATATATATATATATATATAGATATATATATATATATATATATATATATAGATATATATATATATATATATATAGATATATATATATATATATATAGATATATAGATATATATATAGATATATATTCATATATATAGATATATATATATATATAGATATATATATATATATATATATATATATATATATATATATATATATATATATATATATATAGATATATATATATAGATATATATATATATAGATATATATATATATATATATATATATATATATATATACACACAGTGGAACCTCTTTATTACGTTTTTCAGGGGACCAGACAAAAAAAAACTTACTTGGTGAAAACCTTACTAAAGAACTATTCAACATGTGGGAGCATATGGATGGGATCAAAGAATAAAACTTACCAAGGTGAAAAATGTACCAACGAGAAATTTACTAAAGAGGTTCTACTGTATATATATCATATCCTGTTTATTTCTTGCCAATTGGCAACAGAATGTTCTAAGTAGCACAATTTTTACTTACTAATAAAAAATTCAATCTAACACAATATTGAAAATCGCCAATTATGACGATTCCTAATGCTACTTCCATCACGCTACCTTGCAGAGCATATTTACTGTACATTGATAACTTGGTAATCAAGTAGTTTTTCTTAATGATTAACTGAGCTTACACAAACATAATGCAATCCATAAACGTATACGGTAGCCTAGGGTCAATTTGGTAATTTTTCTTACCATTTGCTTTTTACAAGTGATGAAATCACTTCTACATATTAGTGTTCATCTGGTGTCTAATAACGATTTCGTTCCTGATATTAGCCTGTCTTCAATAATTTTACATCAAAGCATATATTTCCCTAAAAATATATATATATATATATATTTAAAAAACAATACCTCGTCAAAAAGAAAACTGGCAACAATGTCCCCCACACACATACTCAGTTTCCAACAGTTTTCAGTTGTGTGATGGACAGTTTCCCAGTTTGAAATGCATATTATGGTACCTTACTCAGATTAAATGGGAAATTATTACGTTACTGACAAGCCATTCAACCAAAACATTGAATAGCTTAGTTGCTATGTCATAAATTTAAATTAAATTAATTATTCATCAATTATTACCCAAGAACACATTTTTGAGGCGTTGAAGACGATCCGAGCTCTCGATGAGAATAAGCTTCTGCCAGACTGTTTTTTTACAAACACACCTTAATCATGAAGTGTTAATAGTGCAAGATACGAAATGAACAATTACGTCGTCAGATGCATTTTCTAACATGAAAATTTCAAGAGTCAAATTTTATCACGCATTTGGAAAGATATGATGTATCAAAAATAATGGATAGTCACTTCAATAGTTATATATGTTATGTTGACACTCATAATAGTATGCTGTATTCAAGATACCTTTAATTTTCATATTTTGGTTCAGTTCTATATAGTACTGAAGTCTACTATTAAACTATGGACATACCTTGCTGAAATATCAGTCGGATAAAGGTACAAGCAGGGAATTGGGTTTAAGGGATACTTCACGCGATTAACACGGACACACAGGTCACTTGGGCTGGACTGGAGAAAGAAGTGATCACCGTTTATAGCGCCGATATAGAAACATTTGACAGCCTGTCGGGGGGGAAATGAACTTGAGGAGACAAATACTGTGCTTGTGGCCATGGTGAAACTGAAAACTAACAGAAAGTCTTGAGAAAGATGAGTCTGATATATGATGATGGTAAGTCGAGAATAGTTCCTCTCGAATTTGTTGTCGGAGCAAATGATTGCGTTTGACTTGGAACTAAAAATATTGACCCAAAAGTTTACACTAGTGAAATCACCAGAGTTGATTGATATAAACAAATATGAAGGACAATAATTATTTCAATTCACAAAGTCGTTGGGGTTTGCGGCGCATTTACCATTCACCAACTATACTTGGAATGTACGGCCATGCATCATTAGTTTTGCTTTTCGCTCATTGTAAACATTACTGTACCGTAGGATAAGTTTATGAAGGAAAGTATGAGATTTGGGCCTACACACACTTTCTCTTCTACTAAGTCGAAACCATGTGCAAGAATAGAGCGTTGGGTGTTGAGATTACAAGCATATCGTTACAAAGTGGTCTACTGCCCGGTAAAATTGAACATCGCTGACACGTTGCCACGATTGTTGGAAAAGGGATCTAGTACCGATTATGATAGCAAGGGGGGGAGGCTATCTACGAGCTTCAATAGACGAAACAACTCTATTAGCAAATGAGAGATCGAAGCTGCAACTGCAGTAGATCCAGATCTTGGGGAGGTTGCCTCGAGCCTAGTTTCAGGATTTTGGGGAGAAAGGAAGAAGTCATACCATCCATACAAAGATGAGTCAAGTATTGTGGGACAATTCATTCTTCCTGGGACGCGATTACTGATACCATCAAGCCTACGAGATCAGACACTCAAACTAGCTCACGAAGAACACCCAGGGATCTGCGCAATGAAACAACGGTTGCGAACAAAGGTATGGTGGCCTGGAATGGACCGGGAAGCAGAACAATACGTTGAAAGTTGTCATGGCTGCCAACTTGTAGCTTCATCTGACCCGCCTGAACCACTGAGGCCGGAGCTAACGGAGGCCTGGCAGGATGTTGCAACGGATTTCCTAGGACCACTACCTTCAGGGCACTATCTACTAGTAACAATTGACTACTATGGCAGGTTTCACGAGATTGATATGATGAAATCAATCACAGCCGGGAAAACTATAGAAAGACTGAAGATCATTTTAAAAGCAAGGTATGGACTTCCATCTTCATTGCGGACAGACAATGGACCGGGGGCGGATGCAGATAATATTCATGGAGGGGGCGATTTCAGTTCGAAAAAAAAAGCCACATGGGAACAGTTGTGCAACGGCCCGTCATCGCAAAGTCGGGGGGGAAGGCTCTCTCTGGCCCCGCAGAGATTTTTTTGAAATTACACCCATTTTTGATATGGTTTAGCGTGTTTCAGATGCCGAAATCATTCTACTTATGAAATTAAAAATGGATCCCAAAAACCAATATTTGTAGCTGCAGGGTCGTTCAGTGTCATTTTAGCACCCCGGGCAAGCAATCAATTAGGCAGTCAATTGTGCGCCCTCAAAACTGAGTGTGCATATCGATGGTGAATGCAAGGAGAGCCATGCCCTGCAGGGAAAGTTTCTAAAATGTCCTTTTTTAATACGATTCTACGGGTTTCAGGAACTACACAAAATTTCTGAAATACAAGGATTTCAACAAGACTAATTTTGCCAAATGGCTGTTCCAAGCAAATAAAACGCTGAATTAATCTATCATTCAATGACAGTAATATTTGAATATAAAAACATTTACTCCATCCAGAGATGTAAATAAAATGCCATTTAATTTGATTCATAAAGAATATGATTACTGATAGAAAGTCACAAATGGGCGCCGATATAGCGCCCTCAAATTTGGTCAACGGGCAACCACCCTCGTTGCCCACCCCTAGAAAGGACTCTCGTCGTTTTTATCATCGTTATTTACAAAAAATCTTATTACATAATTCACAACCTGAAAGAAGCACTGTAGTGTTGTCTGTTGATTCTTGCTGACCAAACTATATAGGCCTACTAGATCTGACATTTTGAACTAGTAGACCTACAGATTCATTTTCAATGCAATTAAGTAAAATATGAAATAGTGGCATTCATAGCTTTATACGATATTTATATTTATTTCCTTCCTTCTCTCTTCGTATTTTTTTCTTTTCTTTCTTTCTACTTTTTTTGTCGCTTCCAATTCATGGGAGGGGGGGGGGCGATCACCCCTATCCCCCCCCCCTGTATTAGCCACTGCAATGGACCACAGTTCGATTGTGCTGAATTTGATAATTGTTGTCAAGAGAATAATATTCAATAACGACATACCACTCCATCATGGCCGCAGGCGAATGGTGAAGTCGAAAGACAAAATCGATCTCTATTGAAAAGACTGAAAATAGCTCGAGGAACAGGCGAAGATTGGAAACAGGAACTTTTGACATATCTCACTCTTTATCGAAGCATTCCACATTCGATGACAGGAGTGAGCCCGGGGAAGCTTATGTTCAATCGGAATTTATGAGATAAACTGCCGACTTCTGAACAGGAAAATGTTCGAGCAAATGATGGAGAAATAAGAGACAAAGACAAAATTTCAAAGTGGAAAGGAAAAAAGTATGCGGACAAACTACAACGAGCCAAGAAGACCGAGATAGAGAAGGGAGATACTGTGTTGATGAAACAGAGAATAACCAACAAATTAACCACACCCTTTTCTCCTGTCCCAGTTCATGGTATAGAGAAGGGCAACAAAATTACCATTCAATCTCCCATGGGACCCCAGTTTACAAGAAATTCTACCCATTTCAAAAAGTACGAATTCCCATCCAAATCCAAGTCATTGGAAGAGACTACACCAGAGCCGCCTGAAACCAGTTTGACTTCAAGGGGAACAGATGGTGTGGAAGGAAGGATGATCGTGGAGTAGGAGGAGACCACACCGACTCCATTGGAGTCGCCAATAAGCCCACGGTCACCTAGACCATGTCGAGAATGGAGGGTGCCAGCTCGATATAAAAACTAAGCATTGTTGTATACAAAGGAATTGTGTTAATGCGTGTAGGAGTATATATTTCTCATAAATTTTGAATTACAATTTTAATGTTCATTTCTTTAGTTTATACATGGTATACATGGTTTGTACATGTACATGGTACATGGTACTGGTAGTTCATACATTTCTGTTTGATTTTTTATTCTTTTCAATTCAAAGTGAAAGAGGGATGAAGTAGGGGGAAGGAGGAGGTGTGGGACGTTTTTTGAACATTATTTTATTACTCGGTCAAATTTGTATCTTTTGTTATTCTGTTTTGTTCATTGGCTAATTCAAGCTTTACTCATTCTGAATTGATAAAGTAGCTATCAACCACATGGTTCAATTGATATACATTATATAAAACATGTCTGCAAAGTGTCCCATGTCTCCTAGGGATGGGGAAAAATGGGACACCATATGAGGAGGAGTGGGACAGTGTGCCTAGTGCTAGATTACATAGCCTATGGACTATATATACTTCATTTATAGACTCACAGTCTACATGCTATATACTCACAGCAATATATAGACTACATAGACTCTTATATACGTACATGTATAGGCCTACATATATGCTGCTTAACGACCCCACCAACAGCTGGGTTATACAATGAGTTTCAATGTTTATACGTGGGTACAAATGAGCGGGTGATATTGAAACGATGAAGTAATGATGGGTGAGAAGACGTTCAAACTCATGTCTTATGCGGGACTCAAATCCACGCTCGACCTGACTTAAGTTCCTAGTGCAGTGCAATAGTTGACTGAGCCACGGGGCGGCCCACATATATGTATACATATATGGGCCTATAGGCCTATATACATATATATATATATATATATATATATATATATATATTATTATATATATATATATTATAAAAGTCTTTACATTTTCAATTAAAACTAGTATATTTTCGAAAATAGTAAGTGGAGAATGGTCACAGCTTGAACTGGTGTTACACAAGAGAATCACAGTCATTTTGTACATGGTGAAATCAAACACGAACATTCTTTGATTCCTCGCAGTTGTTTTCTGATCAAATAGAGGTGTTTGCAAACCATATATACAACCTCAAATTCTAATGAAATTCAAATTATATTGCATTTTCAAACATGATATAACAACAAATACTCAGTCTAATGATCATTTCACACTGAACAAAGAGTCACACATAACCTCAAAATAGTGGGCCATGTCTCCCCCTGCATGCTGTCCCATTCCTCCCCCATACCCAGATTTGCAGTTTTATTCATGTAACTTATTTTGATTATGAAAGAAACAATAAGGAGATTGATGAAAATGATGAGAAATAATTAACCTTTCAGTAAATGCCATATTTACATTCAACGGATAAGTTCGTCTGAGTACAAACCGAAAACTTCCAGGGAAAAAAAAATCAAAAAACAGTCCTTTTTTATTTTTTGCAATAAAAGTGGTGATGCTATGTGGTGGATTTCATTCAAACTACATCAGAATATAGATAGTACCTAAAAGAACATATGGGCAGCAGCACAATGATATACTTCAAAGTATTAAAGTAGTTAAAGCCAAAGTCCCACACCTCCTCCTTCTCCCCTATTTATAGTATTAATTTCAACTAAAATAAGTATTACAGGAACCAGTTATAAGTTGTACATCTGACCAGTGCAGTTAGCCTAGCAAGAGTAGGTATCCATAATTCTGTAGTTGGTTGAACGCACGAGGTAGACCAAGAAGGTCGGAATAAAGAGAGCATGAAACACGTGTAGAAGTTGTACTGCGTACTTTAATAAATCATGAAAATATCCCAACATCATCACCATTACACTCATTGGTTCCAAATCATGGTTGCATGAAGAACTATCACTGAATGAAATATTTCCAAAAGATTACGACAGGAAAGACAATACTGCCGCACTTAGAAAGAACACCGTATGTGCATTTTTTACGTTTTTGAGTTAGATACACTTTCTTAAGTCATTTTTTCTCAGCTTTCCAATGCACGTAGTTAGAACACCGTATCTACTCTCTAAATGGGTCAAACCAATAAGCCGAATCACCGTATATGCAGACCCAGTGAGGGTATAAGTAAATAAAACACAGTATCTACCAATACTTGAATAAATCTCCATAAGTGCAGCATGGAGTGGTAGATGCGGTGTTTTATCTGAGTATACATGGACTACAAACCAAAACACTGTTTATTAAATATCTCAGAACTGATATTTTGCAGATACTGTGTTCTTTCTAAGTGGGGCAGAATAGAGGTGGTGGTGTTTTCATAGCAGTTGAGAATGAAATTGTAAGCACTCTAAAATGGACAGATCCAACCCACAAAATCATATGTGCAACAGTTCAGATTAAGTCCACAGAAATCTTTGTAATAATAGAAGCATATCGACCACCAAATGAAGACTCAATCACATTTCTGGAGTCATTAAAATACCACGTCAATGCTATGTAAACTGATCGATAGCAAACCCAAATTATTGTTGTAGGTGGTGACCTAAACCTCTCAAACGTATCACGGTCCTCCAAAATATCAACACTCAACAAATCCAATCCAGAATATGGTCAATAGTATACAAGATGACTTGGACATGATCGAAGTCATTACAGAACCAACTCGAGGAACAAACATCCTAGATGTATTTCTTGTAAGCCCTCCAGTGGCAGTTCACTCTGGCAGAGTAGAAGAGGCTTTCTCGGATCATAAGATCATTACAGTCGAGCTGACTTTTCCATCAAGCAGGACTCCATTACCAGCTGCCAGATATGTATCATTGTACAAGAAAGCTGACTGTGTAGGCTTTGCCAACGAGTTGGTGAGTTTATTTGACAACTGGGCTGCACAACAAGGTGACAAACACTATGTGGTCTTCATTCAAAACAATTTTGAATTCTGCACAAGGGAAATTTGCCCAACACACTATAGGCAAACTCTGACCCTGTGTACTATAACGGGAAAATCAGCACACTAAAACGTAAGTGTCGCAAAGCTTACCAGCATAGAAAATTAGCTGGGAGTAACTTTGAGGCACTCACCCTACAGTTGAATGCAGCCAAACAAATGACATATGAAAATTACATATCAACACGTTTAGACTCCACTAATTATGGCGATAGCTGGAACCAAATTCCAGAAAGGGAAACTTCAATATCATACCAGCACTTACAAAACCATGTGGCTCCCTTGCAACAAGTGAAACAGAGAAAGCAAGCACTATTAACAATGCATAAAGCAAAATACAGGTACAACTCAAACCCAATGTGGTCAATCAGTACCTAACCGGACAAACATGCCTAATGTACGGTGGGAGGTAGGAGGTACAGAACATGGGAGGGGAGTAGTGCAAAATATTGTTACGGGTATATTAAATGAAGGTTTTCATCAGGTTGTGGAGGAGGGAACTAGGAGTAAAAGGCTAGGGGGAACTAATATTCTAGACGTAGTGTTAGTAAGGCCAATAGAGTTGTGGGCGAGGACGGTGGTAGTTGAAGGCATCAGTGATCATCGAATACCCATAGTCAGTTTAGCATTAGCTCCGGTTCAAACTAAAAACGTTGGGAAGAAAGTTTGGGGTTACAAAAGGGTGCAGGCAAGGGAGGTTCGAAAAGCTTTTGAGGATAGGTTTGAGAAGTGGTGCGAGATAGACATGGATGATATTGAAGGGCTGTGGTTCAATTTTCAGAAAATATATGAAGAGGTTAGGGATAAGTTGGTTCCCTATAAGGTGCTACAGGCAAATGCAGATCCGGCTTACTATAATAGTACGGTTAGGAGGCTTAAGAGGAGGGGTAGAAAGATGAGTAGGAAGTGGAGGGCGTCAGGGGAGGGAAAGGAGGTGGTCCAGGAACTAAGGCGGGAATTAAACAGGGCTAAGAGGGAGGCAAAAGAAAGATTCATGGGGGGTATGTTCAATGAACGTGATGTGCAAGGTAGCTGGAATAGAATGTATAGGTTTGTTTCTAGTCAGAAAGGTAGTGGCAGGGAGTTGCCAACTTTAGTTGATCAGGTAGGGAATGAGTGGAAAACGGACATAGAGAAGGCAGCAGCTTTAAATAGATTCTATGGGGAAGTGTTCAATGCGAATGGAATTATGGGGGAGGAGGAAGCAATAGAGGGAGATGGGGAGGAGGTTCTGCTTACAGAGAGAGAAGTGTGGAATGTATTAAGGAAACTTAAAAGTGGGAAGTCGCCAGGCATAGATGGGGTGCAAAGCGATCTACTGAAATTAGCGGGTAGGGGAGTTGTAGGTTATTTGCTAAGGTTGTTTCAAGCTTCACTCACAGCAGGTAGAGTACCGCAAGTTTGGAAAAAAGCGGAGGTGGTTCCAATTTCAAAGGGAGGACAAAGGGGTAGGGTAGACAACTACAGGGGAATTAGTTTAACATCGCATGTGTGTAAGATAATGGAAAGGGTGGTTATAAAGAGAGTAGTGGAGAAGGTAGATGAAAGAAGGAGTATTTCAGAAGTGCAGCATGGGTTTAGGAAGGGTTATTCATGTGAGACGCAGTTGTTAGGTTTTGCAGAAGAGTTGGCTGGGGTAGTTGATAGGGGGGGACGTGTTGATGCAGTGTTTTTAGATTTCGAGAAGGCTTTTGATAAGGTAGATCACAATATATTATTAGGGAAGTTGAAAATGTCCGTTGGGAATGCTGGGTTGGTTAATTGGATTGGAAACTTTCTTCAGGATAGAGTGCAAAGAGTTCGGGTGGGTTCAGAGGTTTCAAGTGAGACTAAGGTTACGTCAGGAGTTCCACAGGGTAGTGTGTTGGGTCCCTTACTGTTTGATTTATATATAGATGATCTGACTAGTGTTGTTGATTCGAAAATAAGGTTATTTGCAGATGATTGTGTGTTATATAGGGAAATCATTACAGAGGAGGATGTAGTAGCTCTTCAGGTAGATTTAGCGGCAATTAATCGTTGGGTTCAGTCAAACAAGATGGGGTTGAATACAGGAAAGTGCAAGTTAGTCACATTCGGTAAGAGAAACATAAGGACAGATGTAGTGTATGAGGTAGGAGGGAAGACGCTGGAGTTGGTGGAAAACTACAAGTATTTGGGGGTGGTATTTGATAGGCGTCTAGGGTGGGGGAGTCAGATTGAGAGAATAGTAAAAAAGAGTATAAATGCACTAAACTTTGTAATGAGGCAACTTAGGGGGGCAGGTATGGAGATTAAGGAAAGGCATATTTCTCGTTAGTGCGTCCCATGGTAGAATATGCTAATTCAGTTTGGGATCCTTATAGATTAGGTGAGATAAGGGATGTGGAAAGGGTTCAAAGGATTG
This sequence comes from Brachyptera risi, assembly GCA_964007535.1. NCBI lineage: Eukaryota > Metazoa > Arthropoda > Insecta > Plecoptera > Taeniopterygidae > Brachyptera > Brachyptera risi. The sequence continues at coordinate 45,208,684 of OZ023327.1, read as the reverse complement.
CTGTGAGAAGGGTTACAGGTAGGGTTAGGAGGTGGAAATGGGATGAGAATGAAAGGGGGGAGAGGGTAAGAATGTTGGAGAGTCCAACTGAGATGATGAGAGACCTGGGGTGGCAGAAATTGGAAATACGGAGGAAGGAGGATCGTTTATGTAATTTCTTCAGGGTAATGGAGGGAGAGGGGGGGTGGGGGGAGCTGCATGAGTTGATAAAAAGAAATAAGTCAGGGTATGGAGGTAGGCGGGGTCATGATAGAGCGGTAGTCATAAAGGGGGCTACATTAGATGTCGGTAAATTCTCTTTCTTAAATAGGACAGGTAGGGACTGGAATGAGCTTAGTAGAAATGTTTTTGAAGGGGATGAAATCAGGTTAAAGTTATTCCGTCAGAGGGTTAAGGAGATGGTGGGATAGGGGTACTTAGGGAACTTGCCACCGCGCATTTATGTGCATTTGCAAGAGTTAAATAATAATAATAATAATAATAACAACCTGTTTGCGCCGTTATAAATCCAATAGGATTTATTTGTGGCGCAGGATGATACTCTTACGACTATCAACGAGTGAATTTGATGAATGGACTGTATGTAGGGTAATTGGGAAAGGGTTTATAATAAACAGCACGATACCTGTGTTTCCCCTGAGGTATTTGTCTTGTAGCGTCTTGAAGCGTCGCGAGGATGTACTTGAGAGAATGCACTTTGTGAAGACGTTGGGTGGGAGAAAGAAGTACGTACGTATTGTAGGTTGGATTTGGAACTAACGAAATGGTTTGGGAATTGGTGATGAATAAATGATATGAAAAGGAATAGTAAGGCTTGATTTAACTAAATAAACTTCACTGCATAACGAGGAGATACACTATGCAACTTGCATACACGAGAAAAGACACTGACGAACGGGTGTCCGAAACTGACGACTTACGAAGGCTAAAAATGAGCCAACTGTACGACACGAGAGACCAAAAGTAACTGACCAGAGATCAACTGCAATGACAGGTACATGACGTGCCTGTTTGTGGTATCTAAAGGTCACGGATGACGACATAATAACTGGAGGCATATTGCGTATTACAACTAGGGGTAAGGGATGCGAAAACAAAACACAAGGGGGAAAGACCTAGCTGGTCGTCATAATAGGATTGGCGCGAACACAACCAATTATCTTGTCAACCAACTAACTACAAACCTTTCTACACATCAAGAAGAAGTTTTGAAAATATAATTTCAAAAATAAAATCTGGGACATCACCTGGTCCAGACAGCATCTCAGCGCAACTTCTCAAGCTATCCCCCAATGCTGTTACACCATACTTATACATAATATTCCATCTAGTAGTTCGAGTAGGTTCGGAGGTTTCAAGCGAGGTTAAGGTTACGTCAGGAGTTCCACAGGGTAGTGTGTTAGGTCCGTTATTATTTGATTTATATATAGATGATCTGACTAGGGTTGTTAATTCGAGAATAAGGTTATTTGCAGATGATTGTGTGGTATATAGGGAAATCAATACAGAGGAGGATGTAGTAGCTATTCAGGCAGATTTGACGGCACTTAATTGTTGGGTTCAGTTGAACAAGATGGGGTTAAATGAAGGGAAGTGTAAGTTAGTCACCTTTGGTAGGAGGAGAGTGAGGGCTGATGTAGTGTATGATGTAGGAGGGAAGTCAAATGAGTCAGTGGAAAATTACAAGTACTTAGGGGTGGTATTTGATAGACGTCTAGGGTGGGGGAGTCAGATTGAGAGAATAGTAAAAAAGAGTATAAGTGCACTAAACTTTGTAATGAGGCAGCTTAGGGGGACAAGTATGGAGATAAAGGAAAAGGCTTATTTCTCGTTAGTGCGTCCCATGGTGGAATATGCTAGTTCAGTTTGGGATCCTTATAGATTAGGTGAGATAAGGGATGTGGAAAGGGTGCAAAGGATTGCAGTTAGAAGGGTTACAGGTAGGATTAGGAGGTGGAAATGGGGGGAGAATGAAAGGGGGGAGAGGGTGAGAATATTGGAGAGTCCATCTGAGATGATCCGAGACTTGGGATGGCGGGAATTGGAAATACGGAGAAAGGAGGATCGGATCTGTAATTTCTTCAGGGTAATGGAAGGAGAAGGGGGCTGGGGAGAGTTGAATAGGTTGATTGAAAGGAATGAGTCAGGGTATGGGGGTAGGCGAAGTCATGATAGAGCAGTAGTTATAAAGGGGGCTAGATTAGATGTCGGTAAGTTCTCTTTCTTGAATAGGACAGGTAGGGATTGGAATGGGCTTAGTAGAAGTATACTTGAGGAGGATGAAATAGGGTTGAAGCTATTCCGTCAGAAGGTTAGGGAGGCGATAGGATAGGATCGATAGGGAACTTGCCACCGCGCATTTATGTGCAACTGCAAGAGTTAATAATAATAATAATAATAATAATAATCTATCCCTGAACACCCAATGTCCACCTGATCTGGAAGCTAGCAAATGTAACACATATATTCAAAATAAAATAGCTGCTCGTTTCCACTAAACTACCGTTCGATTAGTAAGACGTCAATTGGTTGTAAGATCTTCGAGCAACTAATATCCAACTACATCAACCGCATATGGAAAATCTTGGACTGGATGTACCAAAACCAGCACGGTTTTCGTAATAGTCGCTCTTGTGAATCCCCCCCTCGTCACCCTCACCCAAGAAATTGCAAAAGAGATCGATAAGGGCGGCCAAGTCGATGCCATACTAATAGACTTTTCCAAGGCCTTTGACGTTATCTCCCAGAATTTACTACTTGATGAAGTCTCGGAGATGAACCTTGATGCCAAAGTCAGGCGTGGCTCATCAGGTGAGGCCAATGAGGCCAGGCCTGAGGTGTATTCTCAGTCCCGAGTCTGAGATCACAACAGTCAGAATGGAAAACAAAAAACAAAAGAATCGAAAAAAAAATTCAAAAATTGTATGCTAGTCTTGTATGCATAGTGCCACAATGCAGTATCCGTAATATCCGAAGACCTTACCACATTCAAAACATTGAGGTCCATTTTCATTTGAGGGTCAATGTTTTTAGCTTGGTTATGTACGAAGAGACGAAATGAGAAAAGAGGCCGTTACGGAACTTTCCTCGCTTTCTGAAGCCTGTGCAAGTAGCAATGCAGTAGCATTGCTTGGTTTCTCCGTTTCTTGCTTACAAATTGCTGCGGAAGCGCGATTTAGACAACATGGTTAGAGGCCAGAAGATAGGTGCGCGAACCATGTGCGTGAGTAGACAGCGTGAAAATGTGAAATGTCGGTAAATTTGACCGACCACTGCTAGTCGACTGCATTACCGACTCAACCACGCCCACATGTTTCCATAATTCGGCATTGTCTCAACTTACTAGTTGTATCGCATTTTTACATCGGGTAAGAGGTGGCAGATTGGCAGTGTGTTTGCGTGTGGTGTGTTCAGTGCAATAACTGGATAATATATTGTAATGGCGATAGCGTCTAATGAAATAAGTGAGTGCTTGGTTAAGAAAATTATTAATAGACCGTTTTTTATTACTCATTTATAAACTCCAACATGACAGTGTCCTTCTCCGTGTTTTTTAAAATTTTGATGCTGCTTGAGTCTTAACGACCTCACCAACAGCCAGGTTGTACGGGGGATGAATAAGCAGATGATGACGTGTCGATGATACAGAGATGATAGGTGACAGGGTGCTTACAAAAACCTGTGCCTATAGCGGGACTCGAACGCACGCATGACCTGACTTCAGTTCCTGACACGTTGAGGTAATTTCAGTTTCAAATCTCAAAGTAAAACAACAATGATACACAGTTTACCTGCAAAAACCCATGCCTTAAGCAGGACGCGGACCCATGCCTGACCTGACTTCAGTTCTTGATGCGTCGAGATAGTTTCAGTTTCCAATCTCAGAGTAAAACCACAATGATTCGGAGTTTACCGTTAGCCTGGATGAAGTCCACCTACTTCTCGATAAAGCTCTGCAAATGATGGAAAAGGCGCGTATTTCGTCGGAAGGTATGTGAAAATTGAAATGAATTATTAATTAGTGTTGATACGTCATTTTGGATTCATTACAGGTGTATATCTCACAAAACACATTGTTACGATCAAAGATACAATACAGTACAACGTCTTATCAATCTGAAGTTTTCATCTGATTTCGATATTTATGAGTAGGGCTATTAATTAACAAGCAAATTCGTTTATATTCACAAAACTTTCAACAACGATGCATTATGCCGCGGTGATTAATATTATTGTCGGCTTCATGTGTACGCACGACTGTTGGCTGTTTGTCATTGGGCGTTACTTAATTTCATTATATGCAGGGTCTAGCGACCAACTGACCCACAAGGATACCGGCAACACCAAATGGAGAATGACTTGATGAATAAAAATAATTATTTCATTGAAAAGATGTTATTTTGAAAAATATTCTTGTATGCAAGGGAATCTATGCATGTAAAGACTTCCATTTCACTTAATACTTAACAAAATCGAGGTTTGTTCTCAAATTTTTTTTGTATCAATCCCAGGATAGAAGTCACACAAAGTAACCGATCGTACTGACAGTTTTTCTAGACATTGATGTCATACCAGAATAAATCCCTGACCACATTGTTGTTGTTTTTACAAAAATCGATCCTAAACTTTTTGGGGAAAACAAGGTTGAAAGATTGGTGAATGCCCGTGAAAATAGCATTAGGTAAAATGAAGATGTTTAAATTTAATCTGATTGCAATGCAATTTTCACAGACAATTATATTTTTTCCAAAACAATCACGAAGTATAGAGGAATTTGATTTGGTCGCTTTTAAAATATGAATCCTCTCATATCCAACGTGACAAGTAAGTAGATGAAAAACTTGCATTTTACCATGCACAATCTGAAAGGTGCTACGAAGAAAACCAAAGCCCATGCTTATCATTCAATGCCTAATTTGGCCATCACTCAAGTACTGTTTTAGTGTATGGGATCATCATACTGCACTACTCACTGAGGAAATAAACAAAGTCCAGAAAAAAGCTGCACGCTGTCACAAACAAGCACAGATGGTGGAACTCAACCTTTCATAAATCAGACGTTAGTATATCCGACACGATCACAAACCTCAAGTGGAAAGACCTGAACAAGCTTCCCTGCGGTGCTTGTACAAAGTGCTTTCAGGGGTTCCTGCTTGAACAGATCTGGATAAATACATATCAAAAGCACGTCACTTGAGAAGAAACGACTACAAGTACAAACAGCAGCTTCAGCATTTCAATACCAATGTAGAACTAATTGTATAACTGATCTTAAATATTGAATACATATTTTCATGTATCAATGTATCACAGTTCCGTTTGGTTCAATTGAACAGATTATTGATGAGCGTAGCGAAGTCTCCATCCTACTCTTATAGGGCTTTGTATGTGTGTGTTTTTTTTTTGTTTTTTTTTGTAAGCACTCCACAGGTCGCAAGGGTTGACTGATCAACATGAAATTTTTTTTTGTACACGCAAACTCATCCAACTTAGAACTGTATAGTTTTTGGAATGAATCGATCAGACCGATTTTGAGAAAAATCATCTCAAAGTTTCTAAAAACCTCATAAGATTTGGCTGGGTGGAAAATGTTGAAAAATAAAATCTCTCCAAATGGGATGAAATTTTCTCTAAATGTGTATACATGGATTTTACACATTCCGATTTTGTATGCAATTCTGATCAGTCGTTTTGAAGAAAAAAAATAAAATGATTGATAATATTCATAAAATATATCATACAAATTGTGACAGAATTAAGTTGTTGAGATTCACTGCTTCCTAGATTCAAGAGTTGACCAACAATGAAGTATTTTTTATATGCGTCAAGGTGTATAGAATACCAGAGTCAATAAAGTGGCAAGATTAGAACTACTAAAACGACTTTTATAGCTTATTCAGATATCAAGGTGTGTAGAATACCAGAATCGATAAAGTAGCAAGGGTAGAACTACTTCAACGACTTTTATACCTTATTAGGATATCTCGCTCATCTTCCAACGCATATTTCGCGTTTGACTAGTAAAATGGAAATAAAAGCTCCAAACAAGCTTCTCTGCCGAGGAAGGAATGTTGAGCAATTGTGGAAACAATTGTGGAACAACCTCCCATGCAAGCTGCTAGAAAGTTTCCCAGACCAAACACAAATAAAAGCAATATTATACTACGTAAAGTAGATTAGGCCTCAAAATATGTCAAGCCTCTAGTTTATTATTATTCTTGTTGTCTATTATATTATTATTGTTCATTATATTCTTACTGTATATTAATATTTATAACTTTGTTAAAGTAGAGCAGAGTAGATTCCTGCAGCCACCGGAATAGTATTTAACTAGAGTTAAGAGTTGTTAAATGTGTTAATTTCCAAAGCTGTACAAAATAAATAAAACTAAAAAAGCATTACACTGTACAAGAGTTATATGTGCAACTGCTGAAACATGACAATACTGCAAGTACATGATATCATTAGTGCTATGATTCAGTTGGTAAAATAGATGGGTATGAGATGTAAAAAGAAATTACATTTTTGGAATAAGGTATAATAATTCTGTCGACATTTTGTCAACCTACATACACATAGTATTATAGTGATAGTTATTAACTTATTACTGATCTTAAATATTGAATACATATTTTCATGTATCAATGTGTCACAGTTCTGTTTGGTTCAATTGAACAGCAGATTATAAAATAGAAAGAAAAGCTCCAAACATATCTAGCAATCATGTACAGTAAGTAAAAAATAAAAAATAGACTACCTATATAAGTAGCTCACCGGAAGTTGGCCTATCTGCCAATGGCCGATGAGGCCTCATGACCAGTTCGTCCCGGGACAACAGTACGGAGGACATGCCATTACTATATAGGATGGATCCAGCCCAGATTGTGAAGGAGGCCATTTGACTAGAAAACGGAATTAAGCTAAGTGAGAGTACGAGAGTTGACTCCAACTACAATGAAAAGTATAAAATGTGGGACCTGGATGAAGAGGATGGTAAGGAGATTGGAGCTGACACAAACACAGAGAAAGGCAATTCACCAGAGCTGTTGTAATCAACTCGTAAGTAGAGTTCCACACCATCAAGACATTAATTAGTATATACTGCATATATACATAGAGGATTATCTAGCAACTAGTAATACCATTATTTACCTTCCAGGTAGGACAGTGTCATTTTACACATTTGGAATGAGTTTGGAGGTATCTCACCTTTGATATATGCCTAAGTGCAACGTATCTCTTCAAGTATAATGGAAAGTCATAATCATTACAGTTGATGGCACATTCACTCAAGAATGAATTTCTATATATAGTGTGTATACATATATATATATATATATACTCATCATATATTATCGGATCACTTTAATTGTTTGAAGTACGAATTCAAGTTGACCTAATAATATTTCCTGAACATCGTCTTCATCCAAATACTTGTGAATTAATGGTTACAGTATATGAAATGAATTAGTAAATAAGTGAATAATATTAGTTTTACAGTCAGAGTGACAAAAAACATTTCACTACCAACTTGCAATAAATTGACAGCTCACTAACGTAATTTTGAGAAACCAGGTGGGAGGTCTACCTACGTGCAACTAATGGTAAACATTTCTAGACCTCGTAGCTAAACATATAGTTTGGGTTATCAGTAGATAGTTGTTGGTACAGTAGGCTAACTAACATGAATGGCAGGACATATAACTGTTTAGAATTATATCTCGGACGGTAGCTGAAAATGGGGTACTAAATTAAATGAATGAATAATTAATGAAATGGAATATTACTCAATGAATTTTGAGTAATAAGACGAACAATAGTATTGATATTACATTAGTCCAATGATTATATGCTCTATATGAGTTGTTCTCACATTAAACAAATTGACTGATCAAATTGAAAGTACTCTGCATAGAAATACCACTGCTCAACTAAATTCGATATATCAAATACCAAGAGCTTCTGTTAGCCCTTTTTCAACCAGTCACAGTTGGTCGTCTTGCAACACGTTGGCTACCTGACGAGTGAGTGGAAAGGTCTTAAGACCCTTGGAGCACAGACCACTGAAGTCATCCTGATTTAACGAGAAGATCATTGCACCACCGAGACGACTATTTACTACGTACTGGGCCTGCAATAAGATTAAATATGTGTATACTATTGTACCCATGGATTTTGAGTGAAACATGAATCAAAGTTGATTGAAATTTTAGAGAAATGAAATTGAAATGTTCATTTCTTTTTTGATACTATCGGAATCGTCACAGGAAAAATAAACCAACTGTACTTGAAATCGATATTCTTATTGAAGAAACCAGAAATTTGAATCAAAATTGATTTTTCTGTAGTTTCTATGATCTGTACGAATTGTCAATCTTGTAATGATTTGAAATTAGAATTGATTCAGAAGTCTCTTCCATCTTCTCTTTATGAAACCGTGCTGTTGAATAGTGGTCGTTGTACCACTTTGAAGGGTTGTGTGGGAGGGTGAATAGGAGAGTATGCTGATGGAAAACACTAGAGGTGTGGGAGGCGGTATTTTCAGTTCAAGTCAAGTCTGAATAAGGTTCACCTGTCTTGAGTCAAGTCCAAGCCTACCAAAGTAATAAATGTAATAAACAAGAGAATAAAACAATTGGACATACGTCCAACCCAAGTATTTTTTCAGTTAAAACAGAATAATTCAATGGCTAGTTTATAACAATATTATATACACAAAATACATGTTGGTATTTTCATTTTCCATTATATTCTCTGAATTGAAATTAATCAAATTACAACTAGGCCTAGTCCAAATTATTAAAATTATTAGAAATGTGATTTCTTTGCATTTCGACAATAAAACGAAAAGTGAGTTTTGAGGTTGTAACCATGACATCTTAGCATGTCACGATTGTCCATAGAGCTCAAATTAAAGAAAAGACGCAGAATCAAACAAAATTGACCAGAATAGAAAATGGCATCACTTTTACATAAGTATGAATTAGCACAACTTTTAGAATTGTTCACAGTGTGTCAACTAGTAATTCGAAGATTTAAAGTGACCTTGTCACTTTGGCAGCTACCATTTTGTTTGGTAACTTCCCAGGAGAGATTAGAAAGTTGTGGATATGCGGTCTATGGTTGTGAATGTGACTATCCGGGCTCACTGGTTGACACATCACCAAATGAGAAAGTTATTATTCAAAGCGTCAAAACATCGGAAGATGCAAACACGCAACTCGTTCAAAAATATGACTGCCCAATTTTAAACGAGCCCGAGTCACATTCTGTTGAGGACTCGGACTCGAAATCACATGGACTTGCACACTCCCTAGAAAACACTATCAGTCTATCACTATGCCTAATGTGACTGATCCGTTGTCTGTGATGTGTTAGCATGATTAAATTTTACCAGATTGTACACATAAAAGATGATCTATTTCCAAAAATAGCTTTCAACATAAATGGCACTTTCAGCATTTTACTCTCATAACTTGCAAGTCAGGTAAAATGAAGATTACGGTGTTTTTTTATCAGATCTTAGAAGTATTTTACAGGAATAAGAACCTACAAAAGAAGGTGTACTGGGGCGTGTGATACAATATTGTATAATTTAATCCAAGTATTCTGACAAATTAAAAACTGCATGTTTCCAATTTATTTTACTTGTAAACTTGTGTTGCTGGCATAAAGGTGAGGAATGAGGTGTTTCATCTAAATTTTATCAAAATATGTTGCTTTTGTGTTCATCTCACCAGCTGTCAGGACTTGAGATGGTTGTTTCACTAATTGAGTAATTGGCAATCGGAATTGAGACAGATGTGATGCTTAATTTGGATTTCTGACTTTGGTTTACTTTCTTGCGACAATTGTTCATTTGGTATTAATTTGATGGCCACAGAGCAATAGTTGATGGCCACAGAGCAATAGCACCCAAGGGCTATTCAAGGAGAAGATTATAAGTTGAGCGTATTTTGTTTACATGGGCCCAATTAAAAATTGTGTGAAATACCGAAGGGTAGTTGATTGAGGATATAAAAAGAATATCTATGATATTCACTGGTTGTTGGATTTTGACATTGATGAGAGATGTGTACAATTGATCACAGAACTGAAGTGCTGGGCATTGTGACAGTATGTGTTTAGTATCTTCCAGAGTTCTGCAACAAAAAATTGTTGAGTCTTCGACACAAATCATATTCTAGCTAGCCCTATAACCATCACTAAAAAAACCTAAAACCTAAAAACCTAGATTAATAAAAAGGTGGGTTACATACATGGCATATTTTCCCATTATTTCTAGCATTCCTAGTAGCCCAACAACTCAATCTTAACCGCATATTTTTAATCGGAAAGTTCGAAAATAGTTCGAAGCTCGCGAACTTTCGAGTCTCAATTTCGACTTTGACTTCAAAAACAAGTTTGCACAACACTATCGATTTAAGACATTGGAATCGATATGAGGATTTGATGAAAAAGCAAAATGGAGGTGCATAAAATTGTAGGTGAAATCAAAATACTTTTGACTTCGATTCCCTGATTGTACCACTACTATCTAGCATGATATGGTGAACATGAAATGACATGTGTGTTTCAGATATATTTTCTCGTATAAACCGATTAGTCATAAATAAATGGACTGTATAACTGTGGGAAATTAACATATGATCCTATAGACAATGGTTGAGCAATACCTCTAGAGAAAACATGTTTAAATGTAGAAAACATATATATATATATATATATATATATATATATATATATATATATATATATATATATATATATATATATATATATATATATATATATATATATATATATATATATATATATATATATATATATATATATATATATATATATATATATATATATATATATATATATATATATATATATATATATATATATATATATATATATATATATATATATATATATATATATATATGGGCACATTGCAACTGATACTCTATTGTACAACTTCTAGTTTACCTTGTAGGAAAGACTGTGTTGATCGTCATATGATATCCACTCTTTCCCTCTGAATGCGTAAGGTGCTCTAGTTTCAAGGTCAAATATCCCAGTGGCATGGCCTTTGCTCAGAAACCAGCAAGCCTGAGAGTAGCTGATAAAACCGTTATTTCCCAGCATACCATTACCAGATGCTGGAGCCATTAATCCATTGTTTGCTGAGTTCACAAGCCTGAAAGTAGTAGAAATACAATTGTTTGAATCTTTCAAAGAACAAACTGAAATAAAATATGGAATAATTGTCTGCAGTTTTTTGCAATTACTTCATTCTGTGAGGGATCAACCAATTTTCAGAAACTTAGTTGCTCACAGAATTTATATTTTTTATGCTTATTGTCAGGCAACTGTTAGAAACAAGGTGGGAGGAGGGAAGAAGAGTGTACATGGTTTTCCTAGATTTAGAGAAAGCATACGACCATCTTGCCAGAGAAAGGGTGTGGGAGAGTCTGAAGGCAAAGGGCATACATGTAGGGATGATAGACCGTGTGAAGAGTTTGTATCGAGAATGCAAGGCTTCGATGCAAACAAATGGAGGCAGGACGGAATGGTTTGAGGTAAAGAGTGGAGTTCGGCAGGGCAGTGTCCTATCACCTATGTTGTTTGTAATGGTGATGGATGAGATGATCAGAAAAGTGGAACCAGAGAAGAAAGCACCAGGGTCAAAGACAATGATATACGCTGATGATATCTTGTTATAGGGAGATGGTAGAGAAGAGGTGCAAGAGAAAGTAGAATGATGGAAAGAAATGACCGAGGAGTTTGGGATGAGAAATAACGTGGAAAAGAGCAAAACAATGGTGATGAGCAGAGAGAAGAGAAGGATCGAAGAAAAAGTACAGCTGCAAGGTAAGAACTGGAAGAAGTAGAAGAGTTCTCATACTTGGGAAGTATTGTCAGTAATACGGCAAAAGTAGAGCTAGAAGTGAATAAGAGAATAGCTAAGGCGGACGGGCTATTTCAAAAAGTAAGGAAGCTGATTTGGAACCAAGATTTTCCGAGGAGTGGGAAGATACTCATTTATAATGGGTACTACTTGCCTATCTTGACATATGGAGCAGTTACATGGTCAATCAACTGGAGGGAAGAAAAGAAAATGGAGGCAGCAGAAATGAAGTTTGTAAGGAGCGTAGCAGGAGTGTCAAAGTTGGAGAAGAAGAGAAGCAGTAATATAAGGAAGGAAGTGGGAGTGGAAAGGTTATCATTTAAATTGGAAAGGGAGAGACTTAGGTGGTACGGGCATATGCGGAGAATGGAAAAGGAGAGAATACCGAGAGCAATGTTTGAGATAGCAGAAAACAATAGAGCTAAGAGAAGAGTTGGAAAACTAAGAGAAAGGTGGCAGGAGGGAGTCAAGTTCGAGGTAGTGAATATATAGGTGATATATATATATATATATATATATATATATATATATATATATATATATATATATATATATATATATATATATATATATATATATATATATATATATATATATATATATATATATATATATATATATATATATATATATATATATATATATATATATATATATATATATATATATATATATATATATATATATATATATATATATATATATATATATATATATATATATATATATATATATATATATATATATATATATATATATATATATATATATATATATATATATATATATATATATATATATATATATATATATATATATATATATATATATATATATATATATATATATATATATATATATATATATATATATATATATATATATATATATATATATATATATATATATATATATATATATATATATATATATATATATATATATATATATATATATATATATATATATATATATATATATATATATATATATATATATATATATATATATATATATATATATATATATATATATATATATATATATATATATATATATATATATATATATATATATATATATATATATATATATATATATATATATATATATATATATATATATATATATATATATATATATATATATGTATATATATATATATATATATATATATATATATATATATATATATATATATATATATGCTTATTGACACCTATGCCCTGAACTCGAAACCACTTGACTTCAAAATTTGTCGTGTGGCATTCCCAAGATATAGGGCGTCAAAGTTTGGCTCTGAGGCCAAATTTAGCTCTAATAAACATCTGCGCTAACTGTTAGTGTTTTGATACCGTTAGAGACATCCAAGTCCAGTAAACTGAAAAACATTCACGAGGTTCCATTGTTCCTAAAATACTCTCAAGTTCAATCATTGCTACGAAGTATTTATTTCTGTTTGGTGTCAAATGTCAAGAATAATTATTGTTCATTTGGCAATTTTGGGACAAGTTTCCCGACTAGGTGAGATCAAAAAACAAAAAGTAAAAATACTTCCTCAAACTAGAATAATATGTTAAAATGGTTAATCATCAGTTCCATGTTGCTTTGTCCCCTTCATGCTGAAAAAATCATTAAAATCATAAAAAGTAGGGGTGTGCGAGCACTGGCGTCGGAACCTGGGGGGAGGGGGGCAATGCCCCCCCAACTTGTGTCCAAGGGGGGGGGGGGAGGGGCAAGAAAAAGTTCTTGCAAGACTCAATTTGTCTTGTTGTTTTCTGTTGAAACCCAGTTGGTTAAAATTAGCTGTCATTTTTTTCCACTTTTCTTTTTTCATTTACTTATCATAAGTTCATACATTTTAAATCTGTCACAAATTAGTTCGAGAACTGCCGTGACACCGTGCCATGTTGCGGGCAAACAGGCACACGCCCCGTATCAATGAAACGAAGGATTGACTGATCAACATGAAACGTTTTCACGCATCTTACCTAATTCAACACTCAACCTATGGTTGTATGTAGTTTTGAGGCACAATGGATCGAATATCGAACATTTTTCTGTAGAAAACACGAAGGGAATATCCAGATACCATGCAAGGAAAAAAGTGTATTCAATTCATTGTTTTGAGAATATTTGACAAATACCGTGAATTTACTGTACATGCACTTACAAAATCGTTATTGATTTCATGTATGCCACTCAGAGGGATTATATGTAATAAATAATTACAAATTACGAGAATTGTTATTGCTATCGTGCATTTTCCGTCTGGCTGTAGGCCACAGCGTGATTCCTCCCATTTCTTCTATCCTTATGTTGCTGATTAGTCCCGATTGGCTCTATAATCTAGCCGCGTACCAGAACTGTGCAAGCTGCTACTATTCTGATCGGAATTGTAAGGGGCACTTTTACCCTTCTCCATTTTTTACGGACTCGGCTCTTGCATCTTCTCTTTGCTCCTATCTTATCGCACAATATTAAAAAAAACATGCGGCTCACAAAACACACCGTTCAGTCGATTGACGAAGACGCTACTGAAGTGTGGAATCGCGGTATTCTCATAATTGCGGGAGAATATACTTACCAACCATGAACACAACATTGTTTCGTTCAAAAATATTTGGAAAAAATAAGGAAGGAAGTAAGTGATACTTTCTTTTTGTAAGTTTCTTTTTGTCCCATTTGAAAAACCGCAAAACAAGTATTCAAAACGCCTCAAAACTGAACAATATCAAGTCAGATTATACGTTAAGTCTCATCAAAATTTTTGCTTCTGTTTGAAGTGTAGGGTGTGGACAAAAGAACAGTTTTTGTTCAAACAGTGGCACGGTAAAATTACATGTCACGCTCAATCAATAATTTTTTCTAAGACTAGGAATTTATTCATGAAAATATTACGGGGACGTCGTTATATAGGGGGTCCAAGGAAGGGCGCGCGCCCCACCAACCGACATTTGCACCCCCGAATAATTTGTCTCCCTTCAAAAAAATATAATGTTGACCTACGAATAAACACACAATAAAATATTATTACTCATTATTAAGAATTGTATCAATATACACTCTGCTACGTTGGGCTACACTTTTTTTTCGACTGTGATTCAATCATCAGATTTCAAAACTGCTCGTAAATGGCAAAAATCTCTTGAAGAATGACCATATTCCAAAAGAATCACTGCTGGGAATTTTGCCGGGAAAAATCGCGGAAATAACTTCGAAAATGTACATAATGACCATACTTTCAAGAATAACTTTGGTGATGTCCATAGTGATTCAATCATTGGACTCCCAAACTGCTTCTAAATATGAAAAATCACTTGAAAAATGCCATGTGCCCATTTCGAAAAATTCCCTGCGGGGCTTTGCTGGGATTAATCGCAAGAGTATAACTTCGAAAATGTCCAAGATGATTCAATTATAAGACTCCGAAACCATTTGTGGATCGCAAAAATCACTTGAAAAAATATTCGTATTTTCAAAAATTCCCGCGAGGCTCTGCTGGGGAACTTCCGCCCCCCAGACACCTTTTTCGCGCGTGGCAGGTGTCTAGCTGGGCTGTCATTTCACTTATGTAACCTTTGCGCCTCCCCAATACACAAATTCTTGCGACGTCCCTGAAGATTTTTTTTCACAGAGATTTAATTTTTGTTCGTGAAATCAGCTTAAACGAAAAACGAGATGATTCTGGAAAATATCTTGAACAACTCATACTGAAAATATTTGTGGTACTTTGAAGAATCTCTCCCTCCCCCACCGTGACCCCATGGTCAGGATTTGGTCTTGCCCCCCCCCCCCCCCCCCCCAATCTTTCGAAACGTTCCGACGCCCCTGTGTGCAAGCAATTGAATTTTGGAGTTAGAGTTTCAAGTTCGAGTTCAAATTCAGCTGAACTTGAATTTTTCTTTTTCTTTTTTACAATTTTTCTGTACCTGTATTGTCTTGAATATAAAACACGATTTTTCCCCGAATTCTAGGGTCCACAGCTCACTACTGAAATGCAAATTTCAGCTCAACTTCGGTCAAAAACACGTTTTTCATTTTTGTAATTGGTCTGTATATTCTACACCTACGGCAAAAATGGTTGCTCTTTGGTAATTTGTCGTGCTATACTTGAGCAGTGAAATGCGTTGTTTTGTTTATAGTTATTGCATTGCAAACTCAATTGTTATGTGATGAACTGATGATGATTGGAACAGATTGATGTTTAATAGGCCAATAACGTATCACTGGCTCAATCAGTAAATTTAAATTCAGGAAAAAAATGAATGCACAAACTATGGCAAATGTTATTATTGTTAGTAGTACATGTATTACCACGCTCAAATGTCAAAGACACATCTCGCATGTTGCCCAGGCCATATGTCCTCACAAGACATAAATTTTGATAGGTGATGTCAACATCAATGTTCTTGAAGAAGATAAGGTTATTAACAAAGTTCATACAGACTGTATGGATGTGATGGCTGCAAATAGATTCATTTCTTCATTTCATTTCTATTAATGTACCAACTAGGACAACTCTGAATTCAAACACATGTATCAATCATATTTAATTAAATTCAAAAAGAGATTCTGATACAGTACCTTGTGCCCTAGAAACTAGCATCACTGATCATTATGTGGTCTCATTTTCCTCTCAAAACAATGATAAATCAACAAATTCACACAGCCAAAGCAATAATTCACAGACTGGCACTTGGAGAAATCCCATCAAAAATTATATGAGAATCAATAACAATATGCTCTTCAGTGAAATGCTGAAAATGAATTGGGATGATATTTCCAATTACAATAAGCCAGAAACAGCTACGGAAATGTTCATGGCAAGAGTAAAACTGGCAATAAATAATGCTGGCCATGTTAAAGAATTGAAAAATGAATCAAAAACAAACAAAATCAAATCATGCATTATCAGAAGTTTAATAGCTTGAATTTGTAGGGTGAGGAGCACTAAAACCACGTCTAGGACCACTAGAAACTATGCAAAAATACATTTTTATAACTATCCATAAACAACCCAAAGACTAGTCTCCCGGCCGGCACGTGCGGCGCAGTGGTCAATACGCTCGCTCCATATGATCCGGGAGGTGAAGGGGCATATTAGACCTGGTTCGATCCCTGCTACTGCCCATCTTTACATTTTTTTTTCTGTGGTTCCCCTCTGTAGTCTAGGCTAATGCCGGAATGGTTCCTACAATATAGGCCATGACCACTTCCTTCCCAATACCTAAGAAATCTTCATATCATCATCCCACCATGTCATTAATCATTCATCCAACATCAATAGAACTTAGTTATCATTATAGTGTGATGTTAAACCCAATATAAAATAAAAGACTACTCTTCCGAATATCAATCTATTTGATGAAGCGAAAGTAGACAGTATTGGAAATTTCTATCTAAACTCTCCTATTGTACACATTTGAAAACAACAATCTAAATTCATTGCTGTTGAATATAATGCCACAAGATCGTCGAAATGATGTCTCCTTAGAATTCCATCAATGTTGACTTCACTAGGGCAAAGGCAAGCTATTTTTCTTGGACCCAAATTATTTAAAAACACTGCCTAATGAAATTTTGTCAGTAACTGTGTTCAACATATTCAAAACAAAACTATCTACATGGCTACATAGTGAGGCAAAGTTTTTGAAAAGATACTGTTCAGTTCTTTATATTATATGTTGTGAGTTGTAACATATAATATTGTATACAGCAATATTTATATTTATCCATTTCAGTTCAGTTATTTAAATAATACGTTTTCATCTCTCATCCACATCAAATTCAGTATTAATCATCTTATTCCACTCGCAAGCGCAGAAGCTGTGCGATGTTTACGATTTGCTTGAAATCAGAATTATTGTACAATGTATCATTTTTTCATAAAATTGATATTATTATTATTTTCTAAAATGTTACTCTTAATATTTTTCAGTTGAACTTCAATAATAATTGTATCATCTGTATTATTTATGTGTTTGTAACATTATGTACTTCCACCTCATCTTGCAATAATTCATTCATTTTTCCTATAGGCCCTAGCTAATGATATTTTAATAATAATAAATAATATTCTCAATATTATTTTCGTTTCAATTACATCAATCAATTGATCAATAACTGCACTAAAATACTATGTAGGCCTACATGTGTGATAATTTTTTTTTGTGTACCATTTTTTGGTGTATTATTAATATTTATGTTCATGATTATAGTTAGGTTGTGGTCAATTTATATTCATATTGTATTGAAAATAATACTAATTGATGAATAATAATAAATGAAAAAATACTGAACCAAAATATTCACGTTCAAAGTTTACTCTTGAAGATATAAAATATGTGATGCAAAAAGTGAAAATTAGTCTTGGGGTGAAAATTTGAGAAATGCATGTTCATCCATACTGAAGAGTTTTAAAAGTTATTGAGTAAAAATTTCAGGACAATATCTCTTGAACTGAAGAAGTTTTGATATGTTTTGATCTGATTTCATTTTCACTAAATTGTTAAATGTAGTACCGGTATAAGATATAATGTACATATATTTGTTTATTTTAGCTTTTTTTTATATAAGAGACCTTGCTCGTCTGAATTAATTGCTACACTGGACTCAAAGCTTGTATAGAACATGGTAGCAGTTACAACAATAAAACAAAAATATTATATTTTACACACTTTTCCCTATTATTGCTTGTAACCAAGGATTTTGCTCTTCACCTTAAAGCTGGTTTTCTTTTTCTGCATCACATATAATGGTTAGCAAAAATTAGTCTGAAATGATTTTTGTTGTAGAGTATTCCAACAGCTTCCAAAGAACACTATGTACACATTCCAAGGACAGTTAGGAATGACATTATAGCATTTACTACTGATGTGCCCAGGCTCAAATTTGAGCTAAGAGCGCATAGGAGTCAATTTAGCGAAATATCAGTATTAACCTTTTAGGGTTTCAACCACAAAAACTAATCGTTTGTAAAGTGTTTTTTCTTCAATATGTTTACGTTTCAGGTCTTCACGAGTTCAAAAAGCCTATTGTTATTTTTGCAAGAATCATGATCTCCGCGATTTCCCACGATTAGTCGCTTCAAGTTACAATAATTGCATAATTGCAGAAAAAATAATTCTCAATTCCGAGTTGAATGAAGACTGAGACTAGTAGTTGAATTGCTAGCATACTCGCCCGTCATTCAGGAGACTGGGGTTTGATTCCCGCCATGGTTGACCATTCTGACGTTTTTTTTTTCGTGGTTTTCCTCTGTCGTTCAGATCAACACTAGGATGATTCCTCAACATCAGGCCACGACTGACTCCTTCACACTATCCAAAAACACCTAATAAAATAACCTTTCATCCTATCAACCCATTCATTATTCCTTGATCACAGATTCCTTGACATAACTTTATTGACATTTTATTTTTGTTGTTTATCAATTACCGAATATTGTGGAAATTGCTGTAGGAAATGTACAAAATTAAAAAAGTTTCCTTCATATTCCCTTCAGCTAGGTTATTTGGGGGTACGAATGAGCAGATGACAGTGAACTATGAACTGATCATGAGTGAAAACACGTTTGTAAAAACTGGTGCCATAAGCACGGCCACTAGTGACTTCAGTTTCTAAAGCAGTGCTTTGACTGAGTTCGTTGAGCTATGGAGGGCGGCTCTAACCACTAGTGAAGTAGAAATAAAGGTCACGCACATGATATTTGACATCTCAAGAAGGGAGACAGAGTCAATTGCCACCCTGGCAACCAGGCCAGTCATATTAAAAAAAGTTTCCAAGTACTGAAGAAATTAAGGTAGGTTACCTGATGGCAGAAGAAATGCAAGACAGTAAAAATATGCTCGAAATGCTCCTATACTTACGTGAATGAATGTCCATACGTTGGCATCCCAAAAACAATCTTTTCTGGTGGCATCCCTCTTTGTATCCAATACCAAACTGTATAATTTGCGTTGAGCGTACGAAGGTAACCCTTTTCTTGGCGCCGAGGATATAATGGTGCATTTACACCAGTCTCTGGCAAGTACCATACATAGAAGTGGTAGTCATAAGACATTATGTTAACAATGTCAACACATCTAGAAATAATATATAATTCAAGGTATAAATGTCAGCAACAAAGCAAGAAGGTAAGACCAAATACTGATCTATTGATATTTAAAATTAAAGCTCTGCAGGGTAAATAGGCCTTCATTACCCAAAATCACACTCGGATATTTTGCATTTTGTGCATTTCTTGGAATATTTGGTTGACTGAGCCACCGAGTCACACATCGGGTGCTAGTTTCTCATGACTGGGTACTAGAGTGTCATACCATAGACATACCATAGTCAATTAACGTGACGTTTGTGCTAGAAGGTAGGTGTACCCTCCACCATGCAGACTACAGTACAAATGAAGAGAGGTGACACTGAGGGGAAAATGGTGACACTGAGGGGAAAATGGGAATGAAATAGAATACAAATCAAATATTGGTTGCTATAAAAAAGTTGCCCTTAAAATTCATATTAAAAAAATCTCTTTATTCCATAGCTCAAGGCCAAAAGACTTTATATATTTAAAAGTGAAAAATAGAGTAGTGTCACAGGTTTCATGTTCTTTCAAGCTCAGTGACAAAAGGAAATTTAATTAAAAATAAAATAGATTACAAATTTCAAAAAATCTTTGCATTCCATAACCCATGGCCAAAAGCCTTTGAATAATATTTCAAACCACCAAAGACTTGTTTTTGATATTGTGTTTAAATGTTCGAAAGTAGCGCGGTGGATTCGAACCAGGGAAATCTAACACCGAAAACACACGCGGGAAACGCCTTACAGTTGTGATCCGAATCGGAAACAAGTATTTTCCATTTTGTGAAGAGATGTATCATTATTCGTAATTGTAATCATTATTGTACCGGTAATGTTCTTCTTCATTTTCACTCTAATGGTAATGAATTTTTTTCTGAGTGCCCGTCTTCCTAGCCTGTGTCGACATTGCGGGTATAGTGAAGCGACCTCTGAAGACCGTGCGGTAGCCAAGTGGGCTAGCTAGGTATACCAAACCTAACACGTGCATGCGCAGGGAGAGTAAAAAACAAAGAAGGTTCAAATCATATGCATTGTTCATGTACGATCTCAAACATTAAATCTGGATTTTCCAACACTACAAACTATCATGGAAAATTCATATATTCGTATCTGTATTTTTCAAAATATCACTATTTCATAGCAAACAGTACGACTGTAGTTCCATGCAGTTATTGTTACGGGGATAGTTGAGTATTAATACCCCAATGACAACATGGAGGGTTCACTGAGTTGGTCAGGTTTTCGTGGTGCAGACAGCATTTATAAAAATCAGTACGACCGAGGTGTATACAAGATTGACTTCACATTTTTAATTACAAACTACTAATTGAATGCATCCTTCATATGAAGTTTGCATTCATCAAACTTGGACTTTTCCTTCAACTATTACGCCATGAAGCTATCTGACAGTAGCAATGAAAATTCTTGGCCATACTCAGTAGCCGCTTCCCCTCCAAAAGTTTGGTAGCCACTTCCCCTACACAGAGCAGAAGAGTGGGAGACTTTGCATCCTTTGCTTCAGACTAGCAGAATTTGCATCCTCATAGTTGATAAAAGCAACTCAACCTTCCTTCCTCGACTTAAAGAGTTGCTTCGGCCACGGCTTCTCCACTAATTTGAGGTTATTTACCGTGTTTTTTTGTGGCCTACTTCAGTTTGTTGTTGTCAACACTATTATGAATGATTTCCAAATAGAAATCGATTATGAAGTGATGGGATTGCTCTGGTACACCGAAAAAAACGAACACCAAAAAACTGAAACACCGAAAAAAACGAACACCGAAAAAAACGAACACCAAAAATGTTATTTCTCAGTGTGACTGAACTAAGAGGCAAGACCCGAGTAGAAGGACGATTCAGGGTGGAGTTACGATACTGTTTCCACTATTCCCCTCCTGCCAAAATAATATACCATCTTTTATGAAAAAAACGTTTTTTTCGGTGTTCATTCTTTTCGGTGTTCGTTATTTTTTATTTTTTTCGGTGTTCGTTTTTTTGGTGTTCGAGATTGCTTCGAGAGCACAAACGAAGCATAAACGATTGGTGAAAAAAAATGACTTTTAGGCTTTTTAGTTTTTAGCCTCCGGTACATCGAAAATTTCAAACAGCAAAAATCTCGTACACCGTAAAAACGAACACCGAAAATAACGAACGCCGAAAAAAACGAACACCAAAAAAAACGGACACCAAAAATAACGAACACCGAAAGAAACGAACACCGAAAAAAACGAACACCGAGAATAAAGAACACTGAAAATAACGAACACCGAAAATAAAGAACACCGAAAAGAACGAACACCGAAAAAAACGAAAACCGAAAAAAGCGAAAACCGAAAAGAACGATTTTTTCATGAATGATAGTCTATCATTTTGGCAGGAGGGGAATAGTCCCCCACTCTTTTAAAACAATATCGTAACTCCACCCTGAATCGTCCTTCTACTCGGGTCTTGCCTCTTAGTACAGTAACACTGAGGAATAACATTTTCGAAGTTCAATTTTTTCGATGTAATGGAGGCTATTCTGAAGTGATCAAAAATTTTGAAAAAATAAAATGCCCACATTCAAATTAGTTTGTTGGTCCAATTACTTTGAAGGCTCCAACCTAGATGTATTGAGAGTTGCGTTGGCTTGCCAGTCTGTTATGGTGACTCGACTCCCTATCCCACCAAGGGGCTATCCATAAATGACGTCTACAATTTGGGGGGGGGGTCATCAAACATGTGACGATGTGTAACAAGGGGTGAGGGGTGGGTGTGTGCACTATGGGGCATCTACATTTACACTTCATACAGTATGATTAGTTTCTTTAAATTTTCAGGAAAATCAGTTGGTGCCACATAATTTGTATGAAATTATAATTCAATGCAAAATTAAGATGATATTTGGATTTATGGATGAGAATTTGGCTATCAGAGTGCTCTAGGAATCCATGGATCAGTGACTGATGCAGTAACATGTTATTAACCATCCATTTTGCATCGCCAATAAAGTAACAATATTATTTCCAAGGATGTGCATGAACTTTATTCAATATCCCATTACGATATCACTGATATCCTGGATTTTTAAATATTTGCATAAATAATTTTAAAGAGGGGGTTGTAAATATTGACTGGATTGTAGCGTCATCAAAGAGGGGGGGGGTCTTCATCTCTGTGACCCTCTCGGACAAAGAGGGGAGGGGGAGGGGGGGGGTGATATACCCCAAAATTGTGTGATATAATTCATGTACAGCCCCGCCAATGTCAAAAATATGTACCAATCATCGTCCAAATCTCTGAACCTACCGATCATGAGTAATCTAGTAGTGATACAAGGTACTAACTTTATTCACAAAACAAAATTACGTTTACATAGGCTCAACTGTAGGCCAACAGTCATCTGAAATGCCAATATTTTAGGGTTGCAGAAGACATGACGCAGAGGTTCATATTGTACACTATAGGTAGAGCAGCGATCGGTACGTTCAAGGACAATACTCATAAAATACAGCAAGATTGACAGCTGAGTGAAACTATTGATTTTGTAAGGTTGGTGAAACTATCATGTAAAGCTTGATACATCTTGGCTCTTACCTATATTTCCACATCTAATCTAACACTCAATATATTTTCATAAATGTTTCTGATACCACTAAAAAGGCATGCCATATCCTGATTTAAACTGTACCGTATTAAGAAATAGGGAATCATAAAGATTATAGGCCCAGGATATGTTTCTAATTTGAATAAATATGAATTTCATTACAGTAGAACCTCTTTAGTAAGTCCCTCATTAGTGCATTTTTCTCCTTGGTAAGTTTTATTTTTTGATCCCATCTATAAGCTCCTACATGTTAAATAGTCTCTTTAGTAAGTTTTTCATTTTGGTAAGTCTTTTTAGTCTGGTCCCCTGAAAAAGTACTAAAGAGGTTCCACTGTACTCAGTTACTGTATTAGCCTATTAAATGTACACTTGACAGCACAAAAATTGAGATAGCCATTCTATGTCCTTGCGTCAACGTTTATTTCTTGTGTAGTACTGGGTTCTGAACCAGTTTCAGCTATGAGCTGATTGGTTGATTGAATTTTTGTTTACATATTCTGGATCCACCCCATACACGTGTTTTTACATGTGCGATGCTGGATTTTGTTCATAATATTTCCAAGTTGAAACCTGATTCATCGTAGAACCAACTGGTTATTGGCTTACTCAATCGATATTTCGTCTGCAGGAACGAGAAGTAATTCCATATAGATTTTGAATTATAGTTCTCCGTTAACAGTTACCCGACATTATACAAGAGTCAACTCATTTTTTCCGTAATTTCGAATTAGATTATTACGTCAAAACCAAAATTTGGCATGTGAAAACGTGTGCATGCTTTAGTAACATGACCGAGACGCGTGGCCGAGTGGTAACACACTGAACCGTCATTCGGGAGACCGGAGTTCGATTCCCGTCATGGTCGACCATCCTGACAGGGGTTTTTCGTGGTTTTCCTCTGTCGTTTAGGTTGATACTGGGATGGTTCCTAAACAACAGGCCACGACCGACTCCTTCCCACCAACTAAAACACCTAATGAAATAGCCTTTTATCTCATCATCCCATCAGCTCATTCATCATCCACCGACACCAATAGATCGTAGCCATCAGTGAAGTGCGTCGTTA
>OZ023327.1:45006548-45179048 GCA_964007535.1 Brachyptera risi | reverse complement strand
AAAATGGAAAGTGTCCAAATTTGTCATTTTTCCTCTTTCTAATGTTGCTCAACGACCCCACCAACAGCTAGATTAATATACGAGGGTACAAATGAGCAGGTGATGATGAAACGATGAAGTGATGGTACAAAAAAAAAAGTTTACAAAAACCCATGCCTTGTGCAGAACTCGAACCCAGGCCCAACGTGACTTCAGTTTCCAACACAGTGCGCATTAGCTGACTGAGCGACGGGGACAGTTTTTTCCATATTACCGGTATATCCTGATAATTTCACAGGGAAATATGTCACTAAACTTTGCCTACTTTTGACTTAAATTTTCCTTGAGAAATTAGTAGGCCTACTGAAACTAAAATATTATTCTACTGATTTACATCAAAATTTCCAACCATTGATCCATAAATAGGTACCGGTACTGTTTTTATTTGACTTTCCGTCCAACTTTAAGAAATTCAGAGCACGTCTTTCTCCAGAAGTTTCAATAAGACTACCATAAAACTCGTGTCTCAGTATTCTATTGTGCCAACTGACATAATTAGCCTACAGTACTGTTTAAATGACAGGGTTAGTTAAAAGTTATGGTGAGTTCAATTTTAGTTGACATAATATTTTGTGACTTCAGGCAATATGGCAGCTATCACAGATTGACAAGACGGACTGAATATTTTCAATTCAAGTCAATTATTTGTCCGTTATTAATTTAATGCCCTACATAAATGTAGGCCTACTATACCTAGAAATATGCAACTTGCTTGTTTTTAAAACTGTGGTTTATGGGAGTCTACCTACATTTTCCCAATAAAACTGCAGGTAAAGCATAGACAATTCATTTTTACCTTACCTAGCCTAAGGTTTATCAAGTTTTTGCACATTGTGTACATTATACCACGTGGAGAGTGAAGGGAGTATCTGGTACTTATTTGATTCATATTTAAAATGAAGCATCTTGCTTAGGAATTTATATCATTTTCCCAGACACGTATACCCTGTGCAATAAGCAAAAGAGCTCAAAATACTGATAGTAAAATATACTGGTAGAAAGGTTGTATCACAGCTGAAACGTGACTTTATTGCATAAAGATACCAGTAATGTTCATATTTTTATAGAACATTACGTTTCGACCTATATTATCTGTCTACAATTCACTTATAGCCACCTTGCTCACATAACATAGGTGTTGTGGAAGAAGTAGGCCCTAACTGGTAAAGCAATAGTTTTCAAGTAAACATCAAAGTAGGCCTGCCGTGCAAGTGATGAACAAAAATTTCATATTTACGTAATGTTCAGGCTTCAAATGTTCATTTTTCGTGTAACGTTTTAAAATAGCAAGTAATGGCTATTAAATTGCATCATTGGGTTGATATTACTTTTGAGGCATTTGTTTCCTAATTATCATAACTTGCAAGCTCAGTAATCCCTTCAGAGATAGACCAGATTGTCAAACCATGTGAAACTTCAGCCTACTTTGTAATTTATTAGGAGTATTTGTACAGAAGAGACTGTAATATAAAATTTACCCTTTTAATTTCCAGCTGAACTAATTTTCAAATTTCACGCAGAGTAATTTCCTGGAACTAACTTGGGTACGGTACTTTCTGAAGTAACATTAAGTTGTTTGTATAATTAATTAGGTAGGTAGGTAACTTCAACATCCAAAAACAGATAATATAACTTTGAAAATGTTATATTTGAAGGAATTATTCGAGTTTGTTGAATTCACTCTTCATACAGTGGATACACTCAATTGGAAGTACGTAAAAAAAAGGGAAGTCAATCGGATATACAACTTGGTCGTGGTGATTTTTATAAACGCAGTTTGCATCACGAAAACCTGACCGGCTCAGTAGGCCCACTCTCTGTGACGTCATTGACGGTATAGATACCTAACCATCCCTTTAACAATAGCTACTGTCATGCTGTTCAGTATGAATTAATTATATTTAGGAAAGTACAGTTACGACATCTGTCGTTCCTATACCCCCAATGCCGTCACTTTCTTAGAAGACAGCCAGGTACTTATAATAGTGTAGCAGGTTGATTCCCGCGCCCTAGTCACAGTTCAGCAGACGGCCTCAGGGACCAGGCAGCAGCACACGCTAGGGTAACCACCCTGAGAGAGTTTAGAAAACAGCCGCGGAGACGAGGCAGCAGCACACCCTAGCGTACCTATGCGCTGATGAGTAGTCAGTTACTTCCGGAAGACATCGCTGTTTCTGACCGGTTGGACGTTTTTCTCTAATTACAATCTTCTGTCATCCTCATCGTAAATGAAAGATTCGGCCAACATCTAACTAAATTGGTGAACATTCCCTCTGTCTGTACCCGATTCCCCATCCACCAGAAAAGAATTCAGTACGACTACAGTAGAAATATAAACAAAAATTACAATGGTAATTGCGCAAACATTTCTTAGCACAAAATAAGAAATACTTGTTTCGAAGTCGGACAGGAACTTTAAGGAGAAACTTCTACAACACTGCCAAATAATAATCTAAAAGGCTTACAAAGACATTACTGTTGAAAATCAGATGTGATATCAGAGCTTCAGGC
This sequence comes from Brachyptera risi, assembly GCA_964007535.1. Lineage (NCBI taxonomy): Eukaryota > Metazoa > Arthropoda > Insecta > Plecoptera > Taeniopterygidae > Brachyptera > Brachyptera risi. The sequence goes on along the minus strand of OZ023327.1, from coordinate 45,176,498 downwards.
CTCTACTGATGGAATATGTCTACAGTGGAACCTCTTTAGTACGTTTTTCAGGGGACCAGACAAAAAAAAACTTACCAAAGTGAAAAACTTACTAAAGAAACTGAATATTCAACATGTGGGAGAATATAGATGAGATCAAAGAATAAAACTTACTAAGGAGAAAAATGTACTAACAACAAACTTACTAAAGAGGTTCCACTGTACAGATATTTTATGAATTTTTGTGTTGGTTATCACTTATAAATCACATTATCAGCACATTATTTTCCTTCATAAGAAAATTCAAGCGTGAGAATAATTGAAAGAATCAGGTGTATGTCTTTAATAAACATATTACCGTATGTAAGATTCGTGCACGCGTTCGTTTGAAAAAACAACATTATTTAGGAAAAAATCCAAGAATGAATCAAACAAAAATATCAAATTCCTAATAAATCAATTATACATTCAGCAAAATTGTGTAATTCACGGTTTTAACATTATTTAATTGCCATGAAGCAATATTGGTACATTTTGGGTATTTTCGCAAAGTGAAAAAGTCGCGAAACACCTGGAAAACTGAAGAAACATATCTATACTGTATGCTTGATTCCATCAGTTCAAGTGCAAAAAAAAAACACCTCTAGTCAAAACTGTTGACCAAGATTATCTGAGTCACCTATCTGGCTCAGTTAGTCAAGGCTCTGCTTAAGGAACTGAAGACAGTTGAGCATGGGTTCAAGTCTCACATGAGGCATGGGTTTCTGTTGAATTCATTCATTGCAGATGTACTCACTTGTACCCCCCCCCCTCCCCAGAATGAAAAAAACTGGCTGTTGGTGCAATCGTTTAGCAAACAATAAACATCGCCGAAACAAATGCACAAATAGAACTTCAATATAAATCACTGCATGAATTATTGTAATACACAATTGTATGTTTTTGTATCCACTTACCACACCATCTTCTGGTAAATTCATTGCAATTGTATAATTGTAGACACTGGCAAATGCTATAATAATATGTGTACAAAGATTTGGATCTATTTTATCCGACTGGAGATCCTTATAACTAGTAGGTATATTGTAGTAACAGACGAGTTTGAACGGGTTGGAAGAAACTGACACGGAGTCAGATATTTCTAATTTGTTTTGTCTGAGGTTAGTTGCATCTGGGCTGGGCCCAACCCACGAAGAATCATTCAAGTTTATTTGCAATGCTTTCCCATACAAATATGCACGATGCTGCAAGGAATTTGTTGAAACTGAAAAACAAAATATGTTACCTTGACAAATTGTAATTGTAAATCTCAAAAGAAATCTGTTGACAAGACCAAAAGGTCCGGCAATTTTCATATAATGGTACAGGCCTACTTGGCACTTACATGTTTGTTGTTTTGATTCATCAACCATTTGTAATAAAAATTCTGTATCTTCAACTGTGCTCAAGCTTTCCCATGCCAGGAATAAAGAGATTGATGTTGCGCCCATGACTGACATGATGAGTAATGTTATCACTAACGTTCGTTTCATGTTGAATGGAGAACTAAAACATGAAACAAATTTATATAGGGCCTAGATGTTGAAATTAAATATTATGTTAGGCCCAACACATGGTAACAAATTGAAGGCATTTTTTTGATACTGCCGTAAGCAAAATGTATTACAGATATGTAAAGTAATTGTACAGTATTTTTCAGTGCTTTAAATTGATATGTTTTGGCCAAAATTTTGTCAATTAACTCATAAGCTGGCCTTGAGTGAACACTCTTCTTGCGAATTTGCTGCCGAGTGGGAGCAAATTCACAGGTTGACACCCCTTTTGAATGATTGGCCAGTCAGCAACGACTGCGGACTGATGAGAAGTTATTCCGCAAAAGTTCAACTTGAGTCTACTTTTATCCCAGTAAACAGCTGGATACAGGTTGAAGTCAAATGAAATCCGCTTGAGGTTTCCGTCATATTGCTTCTGCCAAAACACCTGTGCTGATTTTAACATGAATGTTTCAAAATATAATATCATCATTGATCAATGTGCCCATGAGCGGATGACTTGTTTTACATTATTTTGTTTTTATATAATCATTATTATTATGGACATGACACCAGCAATGTCAACAAAGTTTCAACAAACAATTAACGAACTCAAGTCTCGACACGAAAAGTGCGTTTCATTAATTCATGAATTGACACAGTATCTCTTTCAACAGGAAATAAAACAATCGAGGGATGCAACAGTTTTGGCGGAAGACATCATTTGTGGCTTTGCTCAACATTGGCATCTGCAGCATTGAATCTCAATGTCTGCAGTCTGTTGGAAGTTCAAAGTTCGACTCAAATGTGAACAGAGCTCATATCAAGTGGGCTTAAAATGGAGACCAATACCATTGAATTTGTAGTGAAATTCAATGCCGATACCATGCCGATACTACAACCAAAAAAATCCTAGAAACTGTTGTGAATCGACAGTAACAGTACGATGGTTCGAGATCGAAGGCCTGGACGTATAACCTAGGCATGGCATGACAAATTCAATGACCTAGCCATACTATTGATTTTGTAAGGTTCAATTTCAAGGGCCATATTCAATGACCTAGCCTACCATTACACGCCTTGGACAGGCCTAAGGCCTAGCCTACACTGAACATATCAACTTACCGAGAGTTTTCTAAAAGTAACTGATATTTAGCTTTTGGCTGCGGACGTACATTATTCATAGTGAGGTTTAATATAACCTGCACATGCACTGGCTTTAATGAAACGACTGGAAGTTGGCCCCTTTAATGGATTGTATTCGTAACGACTGGTACGCCTATTCGTACAGGAAATTCTAGCCTATTTCACAATATCAGCTGTTCATTATTTACATGTTATACCAGTGTTGCCAGATCTAGAATAAAATACTATCGTTTTCGAAAATTATCGATTTCTTGAACCAAATTCATCTTTTTACATGTTATACATGTGTTTTTTTAAATACATCAATCATTGATCTCTATTAGTAATTTTGTTATCATCTTCGTATAATTCCTTGCTTTGAATCAAACTTCTGAAATTTAATGAAAACTCATCAATGATTACACCAATGGTAACACTTATTTCAGTTGGTGTATCGAAATTATTATGCCATTATTATTAGGCCTAATATTCGACATACTTGTCGGTATGGAAATAGTGAGTCAGTCGTTACGAAATATGAGGTCTTTGCTGACTGTTGTCACCTGATGTGTAGGCCTACTACATATATATATATATATATATATATATATATATTACTTTTTACTGATTATTGCTGATATTAGCATATTAATGGATGATGGATGCAACGTATCCTAGTATCCTTCCTTTGCACAACAATACAGGCAGGTGATTAATGTAAACTGCATTGAAGGGAAGCATCATGGTATCGAATGCAGGGAATGTAGGAGCCTATAAACGCAATGATATAGGTAATGACACAATCACCATATTATATAAGTGAAGATAATAGGCCTGGCTTTGATAATAATTCCCAATCCTCTGACAAGGGGTGTTGATGGACTATATTCAGTGTGCCTTATTGCATGATAATTGTTCGAATTGCCTATAGACAGGACTATCGACTAAGCCTATCCTGGCATGATTCTCTTGGAGCCGAACAACAAATGCTGCAATGACATGAATTTTGGTAAATTCCAAGAACATCAAGCATGGCATTTATGTGATTTTTTTCAGGAAAATGACATTTTCTTGTAAGTTTCTAGGGTAAACCATTTTAATAAGTGACAGCACCGTACGTAGGTATTTTGGGCGTTCCTTTACTTTTTACCCACTTTTAGGACACGGGATATGATATGTCCACCCAGATTCTGTCATTGTCTTGGAGCAGTGTTTCCATTTGGATGGTCAAACCCACACCCCCTAACCTAAAAATGGCTGTCCATCCCATGAAAATACACGAGCGAGTCACGCAGGACTATCACTGCGTAATCCACGCCTCTGAACCATTACAGACGAGAATAAGACCAAGCATTCCGACCAATATCTTTCTAACATTCTTATAACTACCATTAAGGTCTAGTGCTTGCATAGCTTGGCACTACGGCGTCTTATTCGGACGCCAGGATCCAGGGTTCAATTCCTACCATGGCCTACTTTTTATTTTTCATTTTATTCAACGAATTTGCTTAAAGGGAAAGTCAACTTGTTTTATATTTTCTACTATGAGCAGTTTTGTTTCGTTATGAATTTTAGTAAAAGTTTCATAATTTGATCTCTTCCTCTTCAAGAGATATGATATTCTTGCATGTCAGTTATAGTGGATTCTAAGAATTGTTGACCAGCCATGGTCACTCATTCATTTCACTCCCATCTTAGCAGTGCAATTCTGCTATAGGCCCTACACATGGTTCTGAGAACTTGAAATTCCTAAACAATTTATTATGCACCTTTAGTTTGTTTCAAACTTCACAACGAAAGAGACGTATCATCGATCTTGGCTCATGGTTTTTAAATTGCGTATTTGCAATTGCATGAATAAAATTTGTAAAGCAGTGTTATGTTATTTAATTATTCTCAATCTTATAGTGTGTATATCATATGTGCTCATACAGTTGATATTTAGAACTATTGATTTTAATTATATTTAAAACTCTATTGATTTTAATTTACCAGAAGTTTTTCAACCAAATTTGGGCCAACGTTAATACTACTTATTGAATTTAAATTTATATTGAATATGACTGATCGTGCAATCCAACCGTATCAATTCAAATCCAAGTATTCAGATAGTGCAATAGAAGTGGTGCACGCTGTAGAAGAAGAGCACTTGAGCATCGTTCATGGTGTATGTGTGATAAGTGTAGGGTTTTGCCAACAGACCACAAAAGCTTGTGTTGTAGAGAATGTGAACACACTATTTCAAAGGTTAGAGGGGATTTTATTTGCGTATCTCAAAATCCATATTTTTATCCGATAATTGTATCTAAATGTGTACTCAATATGTTATGCCACCAAACAACAACAAAGAAACAAGAATAGGAGAAAGAGAATAGCTCTTATCGACGATCAACCCCCAAACAAAGTGTGGCGATATTTATGTTACAAACAATTTGTAATTTGGCTTCATTCAAATACGTCACTTGGGAAAGGCAACAGAATAGTTATTCCGTATTGTCTCGTGTCGGCAATAGGAGAATAATATCCAGAAGAACTAGAGTTGAATTACACAGGGTTTATTGCGTCACAACAAGGCGATACAAAGTGGCCAGCATAGATCTTACAATGTAAGTAATGTGATTAATCACATTATAATACAAAATATAATAATTCATGTTGATATATTTTCCTGATGATAGTTTGATATATGTTATAAAATCATTCCAACTCCTCACATATAGGCCTATGCTCCTTGTCATAAAGTATTTTCAGGTGCAAATCGCGAGTAATGTTTATGTTTTAATTCTTGCATCATGGGATGTGGAATAGGTGCAATGTTTTTAGGAATTTTAATGTGGTTTTCTTCTTCTGAAATTGTGTCAGTCTTCATTTTCGAGCAAGTCTGAGACTTTTGTCATTATCTCATCATGCTTCCGTTTCATGTTGGCCTTTCAAATTTGGAGATGGCACTGCATCCGGTTTCAAATGTGGACCAAATCTTAATGCATTCGGCAATAATCGACGTCGTAAAATATCCTCACGTAGGTAATCGCTTTCAAGAAAATTTCGACGGTTCTTAATGTTTCATAAATGTCTTTTGTTTCCAAATAGCAAATTGTTTTGGTAATGTATCATGATTAGGAAATGAGTGATTACACACTGATTTATTATTATTTTCTGTATCCCACCCAAATACACAACAACCGGGCATTTGCACTTGGCACTATGACTATGTACGTCTCATGTATATCGTAACTAATGGGAAACTGAATTAATGGATCACTGTGTGGAAATGACAGGGACTGACCACGCTACGTCACAGTCCCCGTTTCCAGGAATTGGCAAATACTACCATTGCATTTTTCTCCTGGATGCGTCAACTTAGTAGATAGAATAAAAAATACTGTATATCTTGAAATTATGAATAGAATGCAAATCTGCAATCTACGAATAACAAGTTGACTTTCCCTTTAAAGGTTATGGGATTGTTTGATTTCATTTTATCTACCGATATTGTTTAGCGACTGATATTGGAAGTATTCTTTATTACGAATCGGTATTAGGCCTACTAAAACGCGGGAAACGCCAAATCTCGAACCTGAACCACGTCTGTGATGGCTCTGAGGTCGTGGCTTGGGCCATGATATTCCTGTCTTGATCCGCTTGTTAGAATACACACCAAGTTGACATTTTCAAGTTGACAAAACTCCAATAAAACGCCTCAAATACCTACGTCCTAGATCACGTCATCAAATGGTACACCGAAACCTACTAGAAGACGTAATTTTACGTGAAAAAATCACATAATGGCTGTATTTGATATTTTTCACAAGTACCCAACTTTTGGCATTGAGTTTATAACAAGTATAAACTCAATGCTTTTGGTCAGCAACATCGCCTCGATTGTTTTAGATTTAGGCCTAATAAAATGAAAAAATTTGCTTACTATGGACACAATTATTTTGATAGATTGCAACAAACCAAAAAACTATAGCCAGAAATATTGTTCTGAAGCCAAACTATACGAATGAATTTTTGTGGGCCCACTACAATATGTAATTCTATGTTAGGTTGGTTAAAGGTTAGGATGATTGGGTTGGTTGGATTAATTTAGGTTTATTCCGGTTATTGTCGGGCACCAGAGCATGCGCTCTAGTTTTTCACGTCGTGGCAGCTACGTTCATACTGGGCATAATGGAGTATATGCCTATTTATTGTATTTTTGTCCACGACAAGCTTTCCACGACAGCCATGTTTATTATGCTGTTGCTGGCTTACCCTCAAAGCTCATACTTTGGGTAATTTCATAGTAAGCGTCAAGCCACAGACTATTTTTTATGCAGAAAAATGTAAGAATGATGTATCAGTAATACTGTGTCACTTATTTTTACTAGGACCTACATGCTGTAATTGTGCATAATTACTATTTTTGGTTTGCTTTTCCAACTTATTTCTGTCTTATTTCAGGCCTACTAATTTATTGTATGTCGTATCACTGAAATTTACCATGTTGCAATGTTTTATCTTGCATTATATTGCATTAGTTCACACTCTACCATACCAACTGTTAGGTAGGTAGAAGTAACAAAATAACCCTACTTAAATAAATGATGGTCTCTTCTCGACACTATCCTTTGCATGTGACCATAGGTCCTTATCATTCATGATGGTTAGGTAAGTAAGGATTGTGTTGAAAGCTCAACAAGGCTGTTATTTTGCGGTTCAAACAAGACGGGCGAGTTTCATTTCAGTTGGTATCACCATTAGGTATTCAGTTTAGAAATAGACGTGACATACCGTACTGAAGAACTGGTACTGAGGTTCCCCATTTTTATCCTCTAGGAGGGCGCTGATGTTAATCCTGTTTCTGTCGCTTTGTTCGTTTAATGGCAAAAATAGGCATAAGCTCATAAGGCCTCCCTGGCTTAATCAATCCACTTCTTGTACCATGAATTTAAAATGTATTTTGTGAATCTGTTCAATCCTATGCGCTATTCAACAGATAGAACCAACTGAATTGTAAAACGATTAAAATAATCAACATGTGAAACAGGAAGGAAGTGAGTGAAGTGACTTGATAGTTTCAAAATCAAAGTGTGTGTATAGGTTTCATAAACATCTCGCTCATCTTACAAGTCATATTCTGCATTTTCCTAGTAAATTTCCAATTGTATAGGCCTATTGTTTGTGAATACTTTTATTTTGCAAATATATAACGTTGTTTCAAAGCAGTGTTTTTGTATGTTTTCCTACATGTTTTCTGCCTAAAAAAGATTTGTATCGCTTACTATGAATTTACTGTTGTTGAACCCCTGCAGTCACGACATGCACAATTGTCAGGCTGCCTCCTTCGCAATTGTATCTGTAGTGGATTAAGCCTCTAGGCATTGTTGGGTAATGAACTTTCAAAATGAACGCGTTCGTTTTTTCTGACCTTTTTGAAGAGCATGTCACCTCTTCCAGCCGGTACTCGGCAAAAAGACAGCGGAAATAAGACTGCGGGCAATAATCTTGCGGCAACAATACCGAGTGGGGTAAAATGATCGCGCGTACATAAGGTCGCGAAGACAAAAATATCGCGAACCAAATGAACGCGGGTTAAAAGATCGTGGACAAATGATCGCGGCGACCATTTGATCGCAGACAAAAAGATCGCGGTGATCATATGATCGCGGGCAAAAAGATCGCAGCGACCATATCATTGCGAACCAGAAGATCGCGGCGACCATGCAGATGATCGTGGATGAAAAGATCGCGGGCAAAAAGACCGTGGGCTAAAAGACCACGAGCAATAAGATCGTGGCGACCATGCATATAATAGCGGACAAAAAGATCGGGGGCAAAAAGACTGCGGCCAAAATTTGTTTGTCGACCATATGATTGCGGACAAAAAGACTGCGAGCAAAAAGACCGTGGTGACCATAAGATCTCGGGCAAAAAGATTCCGGCGACCATATGATCTCGGACGAAAAGATGGCAGGAAAAAAGACCGCGGTGACGATATGATCGCGAACAAAAAGACCGCGGCAACCATATGATCGAGGGTAAAAAGACCGCGACAGCCTAATGATCGTGGACAAATGATTGCAGCGACCATATTATCGTGGACAAAAAGATTGTGGCAACTATACGATCGCGCATTTGTCCGCGATCATTTGGTCGCCACGGTCTTTTGGCCCGCAATCTTTTTGTCCGCGATCATTTCATCTCCGCAGTCTTTCTGTCCGCGATCATATGGTCGCTGTGGTCTTTTTGTCCGCGATCATCATCACCGCGGTCTTTTTTCCCGCCATTTTTTCGTCCGCGACCATTTGGTTGCCGTGAACTTTTTGTCCACGACCATATCGTCACCGCGGTCTTTTTGCTTGCCTTCTTCTCGTCCGCTATCATATGGTAGCTGCAATCTTTTTGCTCCCGGTCTTTTTGTCCGCGATCTTTTCGGCCGCGATCTTATGGTCGCCACGGCCTTTTTGCCCACGATCATTTTGTCGCCGCAATCTTTTTGTCCGCGATCATATGATCGCCGCGATCTTATGATCGCCGCGATCTTATGATTGCCGCGATCTTATTGCCCGCAGTCATTTTAACCGCGGTCATTTTGTCTCCGCGATGTTATGTCTCGCGCGGTATTATTGCTGCTACCTTATTGCCACGACCTTTTGGTCGCCGACGTTATTGAGTTGGTCATATTACCGTGAGCCTTCCAGCCAGGAACATGATTTTTCTAAACATTCAATTTTTCATTCGATTTTTCGTCGATCTTCAACGAAATAGAACGTTCATTTGAAAGTTCGTACTTTTGGATTGCATGTCACTGTCCGAATGTGTACTTTTTTCCTGGTTCAGCATGTCATTAAAAACATGTGTCACTAGACGGGTCAGTGTCAATCGAAATCGGAAGTGGATGGACACTTGGCGCTTTCTGGACATTAGGGAAATATTGAGATTATTGATATTGGGATCGTATTGAGAAATTGATAACTGTAAAAGTGTTGAAACAGTACAGCAGAGCCAATTTTATAATACTGTATCAAGTTTCATCAGGTCTAACCTTGCTTTAGATTTAGAATGGAGAGATGTAATTATTTTGTAGATCAAAGATTTAGCTGAACATTGAAGATTCAATTACCGTAGCAAATTTTTGTCCAATGACTTGATGTTACTGTTAACGTGAGAGAGGAATGAAGAATAATTACCTACATTAATAAAGTATGAGTTAGTGGCATCTGTGTCACTGACACAATCAGTGAAAGTATTGAATTTTTTAGCTCAAGATGTATCAAGACCCTAGAAGCATGTAGCCTGTTAAGAGCACAGTAGGGCCTTTTTGGGATTATCTTAATTACAATGGATGTGTCAGGAACTTTAATTTGTTCATTTAAATCAACAATGTAAAATTTGTAGAAATTTCTTGTCACATCCCTTGTAGACGATACCTACCTCTGTGCTACTTTTCAAAATGCATTGGGACACTAGTTTGATTTCCTGCAATTGACAAATGTGGGAATCAGTCTATCAGGGCACGAATTTGAAATTTTAATGAAATAGGCTCAGTAAATCAAATTGAACTACAGTAGTATGTTATTTTAGTGCCGTGCCTACCATCTTTCCATCATTGTATATAGTTATAGGCCTACACTTAAATTATGTTGTTAGTTTTTAGTTATTTTCAGGGACTTGAAGTGGGATCGAAAATGGAATTGATCGATAATTTAGTGGAAGTAAAATTAAAATGATAATCGAGCACTAAGCCTAATGTGGTTGATCTTTGTTTGTGATTTGTCAGCAATTGTATACAATGAAAACATTATCCATTTTGAGTTGAATTAGCAGTTGGCAGCAATGAGACAAGCAAGTGGATATGTACAGTAAGATATTTACAATGGGTCTTGATATAAATTCATGCTGGGCAAAAACCAGTTACTCGGCAGTTGAAATGAGAAGATTAAGAAATTAGCATATGATTTTGAAAAAAAACATGAAAAGAATAACACTCATGGCCGGCCAAAGAGCTGTAGGCAATTGCCTACTGCGGCACATTAAAATAGGCGCCATTCTGAATTTTCACTTTTGAAAATTCTAATAACCAAGTGGGGAGATGAGTACATTTATTGAAATTATTAAATCCGTTCTGGAGTTCTCTTCTTTGGAAAGAAGAGACTCGTTCTATGTGGTGATTTCAACCTGGACTTTCTAAAGATTGGTAATTGACAGGATGATCTCTTTAGATTCGTAGAAATATTTGACGAGAGACCATTAATTAATACAGCAATCCGTGTAACGGCAAATAGCACAACTTGCGTTCACAATATATTCACGAATATTACAAGTGTAGATCAAGCAACAGTAGTTCAGACTGCTCTTTCTGACCACAAAGGTCAATACGAATAGTTCACAAAATAATTGAATCTGTCAAATCTGATATATTGTTTGGCAATCTCAATACTATGAAATTTGCTCTGGTAGCAGATTGGGATCCTACATTTTCAGCTAATAATGTTGACTCTAAGTGTGCTCTGTTTATGATACTTGTAAAAGTCTATTCAATAAATCGTATCCTTCAACTGTAAACACAAGAATGAACACACGAATAAGATTGAACGCATTTGGCTCAATGGGGAACTATTCAAGTCAAGAGAGAGGGCGAATCATCTTTACTGATGGTACAAAATAACAAACAATGAGAACTTAAAGTTAGCATTCAAAAAGGCCAAACTAGAATATGTGGAAAATCTCCAGCAAACCAAGTAGGCCTACAACTACTCAAAATTGTCATATTTGCTTTCTATTACTTTTTAGGTGGAGGTATATCAAAAGAAAAACAACTTCTTGGAGGACCAAATGGGACTAGCACACGCAAAATTATATTTATACTGGCTGTAATTTTTATAGGATCTTTAATTTCGCTACTTTATATTTATATGAATTTTCCCCAACTGGAACCGTAAGTATTATTACAGTGATGTTCATTTTAATTAATGCCATTAATTAAAAGCTTCATCTTCCATCCTTCTTTTCTATTTCCACGATCAGACCCTATTATACATGTTGATTACGTTCTGTGATGTTAGATGTTGGCCAGTACCATGTTTCCTTGTTCGTTAGTTGAAGGTAATCTCATAGGATGGGTAATACTTTTGATAGGCCACGATTTTCTTATGTGTGATGTAATGTTATATATATCTTCATTAGCAGTAAGCTATTTACATAATTAAATTCACAGTACACAAAATTCTCGAAATAAAAAGAAAATACAGTACTAATACAATTACAATTAGCAGTTACTTAGGCCTATATTATAGTTGCACATATTTACACATATTCTTTTAATGAGTACATTTATCCCAAAAATTGAGATTATTCTTCTCATATTCCTTGGGCATGATCTTTTTCTCTTTGATTAACTTACAACATTCTTGTCTGAAACTAAGTATTTTACTCAAATTCTTCACATTATCAGGTAATCTAATATAAATTTGCATACCTTTAACAAAAATTGAGTTATCTTGTTCTGTATACACTGTTCTTATAATATTTATATTTTCCCCAGTTCTAGTTCTATAGCTATGTGTATGTTTATTTAAAACTATTTTATTACAAAGGTATTGTGTCATCAACCCTTTGTTTATCTTGAAAATTAAAGTTAGACTGTTTAACAAAATCCGTTCTTTAACAGTTAGCCAACACAATGCTTTACACATTTCTGCAATTGGGGCATCCCTTTTCAATCTTAAAATACTTCGCATGGCTTTGTTCTGTATTCTCTGTAATGACATAATTTCGTTTTGGTGCAATAAAAATAGAATTGAGCTACAATAGTCTAAATGAGGAGATATTATAGATTGATAAAGTAATATTTCTGTTGATGTAAGACAGCCACTCACTCTTGTTAATAATCCAACTTTCCTTGCCATCTTTTTAATTATAAATTCTGCATGTTTTTTAAAGTTCAACTCATTGTCAAGGATAATACCTGAATATTTTATTTCTGTCACAATTTCAATTTATTGATTTTCCATACTCAATTTGATATTATTTATGTCATTCTCATTCTTCTTTCTAATATCTTTAGTGCACATTATCATTGCTTTTGTTTTGGAAGCATTGAGTTTCATCTTGTTGGCCTTCAACCAATTTTCAACTTCTTTTAAATCTTTCTTCACCATGTCTAAACTATCATTAACATTTGTGTGACTACCTATTATTGATGCATCATCTGCATATAAATAAATTTTACATTTCTCGAGTACATTACAGATATCATTGATATATAAAATAAATAAGAGTGGTCCTAATATTGATTCTTGAGGAACTCCCACATTATTTCGCTTCATTTCAGAATAAGAATTATTACATTTTACTTGCTGTCTCCTATTTTCTAAATAAGATTCTAACCACTTAGATACTGTTCCACTTATGCCATATTTCAAAAGTTTTTTAATAAGAATTTCTTGATCTATTGTTTCAAAAGCCTGTTTAAGGTCCAAAAATACTGCTATCCCAACTTCTTTTTCCCACATTTTATCTTTTACATTAGCTAATACTAACTGAATGGAAGTTTCACATCCATGCTTACTTCTAAATCCTGATTGTTCTTCTATAAGTATATTGTTTTTACTTATAAACTCCTCTAACTGTTCTTCAACTATATACTCTAAAACCTTTTCTATTATATGTAGCGTATTAATTGGTCGGTGCTCTTCCCCTATTACAGTCTTTGGCAATTTTGGCACAGGAATTATGATTGATTTTTTAAGACTATCTGGGAAAATTCCAGTTTCCAACGATTTATTAGTAATATTGGTAAAATACTCTTTAATTATTTAATTATACAATATGAGAGATTGAGTGTCTGTTTAGTAATACTGTCTTCCCATGGGCCAGAGTTCTTTAATAGCCTAATTTTCTCCTTTACTATGTCTATATTGATTGGTTGAAAAAGTAACATTTTATCATTCGTTCTATTAGGTATAACTGTATTTAGTTCATCATTCACTCCATTTACCTTGTTAATGGTATTTAAAATATCCTATATACTGGACACAAAAAAGTTATTAAATTTTGAAGCTATTTCTAAATTACCATATACCCTTCTATTATTAAAAAAACATTTCCTCATTATTCACTTTATTCTTACCGTACCCTTATACAATTGTTTCAATACCTCCCACATTTTTGGGGGTTCAGTCTTATACTGTACTATTTTATTTGAATAATAGTCTCTTTTTTATCCTTATTTTTGCCAAAAATTCATTACGTTTCCTAGCATATGCTGTCCAGTGATCCATGTCTCCACTTCTTTTAGCTTCTCTATACAAATAATTCTTTCTATCCTGGATTTCTTCAACTTCTTTATCAAACCATCCATTATTTGAGTAAATTTCTTTAATCCTAAACTGTTTTATTGGAAATTTTTCTCCAATGGTAGCACTCAAGTTATTGATTAATTCTTCAGTCATATCATTTACATTATTCCCATCTCTATTAACATTCCAATCCTTTCCTTTCAGGGTAGTTACAAAGTATCTTTTATACCTCATCTTTCAAAACACTATTATAATCTCTAATTTTAATTAGTCTTTTTTTATTAACTATTTTATCCCTATACTTTTTTGTAAGACCTTTTCTTACACTGATAATAAGGTGATCCGATATAATTTCGTCCAGTATTTCTATATTAAATAAATGTCTATCTTCAAAATAAGTAATAACGTAATCAATTATGGTTTTCGATACTGACATTGTATTATTCTTGCTGAATGATTTAGCAACCCGTGTGAAATCTTGCACTAGTTGCACTAGACCTCTTCTTTCTAACATGGTAGTCACTTTTTTAGAGTATGGTGTAACTTTACTTAAATCTATATTCAAATCTCCATTCAAGATAAATTTACATTTAAAATCCAGCAAATACTTGATATTATTCTCAAGTTGTTCAATAACATTGGCCTTCTTACCATTTGGTGAAGCATAAATTAAACTATAAATGAAACCCTTTAAATCGACACTGAATACTTTGGTATTTACAACCCACCAATACTTATGTATAATATTTGTACCAAGTATACTATATCTAAGCTCTTTGGCAATATAAATTGCCACACCTCCCGTATGACGACTATTAGAATCTACCCGTATTAAATTATATCCATTAATATCAACTTCACAGTCTTCAATATCTTTGGTAAGTTTGGTTTCTGAGAGGCCTAAAATCATTGGCTTCCTTTTCACTAATAGTTCCTCTATCTGTTCCTTATTTTTAGTGAGACTTTGAACATTCATATACATGATCCACTCCATCCCTACAACTCCATTAGACATATTATCTACTTCTTTATCTAATCTATCATTGTGATTATTTTATCCATTGCAATTTCATTTTTGCTTGCTGTAAATACAAGTAATGACATTTTGTTGTACCAGTACTAGCATATTGCAAAACAAGATCGCCTATTTTAGCCCATGAGCAAGGGAAATGCTGTTTTATATGCAGGCAGGGTTTTACTCCATAGAAATGATTTGCTTAGCTTCTGGGAAGCATCCTGTCTGCAGAAATATACAATGTATATTTATACATTATCGTCCTATTGGTGAATCCACATTCCTCACCTTCCTAACCTGAGAAGTTTGAATGAAGCCAAGGAATTTTGTATATTTGTTAGACAAAGTTTCTACCTTACTTCCTACGAAACATGGTACAATTGTGGGTAGACCTATTATACAACTGTTTTTTGTTAAAATTATTAATTTTCTAAAAAAAAAAAAAAATGAGCAATAGTGAAGACTTCCATTCAACTCCTACGAAGCTTTGTCAGTTTTTTTTTGTGTATGCACTACACAGGCCGCATAGTTTGACTGATCATCATTTTCTCGACACGCGGACTTATCCAACTTGAAACTGCATAATTTTTGGGTCAAATCGGTTAGACCATATCTGAGAAACACCATCACAGTTTCTAAAATAAATCCCATAAGATCAGGCTGTGTGGAAAAAATTGAAAAAGAAAATCTCTCCAAACAAATTCAAATTTTCACTGAATGTAAACATTCACAAGATACACATTATTACAAATTTGTATTCAAATCACACTAGCCGTTTTTACAAGAATAATTTAATAAAAAAAAATTATTCATCAAATAGATAGAAATAATAGCAGAACCATGTTGTCGAGATTCTTGGCTTTCTAGACTCGATAGTTGCCAAGACAAGTAGGCCTATACTTTATACTTGGCAAACGCAGCAAATGCATTGCTAGATGAGCGAGATATTAGGATGTAGTTTGATCAAAAACTCTACACACCTTGAGAATATACTTGACTTATACAAAACGGCTGGTCCGATTTGAATACAAATTCGTAATAATGTGTATTTCTTATGTGTTTACATTAAGTGAAAATTTTAAATTTTTGGGAGGTTTTATTTTTCAAATTTTCCCATGCAGCCTCATCTTGTGGGGTTTTCATAAACCTCGTGATGGTGTTTCTCAAAAAACAGTCCAACCAATCTGACCCCAAAACTATATAGTTCCAAGCTGAAAAAGTCTGCATGTCCAGAAAAAGTTGAAAAAGTTTATGTTGGTTAGTCTAACTGTGTGACCTGTGCAGTGCTTACAAACAAACAAACCAAAAATAAAACAGTAAAGCTTCGTAAGAGTAGGATGAATACACACAGATGAATATCTCGCTCATCTTACAACGCATATGCTGCATTTGCCTATTTTTATTCATTATTGTTTTCCATGTTTTTCATTTCTAGGCTGTAATATGAAGATGTGCAGCCCTTGTATTATTATTTTTTGTTACCGATACTTAGTTTGAATGTCTATGTATTGGGATTGCCATGCTTTCTCTTTTTTGTCCAACCTCCCAATTGAAAATTCATAAGTAAGAGGTACATGTGAATGCTAGTCATTCATTGGTGAACACTATAAACTGCAATTGTGTTTATTACTTTTTTGCCAGCCAGTTGACCTCTACCCAATCTTTCACAAAAGAAATGAATAACAGATAGATTGCAGTATTTTTTTGGCGTATATAAGAAACATTGATGCAGGGTAAGAACAATTACTTTTTTTCATTATAGAGATGAAAGAAAACATCTCAAACTTCCTTGGGATATTGAAGATGCCAAACGATTGGGACTAGTACTAGATCGTTACAAAGAACGATATTTTTATGAAGTACTTCTTGGAGTCTTTGTCTCGTATATATTGTATCCTTTGGAAAATAGAATTATGTGAATTATCAAATGCATCCAATTAGTGATAGATCTTGTTAGTAATAACACATAGATTTGTTATTAAAGTATTTGTGAAGTTTCTTCCAACATTACTGTTGGTGACAACCTACTCAAAATGTATTTGTACATCCTTTTTCAGGCCACATAACATTTCACTTGTGTTTCCAGGTAATTTACGCTTTGAAATGAAGGCCATGAATTTATGGAACATTTGTAAAATTATGTAAGCTAAAAAAAATTAATATGCAGTTGGATTCAGAATAGGTGTGAGGTTATTGTTGGCACTAATTTTAGCGGTAGCACTCGTTAAATCTCTATAAAGATTGATGGTGGTGGTAAACAAATCAAGGCCTGATCCCGGTCACAGTCATCTCACGGTCACATATAGTAAGCTTGTCACCACTGAGCTACCAGTGCCAATTATTATATTTGATATTGGTAAACATTGAAGATATTTACATTTGGTGCTTTCCTTAATATCAAATTCAGTCTGCAGACATTTGCAATCCCGGGTTCAATTTCATTATCCATCTTATCAGGGTTTCTGTTCCCTTTCCCTCTTGCATTAGTTCTGGTCTGTTTCTGTTCAGCGACAGGAGCATCTTTTTGCTACTTGCTGTCGTACTTCTTTGGTAGACGACTTGTTTATAGGTACTTCCCAGAGAGAGCAACTCAGTGGTCTGCTACCGTAAGTACTGATTTGTTGATAAATAATGAAGTCATTTCAAATCCAAATATCACAGATGAAGACCAAAATATACACTGGTGTGTATTATGCTGTATTACCTTACCTCTTTCATTAGGTGACCGTAATTTCATGTCCATGAAGTTGGTCCCTCTCATATCAGAAAATTGAAACATTATTTTACCAATCGTTGATACGGTACCTTGGTTTTTCTGGTTATTAGGCCCACCCCTCTTTGCTATTATAACGCAATGTCCATGTGAGAGGCCAACTTCACGCTCGCCCCTCGCATAATCTTCACCTCACATTTGTCCAATCTTGAAATTTCAACGAAATTTGTTGTTATTTCTTTGGTACCCATTAGTACCATGAATATTTTCGTGAGTGCTCCTCTGGTTAAGTCTTTGTCCATGTGAGGGGCCAACTTCACGCAGCCCCTCACATGTGTAGAATCTTGAAATTTTTCAACAACAAACGTTAGTGCTTTGCTAGTATCCGTTGAGAAAATTACACACCATACACAAATTTGTCAAAGCTCGTTTAGTTTTGTCCTTGTAACGCATTGTCCATGTGAGGGGCCAACTTCATGCCAGCCCCTCACATGACGCTGATCCCGAAATTTCCTGAGGCAATCCTCAAAAGTATTCCTTTCATTTAGTCAAGTTAACAGATGAAGTTTTAAAAAATAGACCCTCACATTCATCCTAACCAAACAATAGAAATTCTAACAAAAATTTTGATGAACGATTTGTCGTTAAAAATTTTGAGATCGGAAGCATGCAAGGGGCTGGCGTAAAGTTCGTCCCTCGCATAGACAACGTTTTAGAAGGATGAAACCAAACGAGCACCGATTTTTTTCTACGGTACTAATGGGTACTAACAAATAATAACGATTCCCATTGAGAATTTCAAGATTGAACACATTTGAGGGGGTGGCATGAAGTTGGTCCCTCACATGAATAACGCGTTATGAGGTCGAAACCAGGGAGGTATTAACGAACATTTTCACGGCACTAATGATTGTCATTGGAAATTTCAATTCAATTTCAATTCAATTTCAATACTTTTGATTCACACATATATACACATATTAACTGAACAATAATTAATAAAGAAAACAAATAACAAGCAATAAGTTACATTTCATTTAATTGGAAATTTTAGATTGGACACATGTGAGGCACTGCATGAAGTTGGCCCCTCACATGGACAACCCTTATAGTGATGAAACCAGAGGAGTATGGTATTAACGAAAATCTTCACAACACTGATGAGTACTAACGACGCACCAACGAATTCCGTTGAAATTTTCAAGATTAAACATTTGTAAGGGGTTTTTAAAACCGAATCTGTTATCCTGACAAAACGAAAGGAGTATCAAAGAAAATTTGGACCATACTATCGAAGCACTAATGCTGGCCATAGGAATTTTCAATATTGGAGATGTGCGAGGGGCTAGCATGAAATCGTTTTAATGGCATAACCAGAGAGGTTCTAACGAAAACATTTACGATACTAACGGTACCAATGAAGTAGGAACCAACAAATGGTAAAATAATATATTCTGATATTTGAGCGGCCAACTTCATGGATGTCCTAATTCGACCGCGTTCAGTGTAAATGTGATGTCACAATGACATAACACAATAGAACACGAGTGATGCCTCATTTGATGTGTGTCGAATGATTTAAAAAATGCTGTTCCTTCCGAATCAAGCTGTGGTTCAGTGGTACAGCACGAGCCTATGGTGTGAGGAAACCAGGGCTTGAATCCACTGCACGCTACTTTTTGTTTCAAAGAATACACACAGCTTTTGGCTAGGGGATATGGGAGAGGACCATTTTTTCAGCACCCAAAATTGGAATAGTTTCATTTTTGCTGTATGATTGCCTTGTTTTGAACGAGTGTAGAATCACTCGGATTCACTGTGAAGATACGTTTACCTCACACACAATCATAATAACCCCACCCCTTTTCATGGAGACGTGTGGCCAAGTTGTTAATACATTGAACCGTCATTCAGGAGGCATGGGTTCGATTCCTGCCATGGTCGACCATCGTAATGAGTCACGCCATGGGACTTTTCCATGATAGGAAATGATGATTTTCATGATGGGAGTTTTCTATGGTTTCCCTCTGTCATTCAGGTCAATACTCGGATGGTTCTTTAATAACGGGCCAAGACCGACTCCTTCCCACTATCCAATAAAAAACACCTAATAAAATAACCTTTCACCTCATCATCCCATCATTTCATGAATCATTCACCAACGCCAACAGATCATAGTTATCAGTAGAAGGCGACATTGAACCCAATATAAATGAATGCAAAAATAAATAAATACTCATTTTCAATATGATACACGACTATTTTTTCTCGTCATTCGTCGCGACATGTTGAATGATTATTATGTGAGTGTAAGAAACTAAGAATAGTATAGTAAAAAACATGTTCTAATATAATTCTCAGGTTGAGAAACATCGAGGAAACTTGCTCAACTACATTCTGTTTCTCCGTGTAACGCCATTTCTACCAAACTGGTTTATTAACCTTGCAGCGCCCGTCATAGATGTGCCACTGTTTCCATTCTGGCTTGGAACATTTCTAGGTACGTTTTAAAATTATTTGCCACCATCTTTCCGCCTAACCTATTGTAACCTCTAGACATACATTTGGGAGGCCAATATGGCCATTTTGTTCACACAAAAAAGGAAAAAAAGGTTAACATCACTTGATACAGCACATTTCAAGCAATAATTCTCCATATGATACTATCGTATGTACCCCCTCTAAGGATCCGGACACCTTGACGTGGTGTAGGGGCTTGCGTGGCCTCGTGATCCCCAGAGCTATCGTCGAGAGCAATTTATTTGCTCCCAGCAGGGTCACCCATGGCGATAAGGTCTGGGTGAGGGTCCAGACTAAGTTCGGACCGTCGGTCGAGTGGGTGCCCATCTCGGTGACCAAAGCGGTCATAAGGAGTTCTCGTGCAATCATTCATTATTATCACCCTCTTCCATGATCTTTGCTACTCTTTGTTCTCTCTTTCCTTGACTTCCCTTCATTCTTATCTTCGTGCCGACTCCTGGTGACCACTCACACCCACTTGAATATTGACGATCTCGCTGTGAACAAGGATATGAACCCAACCTCAAGGTGTAAACAATCGTGCCGAGGAGCTGAATGGCTACGGGAAAAAGTAGTCTAAAACGATGAACTCTGGACACCTGGCGACCTCCAGTTTTACCATAGCCTTACTTTCACATGCGGGGCTCTGTGCGAGTGGACATTTAATTCCCTAGCTTCTCGTGGGACCAAACATGAACTAACAAACCAATAAACAAAACCTCCCTCCCCCAAACAACCCCCCTCCCCCTAAAAATCTCCCTCCCCCTAACAACTCCCCTCCTCTGAACTATCTCCCCCACAAAAACAATGTTAATAATGAATCAATTCCATCTCTTTTCGATACGGTCATTGACCCTAAAACTACTCAAACTATAACTAACTCTACCGACATTCTTACTGATCACCAGGACTGAAGAGAACAAATCTTTCAACGATATTTCTCCCTTCAAAATTTAACGCTTTGTCGATCAATTAATTGGCCGACCAAAAAACCTGAAACGATTAAGAGACGGATCTCTGTTGTCAGAATCCACCTCAACTGCCCAAACAACAAGACTTTTATCCTTGCAAATACTAGGAACAATCCCCATCTGTGTGAAGCCACATCGCACATTGAACTCGTCAAAAGGGGTGGTGTACAGTAGGGACCTACTGAATACGTCTGAGGAGGAGCTTGTACAGGAGTTGAACGATCAACAAGTATCAGAAGTAAAGAGAATAAACCAAAGAAGAAATGGTATAGGCCTACTAACCCCATCACCTCTGCTCTTTTTAACCTTCAACACCACTGTTCTGCCAGAATTCATATATGCCGGTTTTATTCGTATCCCGGTCAAATTGCACATACCAAATCCATTCCGATGTCTTAAATGCCAGCACCTTGGCCATACGCACCTCCGATGTGACCGACAGCAGACTTGCGATCGATGTGGATCCTCTGAGAAACACATCAATAAGCCATGTGATGAGGAGGCGTTCTGCGTGAATTGCAAGAGGAACCATCCGTCCTGGTCCTGAGAATGTCCGTCCTGGCAGAGAGAAAAGAAAATAATGGAAATACAAACAAAAGAGAAAATTTCACCTCAGGAAGCTCGGTCCAAGTATCAACAGCTTTTTCCACGTTGTACAACCATCCAACCCACTTACGCCAAGATGGTAACATCTGCTGAAACAACCACAGCTCGAGCAGAGTCTGACCACTCGGAATTTAAAAATGTGATGAAAATGATGGAGCAGCTGCTATTAGGTCAAAAGGAAATGCAAACCAAAATGGATGAACAAATCAAGAAAATCAATGAGCAGACAGTGAAAATACAGGAACAAACTGAGCAAATAAGGGAACTCCGTGTAGAAAATTACGATTTGAAATTGAAAAATATACAAATGGAACTCGATTTGAAAACACTTCGAAACAGGGAGGCTGAGTGTACTACTGTCAAGAGCATTCCA
Organism: Brachyptera risi; assembly: GCA_964007535.1. Taxonomy (NCBI): domain Eukaryota; kingdom Metazoa; phylum Arthropoda; class Insecta; order Plecoptera; family Taeniopterygidae; genus Brachyptera; species Brachyptera risi. Next base: position 45,154,379 of record OZ023327.1, on the reverse strand, counting down.
ACATCTGTAACGCATGTTTTACCGTTGACAAGCGCGTCGCGAGCGACTTCAAAACTGAGCCGATCGTCGTCCAACGTGAGTGTGGAGGATCAGAGATCGGTCAAGTTCAAAAAATCCTTACCCCAAACCGACTCTACCTCAAACATGGAGGTCGACACCAACCTGCATAGACACGAGGTTGGTGCTAAAAATATGAAGGGAAAAAAGAGCTAATTGAACCTGTCTGATATAACCTTGTGATATCTTTAATTGTTGACTATTATTTTAGTCAACTAATTTATCCGGAAAATGGCTTTTATCCAATGGAATTGTAATGGTTTTAATGCGCATCGAGAAGAGATTCGACTTTTAACTTCGGAATTTATCCTGCGGTTTTCTGTTTACAAGAGACGCGTTTTAAAATAGTTGACAATCCGAATTTTAGAAACTACATATTTGACCGTAAGGACAATAATACGGGGGACAGAGCTTGTGGAGGCATTGCAATCGCTGTTCGCAACGATCTTTACGCCGAAGAGGTTTCCGTCCATACCCCACTGCAGGCAGTGGTGGTGGAGACATACCTCCCTCAACGCACGACTCTGTGCAATATTTATTTACCTCCTTCGGAAGTCGTCACCGAACTTGTCCTAGTCGATCTCTTAACGCAACTTACTCGTCCTTTTATTGTTTATGGTGATTTTAATGCTAAGAATATTTTATGGGGTGGCGATCATGTTGATAGTAGAGGCAGGATTTTAGAAAAAATATGTGTGGATTTTAATTTCGTTATTTTAAAAAATGGTGACCCGACACATTTTAGTTCCGGCCCAGGCTCTTTCTCAGCTATGGATCTCACCTTTTGTAGTCCTTCTATCGCTCTGAACTATGAATGGAGTGTTCACTCTGACTTATGCAGTAGTGACCACTATCCTATTATTCTTCGTCCTACTACACCCAACAATGTACAGCTCAGACATAGGAAATGGATACTTCTCGAGCTGATTGGGCATGCTTTCAGACACTCGCTGTATTTCGAGAACATAATTTCCCTGACATTGATAGTCAAGTTCAGTATGTTACTGATATTCTGATCACAGCCGCACAAGAATCAGTACCTCAGACAACTGGGAAACCTCGACGTACCCCTGTTCCGTGGTGGAGCAAGGAGTGCAAAAAAGGAATCCAAGATGGTCGACGATCACTAGCTGTATTCAAGAAATATCCCTACCAAGAAAACCTGTGCTCCTTTCGTCAAGTCCGTGCGAAGGCACGTTATACAATCAGACAAGCTAGGAGACAATCATGGCAAAACTATGTGTCATCTATCAATCACCACACTCCAGCGTCTAAAGTATGGGATAAAGTAAAAAAGATTTCTGGTAAATTCGTAAATACAGGGATATCTGGGATTCTTGTCAACGATAATCTCATAACAGAGCCTCTTGAAATTGCTGATGCTCTGGGAGCCTACTTTGAGAAAGTGTCAAGCTCTGACCACTATTCGGACAAGTTTTTAACAATTAGAAATCGAGAAGAGCTGAATACGCTCAATTTTAATTCCAATAATGGCGAAATATATAATCGGCCTTTTAGTCTGTGGGAGTTGAAGTCTGCGATTTCAGAATCAAGAGACGGCGCTCCAGGTCCCGACAGTATACATAACAGAATGCTCAAAAACTTACCAGATATATCCGTACAGTACATTTTGAATCTTTATAATCGCATCTGATGTGAGGAGCAACTTCCTAACACATGGCTTGAATCAATCATAGTAGCGATACCCAAACCTGGAAAAGACAGAAAGTATGCCATTATTATTACAGACCAATATCCCTTACAAGCTGTCTCTGTAAGATCATGGAAAGGATGCTAAATAAACGATTGATTTGGGGGATGGAGAAATTGAACCTAATAAGTAATAACAGTAGGACAATCAGGTTTCCGTAAGAACAGATCAACTCTCGACCACCTCATCAATTTGGAGTCCATCATCCAAGATACATTCCTTTCTAAGCAACAACTCCTTGCTGTGTTTTTCGACTTGGAAAAGGCGTATGACACGACCTGGAGATATGGGATTCTGCGAACATTGAGCAAGTGAGGTTTTAAAGGGCACTTACCAGCGTTTATCACAAATTTCCTCTCGAATAGACGATTTTGTGTTCGACTTGGCTCTATCGAGTCGACAACTTTTAATCTCGAGAATGGAGTTCGCCAAGGCTCCGTTCTCAGCTGTACACTCTTCCTCATTGCGATTAACGGAATAAGTTCATGCATACGGCGACCTGTAAGCTATTCACTCTTCGTTGACGACCTAGCCATATTTAGTAAATCCCCCACACTCAGTATAGCAGAAAGGCACATTCAGATGACGATGAATCGCCTCACTCGTTGGGCAGATACAACGGGTTTCAAGTTCTCGCCAACCAAAACAACATGCATCAATTTTAATCGCCTTAGAGGCTTCCAACTTCCTCCAACTCTCGAGTTAGCGGGGACGCCATTAGTCTGTAGCAAGACAGTCAAGTTTCTCGGCCTCATTCTAGATAATAAGCTCAGTTGGAGACCTCACCTGCAGAAATTAAAGACGACGAGTACAAAAACATTGAACATATTAAAAATCCTCTCTGGTACAAGCTGGGGTGCTGACAGGGTGGTTATGCTCAGATTATACAGAGCTCTCATACGGTCACGTATCGACTATGGATCTATTGTGTACGCCTCGGCAAGGAAATCCTATTTAAAATATACGGAGACAGTTCATAACGCAGGTTTGAGGCTGGCTACCGAGGCGTTTCGCACGAGTCCTGTGGTGAGCCTCTACTGTGAGGCAGGAGAACCACGCCTCGACATATGTCGTAATTACCTCATATGCAGCTATATATGCAAGTTACGCAGTACGCCCAACCACCCAGCGTATGAGACAGTATTTCAACCACCTCTCAGTGCAATATACGAGACAAGGGATACAGCAACAAGGCCTCTTGGCATAAGAACACGTGAACTGCTGGTAAACCTAGGAAAGCATCTACCTGATATACTTGAGGTAGAGTTCCCGAAAACAGCTCCTTGGGTCACACCTGAAACAGTCTGTCTGAGGCAATTGACCCAGCTTTCCAAGGCAACCACCCCACCAGTTGCATACCAGCAGAACTTCAATCTTATCCGTAACCATTTTAAACACCACATATTTTTATACACTGATGGCTCCAAACAGCACGATTCTGTCGGTTGTGCTTTTACCCTGAGAAATACCAGTCTAGGTTTTAAACTGAGTCCACACGCTAGTGTTTTTACATCTGAGCTCTATGCAATACTAGAAGCTCTCAAGTTTATCTCAACCGTAGATCATGATAAATTTATAATTTGCTCCGACTCGCTCAGCTCACTAGAATCTCTAAGAGGGTTCTTCCCAATGGATAAACTTATGCAATGCATCCAGCGAATACTCACCAAGCTAGACCAACTGGTCTAGCTAGGCTCACCAAGCTGTTCTGTTGGGTGCCAGGCCACGCTGGCATCGCTGGTAATGAGAGAGCGGACAAATCTGCAAAGGAAGCCACAAATAAGGATCATATCGACAAAACGCAAATACCGTCAACAGATGCAAAGAACATGTTTAAACGGATACTAACCAGACGATGGGAATCATCATGGGAAGCAATTACAAATAACAAGCTGAGAGAGATAAAAGGCAATTGTCGGGTATGGACCTCTTCGTTTTGCCGATCTCAGAAAGAAGAGGTCGTCATTGCTAGAATTAGAATAGGACATAGTCTCCTCACCCATGGGTTCCTTCTGAGGCGTGAAGATCCTCCGCTCTGTGATATCTGTGATGCGCCGCTATCTGTGAAGCATATATTAACAGAGTGTGATAAGTACAGTGATGTCCGACGTCTCCTACGAATGCCACGTGTTCTATCACAAATTCTTGAGGACTCACAGATAGCGATGGATAGACCTCTCCAGTTCCTCAGAGAGTCTGGCCTATATGATCTCATCTAGTTAAGCCCCTGTCACCAAGTTCCTTATTATTGTAATTATTATTTTTTTTTTTTTTTTTTTTTTTTCATTATTGTTATAAGCGACGAGTCCTGGCCATTCCGCCGGTCTCGTTGTTTTAAAATGTTGTGTTTGTTATTCAGAATTTGTGTCTTAACTTTACATGCTCCGTCCCTGATGTCGATCTCTTGTGATAGACATCAGGAATATTTTGAATCAAACCATATTTCAACTTATATTTATTATGGTTTGTCGTTCCTCCACTCTTATTTGAGTGCAAGTTTGAACTGAGAACAAGTAATCAAACGTTCTCCTTCTAGTCCCATGGGTGTGACCCTTTACAGCACACACACGTCCGGTTTTAACAAATTAGTGTATAATGCCTCTAGTAATAGTTAAGTCTCTGTTTTATATATTGAGGTGTTCCCATCTAAATTTCACTTGCACCTTTATATAACACTACTCACCCTTTTTTCAGCAACTCTTTTTGACAGGCGCTAAATGAGCTCGCTGTTGATGCGCCTTAAAACCCTAATATTCATTCATTCATCATGTGAGGAAGAATTGCTCGAAACATGCCTAATCGAATGATATATGACACCCTTTGTCCCTTTTTGTGAGAAGGGATTTCACTCTAAATGGAAGACTATGGGTACCGTACACTATATTTTTGTGAATATTTATTGCGGATTGTGTGGGATTGTTTTTATTATATTGTAATGGGAGCAGAGAATGAAGTCAATTAAAAATCTCAATGATTGAAATATTATAGGAAGCAAAATTGATAATAAAATTCTCAACACCATTTCAATCAATGTGATCGATGAACATTTTGCCTACTGTGGTTTTCTGTAGTCTGTAGTTCGTCAGCAGCGGCATGCTGTACAATTTATCAGTGCACCAAGAATAGTTTTCAATTTGACATCTAGATGGCATTTCAAGATTCATTTTTGAGTTTCCTCTTTGAAGCATTCTACAGAAATAGAATATTAAATGGTAATGATGAAGAATTAGGTTGTTTTCAATATCGATAATCATTTAAAATTTTCATTGTCTTATCGATGATTTTTTTTTTTTTTTTTTTAATAACATCGAAACTTGATAAAAAATCATTGTTCCCCAATTAAGGCTATGGATGAAAGATAGGATCGTTTGGACGGGGCACCACAAGGGCGATCTTACCACCCCAAATAATAATGCAAATATCGTTTTTTGAATATTTATGAATCCTAATTGAAATAGAAGTGACATTTAATTCTGATTTCTGACTTTGGTTCACTTTTCCATTGTGCTTGCTGACTTGCAATTTACAATATCTATCAAAACTATTCGTTAATTAATTGAATTCGTAAATCTACTTGAAAACAATGGGAAGACGAATGGTACTTCATCCTCGAGTACTTTCAAACGCCAAGTGGACGTGGTAATACTGGGCCTAAGAGGAACATTATAACTTTGATCAAACAGCGTATCTACGTATGTGGTTGATTTTTTTTTTCTTCTTCAATTTTTTCAAAATGTTCAGATATGTTGAACCAAAAAATGTAAGATTAGACGAAATTGAAATTAATTCTTTCAAATGGATACCTGAAAATGAAATCAATGTTATACATTTGAACATTTCAAGCATGGGACAAAATTGCTGTTATCATTTTGAAGCCCACTTATTGTCAAACTCATTAATTTGTCAATACAACAAAATCTAATGCCTGATAAACTTGAAATTTCCATTACTAAGCCCATATATAAAAAAGGAGACCATTTACAACTAGGTAATTTCAGACCCATAGCCATATTGCCTGTCGTTGAAAAGATATTTGAACGTTGCATTTCTATGAAATTAACTAAATATATATAACATTACGAAATTATACACCCTCTTCAATTGGGATTTCAAAAGGCAAAAAGCACTTCCGATTCACTAACCTTATTTTTTGACCATGTTTATGCAAGATTAAATTTTAACCTCCACACACTAGTACTTTCTATTGATTTTTCCAAAGCGTTTGATACGATTAACCACGGTAAATTATTGAATGCTTTGGAAAAGGTTGGAATAGGTGGCTCTTTCCATGGATGGTTCAAAAGTTATTTGTAAAAAAGGTATATTTAAACACAAATTGGCAAAAATTTTAGTAAATAAAACCAAGTTTTCACCGGTGTGCCTCAAGGGTCGCTTTTGGGTCCCATGTTATATTTGCTATACGTAAATGATATGGCGGATCATGTTTCAAATTGTCAGATGTATATGTACGCCGATGATACGATTTTGATTTCTTCACATCGAGATTTAAATATAGCAACAGATAAACTACAGTTGGCATTTTTAAATATTTTGAAATATGCCCACGACAAAAATTTAGGTACAAGTCCTGATAAAAATAAAGTCATGCATATATGTTCCCCATACAACTAAGATAAATTAAATAATATTAAAATCGTGCATTGTTAACGCCGGTCTTTTGTGAGACCATCTATCTATTTCCCTAGTTGGCCTTATTTGTTTTGATTCCGTCAATGTTATTCCCAGACGCGCAACATGACATGATTTGCTATCTATTCCGCATTCTTGAAAACCAGTTTGGCCGGCTTTCGACCAAGTTGATTGCATCGTTTACCCTCTCGACAGTCACTTGTATCGAACTCCCCTTCGCCAGTCTCTCGCGTTTGTTTGAACCACACAGGCTCGGCTTGTGAGTCAGTCGTAATCTCTCTTCGGTCGAGTCAAGACCTATCTGGACGTCTCCCATCAGCTGTTTCTATTCAGTCACGCTCTCGGTTTGGTGTGGGTAGGACAGGCTTCCACATCGCTCGCTTCTCGTCTCTACACACTTGTGCATCATCATTTACGGCGTTGGGTGTTTCGTTTCTGGCAAGCCTCTTCGCTTCTTGTTTATTTATTCTAATGGTGTGTGGGGACACCACTCAGGTCTGAAGATTCTATTTTTGTTTCGCTTCTCGTTTTTTGATTTGGTTATGTTGACCCAGGTTGGTGTAATTCACCCCCTGGTTCCTTTGGTTTTATGACCAGGACTGGCGTGTGCTTGGTTTGACTAACAACGTCAAGTCGACGTTGTTCATTACGTATCGTTTTGGGGCGAGGCATAATCTGAGTTTTGCTTATGCTCGCCTGATTATTATTGCCAAGTCGGCACCCGATTATTTACGTTCCATATGGCCTCACCGTAGCTCAACAACATACAATCCACTGTTTTTCATCGCCATCTATTAAGATCGGCGGTAACATGCATCATTCTTATAAATGCTTACACCAAATGAGCCGCAGTCTTGGTTGCGAGGGGTGCATATTTAATATTGAAGTTGTTCCAACATATGTTTATTTGGGTGTAACCATAGTCCATAGACAAAAATTTAACATGGCAACCTCATATTGACCATTTGTGTAGTAAACTAAGATCTTGCACTTTTCAACTATATACTCTTGAAAACATTCTACCTTTCACTTTATTGCATACTGTTTACACAGCATTGGTAGGCTCTATTATTTCCTACGGATTGTTAGCATGGGGAAATGTGCTGCCACTCACTTATACCAAATTTGTTCACTTCAAAGTAAAATTTTAAAAATCACGACTCCTACTCACTTCAAGATTGCCAATAAAGATAATATAAATTGCATTCATGACTATTGCAATGTTTTACCTGTTGATAAATTATTTGAATATAAATTCATTTTGAAGTTCTATTTTGATGACAGGTTCAAAATTATAAATGATCACCCTTTAAATACCAGATTAAGACTTCTGAACAATTCAAAAATTCCTGATTACAATAATAAATATGTACAAAGACGACTTGGATACACTGTACCAGTTATATTTGATAAAATGCCAGTAAATTTAAGAAATATAGACGGATACAAGTCAATTAAATTAGAAATTAAGGGGACCTGGACGTCAGGATTCTCCCTATGCTTGCAATGTTAAATTTTTCAACTTTAGGGTACATTTACATACACATGGTAAAAGTTACACACCTAATATTTTTTCCACATGTTGTTACATCATTACTATACAATTTGAACGAAACAAAACTTAGTTATCATAAAAACTTTTCGATATACCATCATTTCAAAAAAAGATAACATTTGACTACATTTCAGAATTGTTTTGAACTTATATTATTTTTGTTATGACACTTTTTCCACTTTTGTCTCGTTCAGATTCTGTTGAACTGTTCTATCAACATCCTGTGGAAATTTCATTGCATTTGCTCTATCCAATTCTGAGATAATGTACCTTATACACATAAAACTCACGTCAAAAGATACAGGCTGTTGAAGGTTGGGTTGTTTAGAGTGATGCAATGCCAGCACCATATTCAAAAAAATTACAAAAGTACAAAAAAATTCATTGTGATAGTAAATATTACATCACTGGAAAAATAATTGTACCATCATTTTCACAAAGATGTCGAGAAAATTATGCAAAAAAAAAAAAAAAAAAAAAAAAAAGGATTTCTGATGTCCGGGTCCCCTTAAGAAGTGGTATTAAACTCAACTGTAAATTGTCTTCACTAAAAAGTGTTGTGTGAAACGTGTTTCATACTGTTTTTCATCATTTGGAATTTTTCACTTATCGTTTGTATTTGTATTTGTATTTATTAGCAGTTTTAAGAAAACAGTAAGTACATATTGATAAACATTGTCAAGTAAGAAAAAATAAAATCAACAAGAGATGAAGTCATCTATACAATAGAATTGGTTTTCCATTGAAAATTCTTTTAGCATTGATTTAAAAACCAGCCTGCTTCTTGAATTTGTTATGGAAAGCGGGAGTTTGTTGAAGAATTTTCTACCAGTTTGGATCACGCCCTTGGCATTGGTGTTCAGACGGCAGAACTCCTGGACAAGCAAGTCCGCTCCTCTAGTTCCATACTGGTGTTGAGGTTTGTTGAAGAGATGTTGATTTTCTTCAACAAACCAACATACGGCCATTGTGTGAAGACTCGGGAAAGGTAGCACCTTCTTTAGGTCACGGAAACCTTGTCTGCAGGAGGCCCTGGGATGCAAGCCTAATATTGAGCGTACGATATATTATACGAAATATTTTTATACTGTCTGCAGCTGATCCCCAAAAGACTAGTCCATATTGCAGGAGAGACTGTACTTGAGCATGGTAAACAGTGTGCAAAGTGTCAACGTTGCATTGACGAGACAGTGTTCTAAGCACAAAGTTGGATCTTGAAAGCTTCTTCAGTAGGTCACTAATGTGGGCTGACCATGTAAGTTGTTGATCAACAATTAATCCCAGGAATTTGGTACTAGGCACTAACTTGGGAAATGTAGGCAACTTCATCGTTTTCCCTCTGGGAGTGAAGACCATAACCTGAGTCTTGTCGTTGTTTAAACGAAGTCTATTTGAAGTGAACCAGTTAGCTAGGTCCTGCATGGCAGCAGTCAATTCAAGGTTGAGAGTTGTTGCGTCCTCTGCTTCGACAATAGCACTAGTATCGTCAGCATATTGGATGACTTTCCAGTTCCTCTTGTCGAGAGCAATACTAGGGGCCAAATCGTTCACAAGGAATGAGAACAGTAAGGGCCCAAGTATCGAGCCTTGTGGTACGCCACATTGAATGATCTCAAAGTTTGATAGGGCATGTTGGTTTAACATGACGCGTTGAGATCTGATCGAGAGATAAGATTCAATCCACGCCCTCGTGACTCCGCATACACCGTAACACTCAAGCTTTTTTAGTAGCAGCTTGTGATACATTAGGTCGAAAGCCTTCGACAGGTCGCATAGGATTGTACCAGCTTTATATTTACTTTCCAATGCAGTAGTTACTTTAATGATCATCTGGAGAGCTGCAGTCATGGTAGAACATCCTTTCCTAAAACCATGCTGGTCTTGGGAGAGCATGCCCGAAGAATTTAGATGTTCGGTTAGTTTCAGCAGCATTATCTTCTCAAGGATCTTTGAGAAAGAAGTAAGCAGGGAAATAAGGCGATAATTCGAGCAATCGGACTTATTTCCCTTTTTGTGTACAGGTTTCACAATAGCAAGCTTCATCATTGTTGGGAACTCACCAGTGTACCGGTGTAGAAAGAGAAATTTGCTACCTCTGCTAGGGGTCCAGCTATCCAGGGTCCAACTTGCTTTACTAAAGACATAGGGACATCGTCCCCACCCTACAGATGCTTTAGGCTTGAAATCCTTGATGATCTTCAGGATATCTGTTGCTGTGACTACTGGGTGTTCAAAAACAGGAGCTGGTAGGGGCCACGCAGCTTTTAGCTTCGTCATGCATTCATTGGTCAAGTCAACAGGAGGAGTGTTATTGTTGGACCCATTGACATTTCCAACTGATAGGAAATGGTTGTTAAACAAGTTAGCGATTTCGACTTGGTCTAATATCTCTACTCCGTTGTTGACTAGAGAGATCTTGCCATCAGCTCTCTTATCTTTACCAATCAGATGATTGACTAACTTCCAAGTGGCTGTTTGCTTGTTCACAGCGTTATTGACAACGTTACCGTGGAAGCGTTTCTTCTCCTTGGCAATTTCCATTCTTACCCGAGACTTAAGTACCTTCAGCTTCTTTTGTAGACTGCAAGTCTCAGCTAGGGTACAAGACTTGGTCTGATGGCTAAGAATTCTCTTCTCCGAGCAAAGGTTCCTGATGAGAGGAGTAACCCATCCTTTCTTCTTGGTGCCATTTATAGGCCTACAGTCTGTTGGCCTTCTGGGAAAGTGCTTCTCAAAAAGAAGCAGGAAAGAATGAAGGAACGCGTCAAACTTCTTGTCTACAGTGGACTCGACATATATGTTCGTCCAGTTGGCTGTATCCAGGTCCAGGATGAACGCATGAATTGCTTTGAGCGAGAATCTTCTCTTCATAGTGGTTAACTTATCCGTCCGGTGAATGCTGGGACTTAAATCCGCATTGGGAAAATTGTTCACGATGCCAGGAATGCAGACTAGTTGACCACTATGGTCAAATAAACCAGGGTCTAGATGCTTAATGAATTTGACCTCATTCCAGTTGGAAAGAACTAAGTCAAGTGCGGTTCTGGTATTAGGGGTAGTTCTGGTGACTCCGTAGTCCAGGATTTTGATTCCCAAACTATCAGTGATTTCTTCAATTTGGGCTCGTTGGGACTCAATGAGGATGTTAACATTTAGATCCCCACAAATGATTACGTGTCGCTTGACGCCAATTAGATGAACAAGGAGTTCCTCCAGTAGGCTAAGGAAGATGCCGAGGTTAGCAATCTCTGGTGGTCGATAAATGACAATTAAAGTGAACCGCTGAGAGCCTATAACGTCAAGTGCACATAACTCGAATACTCCTTCGATGCATTCGATGTTACGTACCTTATAGTCCAGTAACAATCTTTCGTGTATATATATACTGACTCCACCTCCCTTTTTCTTACTTCTGATAAAACTAGAAACTGATTTGAAGTTATTTATGAAGATGGCCTCAACCTGTCCATCTTGTAACCAGGTTTCGGACAGACAAAGAAAATCGATCCTCTTTTCTGCCGAGTCCAAGAAGATTTCCAATTCTTCAACCCTATTTACAAGGCTGCGTATGTTCAGGTGGAATAAATGTAGACCCTTACTAGACGAGCCGAAGGGATTTCTTTTTGAATTATTCACAAATGATACCTCTGGCAGTAGCACTGAGTCGCTAGTATCGGTAGGCATACTCACTTTTTTTTGGGCCACTTTGCTCGCTGGAGAAAAAACCCACGGACTGCAACTCCAACCGGCCACGCTGCAGGTTTGCTCAGAGTTTCCAGTAGAGAAAAATTAAAAGACACCTTGAAAGAGTAGGACATTGTTGACTGACTTGTCAATATCTGGTCACAGGAGAATTCTTCGCCACTAAAGTTAGATTTCAAGTAGTCAGTGACATCGGTAGACGAAATACTTTTGTCCAGTGTGCTGACAAGCAGGTATGCCATTTTGGGAATAGCCTTTAGCACCGTGCCAACACCTACGTTAGTCCCAATTATTAAGTCCTTCGGGGCTCTTTTATTCTTGTTAGAAGTGTTGCCAGCTACTTGCTGCTTGCCAACCGTTTGCCAAGCTCCCTTATTGACCTGGCTGATATGCTGCGGATTGTTTGAAGGCGCTGGCTGCGGCTTAGGCACCACTTTATAAGGTAGATAACAAATTTTGATGGAAATGTTGGTGTCCTTGATAGCGTCTTCAAGAATCTGTAGAACGTTACTCCATTTAAGCTTATCTCGTCCACATCCAATTTTACTCACTCCTAGGTCCGTGACGCCATACTCAAGACATTGAGATACCATGCGACCTATAGATGTTTTCAGGTCTTCTTCCACCGGTTTATCACTGAAAGATGCCTTTGTAATAAGGTTAAAAATAAACTTATTTTCGACTTTGATTGCTGCACAATCACCGATGTTAAGGTTCATGCTACCAAGCTGATCTGTGATAGCATATCTCTGCTTGAATTTCACTGCAATCCCTTACTCATGCTTAAATCTTTGGCAATGCAGTGTGCAAGTGCTGTAGTTGTCGGAAGATGAAAAATATCACCTTCTTCAGTCGTGATCTTGCTTCGAACTACGCTTCGACTCACCGCAATCGTCTCCGACAACTGCACTGAATCTCCGACAGTATTTTTATTGGAAATACTGAGCTTGTCGGGGTAATTTTATCGTTCAACGTACCATCGCTAATTTTAGTCCGATATTCTTGATTGAGGTGTTTTCTGATAGATCTTGTTTGTATGTATGATGTAGTGTTTGGACTTTTTGTATTTTGTTTGTTTTAATATGTTTTCTACTCACTTGAAGTTGATGCTTTGTGATCTGACTAAGACGACAAAGGTGGACAGTAGGTTAGGTTAGGGTCAGGTTAGTGTACAAACCTCGCGTATACCGCCGGCAGGCAAAACGGAGCTTATATACTTTAAAAAAAATGAAGAAAAAATTGAAATTTTTTTTTTTTAAAATGGCGTGGTACGTTAATCAGTAAATTTACCCTTGTCGGCATAGGAAATCCTAATAGGCCTACTCTCATTTGTAACATTGTCTGTCCTTGGATCCGACATGCTAATAGGCTTGCTGGTACTAGGCTTGGTTACATCTGATGGTAACATCAAAGATGGTACTGAACCTGGGGTGGAAGGCCTTGGTTTTTACAGCTTTTCAATCATGGTCCTCAGGATGATATTCTCAGCTTTGAGTTCCCTGATCTCTTTTTGATTAGAATTAACTGTCTCAAGGATCTGATTCAGCAACGATTCCTGTTTGGAACTACCTATACTTGATTAGAGTTTTTGTCAATATCCAAGGGTAGGCCTAGGCCTATAGGCAGTACATGAGCCCTAACCTCACTTGTTGGCACGCACATTGAGCACACCCACTTCAAAGCATCTCTACTAGAAGACTGGTCTTCAAACTTCTTTAAAGTAATGTTAATGCACTTAAGATGATGCAACACATTACACTTGCTGCACTGGACTGGATACTGCCTTGTAGTGCAAATTTCCTTGCAGATACCACAAGGAAACTTGTGGTCGTCGGCCATCATCACTTTGCTCATATGTTATATGTACGGTATTATTCTCTTTCACTGTTCAACTCACCACCTTGTTCATTTTCTAACATGTTTAATTTAGTTTGTATTTTATTCGACCTTATATGTATACTACTGTTTCAATTATCGCATTACATAATATTCTGTCCCATTATTTTTGTATATATAATCCACAGTCAAGCTCTTTAGGGTTTGTAGGCATCATGTGACTGATCATTTATTTATATGTATGTTCTATGTTCTTTTGTTCAATAAAGAAAAAAAAGCTATCGACATTGATATCATTATGTTTTTCACGTAAAAATCGATCTTCAAAATCATTCTAATCAATGACTTACTTGAAAGATCATGTATGTGCATACTCCTCAAATGATAATGTGTATTTAATTTAGTAATATTAACATGGTAAAAAAAAACTAGCAATAGTATTTAATTATGCTTTCCTCAACTTTGTTTCAAGGAGTGGGACCCCCTTCTTTCGTGGCCATCCAAGCCGGTCAGACTTTCTACAACCTGTCTGCTTCGAGTGATAGCTGGTCATGGAATTCTATCATCCTTTTGGCAGTCTTTGCTGTGTTGTCCTTGGTACCTGTTTTGTTGAAACAACGTCTACGAGACAAGTTTGAATAATCACAGCACTCTAAATTGCAATTTAATTCAGGCCTATAATTTTCAAAACTCAACGTACCTAAAAACTCTGAATCAACTTATGGTCTGTTGCATGCAGCTGAGCCGACGTAAACGTAATTTTGCATTCATTTCTGAACAAAGTTATTTCATTGCATCATTACTGGATGAGTCTCAATTGATAGGCACAGAGATTTGGACAGTAAATAGGTATATATTTTCAACATTGGTTGGATGGGAAGTTGAAGCACCGTAAGAGACAGGCTGACCAACGCTATCTCAATACATCTTGCCACAGAAGTAAATGACTGTGTAAGGTACTAATTGAATTACCCAAATGCCATTAGTGGCCTGGATTGATTCAACACCCATTTACTTTGGATGTTTTTAGTTTCTTCAGAAGAAGAAAAAATTCAAAAGAAGTGATTTCTTTAATACTGTCATTAATAATAGTTATTAGAATAATAATAATAATAATAATAATAATAATAATAATAATAATAATTTGTATCATCAGAGACTGTACAAGCAGTATGATAAACGTCATGAATTACATTAGGGGCCTACATAATAATAGCTTTTCATCATGGTTATGAAATAACATGGTTGAATTATATAATATATGAAATATGTTGAATATCACCAAACTCATTTGTGTGTATCAGCATGACATCTTATATTTTTCAATATTGCTCACCTACTTCTGTGAGTATAATATGAATATGCCTGGTTGCCAAAACATTTTACGAAAAATCTGCTTATTGAGTTTTTATACATTAATTAACATTTCGAGTTCTTGTCTTACTCGAAGCTATAGTTGCCCTGTGTGATGTGGCAAGACTTTGAGCATATGGTAATTTGGAAGTTTAGTAGGCCTATGTATAAATTGTTGAGTATGATTCATTGGAATAACAAGTAATCTATTGACCCACCATAGTCAATAAGTTGATTCAAGCAAATTAATTTACACATGTTGGCATTTCTTTCTTCCAACTTCTAAGAAATTTGATAAAATATATACTTTTTAATGTAATATTGTAAGAAACTGACGAATATAATATAAATACAGTTGCTACTATGGGTTAATATTACTAGTCTTTTACACTGTGTGATTTACTGGGTTTCAGCAAATAAAAAATGAAATACTTCACGATAAATGCCTGTTTCAGAAATCAATAGCAAGTTGAGATTATTCAGCAACAGACCTCATTGAATAAGGCCTGATTTTCTGTAATTGCTTGCTCAATAATTAATTACCACTTTGAGTAATATGTTATTGTTATTGAATAGTTTCACTAAAGCACTGGACACAATGTTCTTGCCTTTCTTTCTATAAACATATTGCTTGAGTGTGCAATTCGAAAACTTGTTTGCATTGGTATTTCACGATTGTTCTTTTCTTACACAAATTTGTAAAGAGAAAGAGAAATGGAGAGAAATGTTCAATCTTTCAGTGAAGTTCTTGCAACAAAACGATGCAAAATAATGTTATCTTATGATCAGATAATAATAATCACCCATCAGCTGATCTAGAACCAAGTGTCTGTCATCCTCTCATAATGTATAATCCCTATGCTAGATGAGAGTCAAACAACAGATCAACATACAAAGATTGCTTTGCTATGCTGGCATTGCTTGAATAACTTTACCAATAATTACTTGAACTTACATTAGTTCATTCCAATATATTGTCAAGTTTTGTCTAGTTTGAATCACTGACCAAAATTTTCTCATTCAACTATTCTAATTTGACCGAATATGCCTTTGATGCTGTTACGATATTGAGTAGGCCTAATGATCATATTTTCTCTATTACCAACATGATCAAATCTGAATTCAAGTTCAAGAACATACCAATATTGGCATTGTTCTAATTGGTGTTACCATGTTATGTTGAAGAAAATAACTGAGCAAACACTACTTGCTTCATATAATTTATTTTGCCATGTACAAGTGATCACACTACATTATTTATTACTGTACAAGTAATACAAAGGGGTTAATGTATTCATAATATTAAGGTATGTAGTTGGAAGTTCATTGTATACCATAATGCCTTTTTTGTTAGAGTAATATCGTAAATCTGTTAATTTGTATAATCTGCTATCAGTCCTTGAACACTCGAGGAAATTGTATTTGAAATATATTAATACTGACTACCATTCATTACTTAATTAATTTAAGTAATGACATTACCATTAATTCATTACTACCATCATATAGTAGTCAAGTTACTAGAGTAAAATGAGATGTACTGTACGTAGAGTTATATTATCTCTACAAATATCACATTAATCGTAAGATCAATTGATCAGATGGGTGCTGACATTCTAGCTACATAAAATTATATAAATGTCTGGTGTGAATCGTTTCTGTTGATTGATCGTAGCTGCGAATCGTCTCGCTGTTGTATACTCTCAGAAGATTATTGAAATGTAAGTTGAATTGTTTATGTCGAAGAGGAAGTGCCAACTCGTTAGCTAACCTTTCACTAACTCTAAACTATAAGGTAAATTGCCAACTGGTCTTCATAATAGCAGACCCAAGTCTACTCTTTTTCCATTCTAATTTATCTATTATCACTCTCACTAGTCACGTTACAATAGTAGCGGATGACAGTAGAATGGTAGTGTGAAAATATAGTGTAGCAGGGTCATGCAATGAAGGCAAACATTTATTACCAATACGTACTGAAGGTGGCCTTCCATGATTGCGTTTTTTCTAAAACAAATTCACATAGTGGATATTTTGGCTGCCATATTGCAAAAAAAAATGATCAATCACTCAATCAGTGATGAAGTGCTCCACGACAGTATAAAGTTTAGCTGAAGACAATTTTTACCAGATTAGTCAAGTTTTCAATGTTCAAAACTAGCCGCACAGACTACATCTGGCAAGCACCTGTAATTGCATCTGTCAAATATGTTTGACAAGCATAGTTGAAGCCTAGAAAACTCCTGGTACAGTATGTAATTCATTAATTTGCACTAACAATTTTCTGTCGCTATATAACTGTATACAATTCTTATGCGCAGTTTCACTTTCGATTCCACTAGTAGAAGCAGAATGCCAACAATCACTTTCATGGAAGGATAGCTTAGTAGATTCTATATGTACGCAAATAGTTATATACCGGTATGAATTTATTATTAAGCATAGATCCTTCCCAGTTATGACACTACATACTGGTATCTATGTGAATTTTAAATAAATTTGTAATCCTGTAATTGTTATTAAACTGAATACTGTATACATAACACATAAATGTACATGCTTTTATGTATTATATGTATTTTATGTATTTTATGTTTTATGTTTTTTGTCGTATTTCAAGTTGTATTGACTTTTGACGTATTCAATCCAATTGATTGGTAGCTTGACTGGAGCCAAGTTCCGCACAGCAGCCAGCTACGCTATTCACACAAAGTACTTCCATTCATTTATTATTCCAAGTAAATAGTTACATTTCTGACTAGCGTAAACATACAAAAATCAGGTAAATGCACCATATATGGCAGGTCAGGAATATTACATGAAATATATTAATAATAATATAGCAATGAACGTGTTATTTCCACGTATACTCTACAGTCAGCACGAACATCTTATATTTAAAAAAATTAAGCATAACAGTTCATTTCATAATGCACAGTATGGTGTTATTTTTTATACATACTCGACACCATCTGATTGTCGTATGATGGAATAAAATAAAGAGGTGATGATAATAATGATAAAATGTTGTTATGTTGATAATACTCAAATTTTATAGATCCAGATACTTGTCTGGTCATAATATCTAATGAGATTTGTCATTGGCATCTGTCAAGTATTCATCAATGGTGTAGAATGATATATCAACAAAATGAGTTTTGAGAGCCATTTTGAAAGCATAAAGTGAGTCAATCGATTTAATATAGCCTGGTAAAGCGATATACAATATAATACCTTGGTATTTCATATCTTGCTCAAATAGGTGTGTTTTATGTGGAATACCTTGAGTTACATTCTTGTTCCTTGTATTGTGATTCTGGTACATCCTTATTAGTTATTAAGCACACACGATGAGATGTTTTTCTTAATATATAAAATAATGTCACGGATATATAGGCAAGGTGATGTCAGCACTCCAAAAGTCTTGAAGAGAGTTCTACATGAATACGATTTCCTCTTTTTATAAATAATCCTTAACACAGTTTTCTGACTTTTAAATACTCAAACACAGTGTTTCTCAACCGGTGTTCAACCGAGTTCAATATGGTGGTCCGCGCATTCATCACATTTCAGTGACCATAATGCCATTTTCTATCCTTTACTATTCAGTTCATATATATATATTTTCTCGTAATTTAATCCATTATCTCTTGTTAATCATTTCACACCATATTACGGTAAATTGCAATACTTGCATATTATATTTAGCTTTGTGTAGTACAGTACTCCATCCTAGTAGGCCTATCTTATGGGCCGGGCAAACCTCCTTCTTTTATTATTTTTTTATTATTATTATTAACTCTTGCAGTTGCACATAAATGCGCGGTGGCAAGTTCCCTATCAATCCTATCCTATCGCCTCCCTAACCTTCTGACGGAATAGCTTCAACCCTATTTCATCCTCCTCAAGTATACTTCTACTAAGCCCATTCCAATCCCTACCTGTCCTATTCAAGAAAGAGAACTTACCGACATCTAATCTAGCCCCCTTTATAACTACTGCTCTATCATGACTTCGCCTACCCCCATACCCTGACTCATTCCTTTCAATCAACCTATTCAACTCTCCCCAGCCCCCTTCTCCTTCCATTACCCTGAAGAAATTACAGATCCGATCCTCCTTTCTCCGTATTTCCAATTCCCGCCATCCCAAGTCTCGGATCATCTCAGATGGACTCTCCAATATTCTCACCCTCTCCCCCCTTTCATTCTCCCCCCATTTCCACCTCCTAACCCTACCTGTAACCCTTCTAACTGCAATCCTTTGCACCCTTTCCACATCCCTTATCTCACCTAATCTATAAGGATCCCAAACTGAACTAGCATATTCCACCATGGGACGCACTAACGAGAAATAAGCCTTTTCCTTTATCTCCATACTTGTCCCCCTAAGCTGCCTCATTACAAAGTTTAGTGCATTTATACTCTTTTTTACTATTCTCTCAATCTGACTCCCCCACCCTAGACGTCTTATCAAATACCACCCCTAAGTACTTGTAATTTTCCACTGACTCCAGTGACTTCCCTCCTACATCATACACTACATCAGCCCTCACTCTCCTCCTACCAAAGGTGACTAACTTACACTTCCCTTCATTTAACCCCATCTTGTTCAACTGAACCCAACAATTAAGTGCCGTCAAATCTGCCTGAATAGCTACTACATCCTCCTCTGTATTGATTTCCCTATATACCACACAATCATCTGCAAATAACCTTATTCTCGAATTAACAACCCTAGTAAGATCATCTATATATAAATCAAATAATAATAACGGACCTAATACACTACCCTGTGGAACTCCTGACGTAACCTTAACCTCACTTGAAACCTTCGAACCTACTCGAACTGTTTGAACTCTATCCTGAAGAAAGTTTCCAATCCAATTAACCAACCCAGCATTCCCAATGGACAGCTTCAACTTCCCTAATAATATAGTGTGATCTACCTTGTCGAAAGCCTTTTCAAAATCTAAAAACACTGTTAGCAGTTATATACATGAAAGAAGGTTATGAGCGACCGTCCTTCCTATGCCACAGTAAAAACGCACGGGTGATTCAAGTCACCTTTCGTGTATACATTCAGAAGGGCAAAGAAAGAAAGCCAAAATGCTCTCTCACTCTTACAACAACGAATTCATGTCTCAAGTTATCAGTTTGTCAAAATATCATAGGATGAAAAAGGAAGATATGAGGATTAACTATATCAACTATACAAATTTTCCTGCACTAAGTTTTGCAATTATGTAATTGGAATTAAAAAACACCATTTCCCTCACCAAGGTCGTCCGAATACAAGGCATGAACTCAAGATGAAGAAACTGCGCCAACAGCAATCTCTTCAAATGTACATACGACATGAGTTTTTAATACGGTAATAGATAATTCTCAATTGTAACAGTATAATAACACACAGTGAGATCTCTACAAGAGAAATTGATAATGTATACATTTTTTGTTCATACCGCGCTCCAAGGCAACTGAAACTCATTAAAACATCGTCCAAAAAAAAAATTACCTGCGGGGCTGGTGTTGGGGGGCCTCGCCCCACCAGCGCGGGTCACCGGCTCCGCACATACTTGACTTGCAAATGTTTCTCTGTCCTGGATTTTATTTACCACAATCTGGTCACCCTATATATTGCTCATATTTATATGATTAACGAAAATATTCCCAAGTGGTCCGCAGTAAAAACTTCATGTTCATAGTGGTCCGCAGTATATAAAAGGTTGAGAATCACTGCTCTAACACTACATGGAAGACAGACCCAGAAAATAATGCCGCATCTGAAAATGGACTCAAAATATGCAAAATTCATCAGCTAGATTAAAGTTGGGTTGAATTGCTGTCTAAGAATACGAAGCGCATAACATACACTATTCAATCTTTTGGACAAAATTTCAAGATGTGCATTCCAAGTAAGATTACTATCTATATAATATCTAAAAACTTGGTTACATTGACACGTTCACTTTCATTTATACCATTCACAACATCAAGGTTACATTCTATTTTATCCCAATTGTGAATATTATTGAAGCTAATTAAATTCGTCGTAGTATTATTAAGAACCAGTTTATTCACCTCAAACCATAGGTTAGTCTGCTCAATTGCATTATTCATATTTGTACTGGCATTCAGCAAGCTATTACTCGACACAATAATTGTGGTGTCGTCAGCAAACATTGTTACATTGTTGTTAGGCAAACTGATCTGAAAATCATTCATGTGAATAATAAATAACAGTGGTCCTAACACAGATCCCTGTGGTACACCACATTTTATATTGTCACAGTATAGTCAGTTGACCACTGTTTTTCTATCATGCATCATGTTTGTTCTATTCTAATCGACCATTAACCACTGATCAACATCTATCCAACTGATTGCTCCGACGTCTGTTGTTAGGGAGAATGACCTATACATTTACCTAGTCAGCGTAAATGGCCCTACCGACAGACCGGACACATAGCAACAGCGAGTGGGGTGTGTGTATAAATACGTTTGAGATAAGAGTACTCGGTCTCTTGAGAAGACACCAGACGACGTGAGGGACAGGGCCGCTATTAACATCTTACGCGTGCCGCTGTCCCCGATCGACGTACTCTCCTGGGCAAAGTTTCACCGTGGGCTAAGTATCGGTCCAGTTGACCGTTTCAATTTCTTTCCTGAATTGTAAGATCGTCGGTCCACTGTAAATGCATTTTTCGTCAAACATCAGATTTATTTTTAACTGTTTCAATCATCTTGTTTTGTTTCTAAATCACCATCAATAAACAACTATTGTCCTTTTAATTACTGTTTACGTCACTTATACCTTCACGATCCTACAACCAACCTCTCACTATTCAAAAGTAAGCGCTACTATTTCTAAATTATTGACTACACCCCTCGTCTAAATCTATTCAGAACCTGGCATTCAAATTTTGGTTGTAACATTGGCGGAGGTGCAAATTTCGGTTGTAACATTGGTGGAGGTGCGAGCTTAACTTCCTTCCAAGCGAAGTTTTTGTATTTCCAAATTCTTCTCATTATTGTTTTTGTTTTTTTGTTGTTTTTTTTCTATTCTTCATTGGTCATATTGTGCTTATTCTGAAGTTATTGGACCGACGATGTGAGGTAACGATAGTTTGTATTTCGGTTTGTTCGTTAGTTTGTTTTTATTTATAGGCCTACATTTGTTTGTATTCATTTATTTATAATTTTTTTTTTCTGTCATGTGATTATTATTTCTGAGGTTATGTTTGTACATGGTTGTATAGTACTAGCTAGGCACACTGACTGCTAATGTCTGATAAGAAAACGATCCCAGAGTATACGTTAACCTTTGGCAGAGTGGTGTACGACGAAGCTCGGGGAGGCGCTATTGTCGAGCCAGAGCGGGAGAGTGCTGCAGTCGTACCTGATGAGGAGGCGTCTCTTGTGGATTTAGATAGTATTTTAGAAAGGTGCCGTGATCAGGACATAACTGTAGCAGCACCTCGTAATATTCTGAGTCGGCTCGTGGAGGATCCCATGAGCTTGTGGAATACGAGAGCAAGTAGAAGGCTGCGTGATTTGGGAGTGGAACCGGTGAGTTCTCTACCTCCATTTCGAAGGCGTATAGGGAGCGCAGGAGACTTGGATCGACACGTCGTTGACGAAGTGGAAGCGGAGAGACAAGTTTCGGAGGAGTTAGAAAGGAGACTGCAGGAGGTGAAGAAATCGTCCAGCGTCATGTCAAAAGTCAAGCCACAGCGTTTCGAGGTTGGGGTGGACATGTTGGATGAGTGGTTGGCGACTTTCGAGCGGGCTTGTCGAGTGAATAAATGGGATGAGGAGGCAAAACTCGCCAACCTCGGTTGTTACTTGAGTGGGGCCCCTTTGAAATGTTTTATCACTCTGGAGGAATCGCATGCGATAAGGAACAGAGGTGTAGCTGTGGCACCCGCGATGAGGTGGGAGGATGTCAAGAAGGTACTGCTCGATGAGTTCGTCGGGGACGTTCAAAAGGGGGAGTGGAAGTCTGCTCTCCAAAATCGTGTACAGGGTCCGACGGAGACCATCGAGGAGTATATTTATGATGTTCTCACACTTTGTCGGAAGGTGGACTCCTCCATGGCCGAACTCGACAAGGTTCAGTCGGTCATGTCGGGGTTACTTCCGAGTGTCCTGGATAAGGTATCCATGCTTGATAACACCACAGTCGATCAGTTGAAGACCAATCTGAAGAGAGCATAGTCGTCAAAGTTCTTGCTTCAGCAGAGGATGGTGAAGGAGGGTGATGCGAAGGTGCGCTCTTCGACGCAGCCTTCAGTAGGGGTGGCTTCTGTTTTGGCTTCGTCTGTTGACGACTTGGCTGAGTTGAAGAATCAGCTGCACTTGATGGCGCAGGAGCTGGTGATGCAGAAGGAGCTGGTTATCAATGCTGTGCACGGACGGGAAGAGAGGGCTGTAAAGGTTGCAGGGCCGAGTGTTCAGCAACAGCCATATCTTGTCTCGCCGCATTTTTACCCTCAGCCGGTGCAACAACAACAGTTTCCCATCGCTCAGTCTTTGCCTCAGACTCCCATGTATTACCCCCAATATCCTCAGTTCGCTCCGCAAGTGGACAAATGTCAAGGCTACGGTATGAATGCGGTGTACGGGTACCAGCAGCCAGCCGGAGGCGGGTATTTTAATGGGCAGTCGCAACCGGTCCACCCCGATCAGGGTGCATTTCGGGGTAATCAGAGGCAGTACACTGGGAGGCCGGTCTGTTATTTATGTCAAAAGGTTGGCCATGTGATCTTGAGGTGCCCTGATCTGCATTTGGCCCGGCAGGGGTTGATAAAGCCTGAGCAGGAGGGTGACGAAAATCCCAGGTCGGGAAACGCCTATCCACGGGCTCCAAGCCAGGGTGGCGGTCCGTGAGTCGTACTTTTTCCAAAAACCCTGAGTTTATGAGGTTAGTTAGCGATCATCGAGACTCTGTTCTCAAGGATATTATTTCAAGGTTTTCTTCTACGCAGCAGCCTGTTACGTTACAGGTGGTTGCAATTCGTACAATAGGCTCCCTTCAGGTAAAAGTAGATGTAGAGGACAAGGAGATATTGCGCTTTTGGATTCAGGAGCTGCTGTGACTTGTATCGATGAATCTTTGGTTTCTCACTTGCATCATTCTAGAATAGAGAATTTGGTTTTACGGGCGGCAAATAATACTATCCTCCGTGTGATAGGTAAAGTGGCTGCCTCTGTTACAATTAATGCCGTCAAGTTCGTTTTGCCTATGATTGCTGTTCGAGGTCTCTCGGCCCCATGCATTTTGGGCAATGATTTTTCAGTTAAACATGGGGTGACCATCTCTTACGGTGAAAGGGTAATTTGTATTAATCATGAAACAGGGGTGGTTTGCGTTCCATTCTATAACACGTTGTTTTCATTTGAGGAGTCGAACTTGTTCCTGGATATGAGGAATATTTCAATTGACAATGGGGAGGTTGTGAGGGAGTTAATTATAGAAGACGATATCAGTATTGAGGGCAATAGTTGTATTTTATGCCCTTATCTGATCAAAGGTCCACACCAGTTGACAGGCTTATCTGTTTTTGAACCCACCTCCAATATATTGGAAAATACAGACTTTTTGGTACAGCGGACCCTCCTAAATAATGAAATACAGGGTAGTATTCTGGTAATTAATGCTTCTCCAAGTAGACGTATCATTAGGAAGGGAATGAAACTAGGGGTGGTCGATTCGGCGGTCGAGGTTCGGAGAGGGGTTGCTCTAGAACAAGATGTGATGGAGTGTCCTTTAACTGCTATTGAGATGTCTTCTCTGGGTGATAGGGATGTTGCAGGCAAAGTAGATATTAATCCCAACTTGACCTCAGATCAATCAAAGGCTATGTTGGAGCTTTTGAATACTTATTTCGATCAGTTTGCCTGGTCTTTAGGGAGTATGAGGAAGGCCACGGTGGAATAATGTACATTTGAATTATCGAACCAACGACCCGTTCACAAACCTCCGTACAGATGTTCGGCAAAGGAGAGGTTGCTCATTCAAGACCAGGTCAACCAGATGTTAGACAAAAACGTGATAAGACCCTCACGTTCGGCATATGCAAGTCCTGTTGTTCTCGTTCAAAAGAAGTCGCGTGAATGGCGTTTTTGCGTGGACTATAGGGCGGTCAATACTGTGATCAAGACCGATTCTTACCCTCTTCCTTTGATCGACGACATTTTGACTTACCTCTCCGGCAATTCGTTTTTCTCTTGTTTAGATATGTTCTCTGGTTACTGGCAGTTGGGGGTGGCTGAGGATTGTAGAGAGATTACAGCTTTTATCACCACTGACGGACTTTGGGAGTTCAATGCCCTTCCTTTTGGTCTGAGTGTATCGCCTGCATTTTTTCAACGGTGTATGGATAAGGTACTAGCAGGGTTGAAATGGAATACAGCTCTATGCTATTTGGATGACATCGTGACTATGGGACCGACTTTCAAACTTCATTTACAGAGATTGGAGGCAGTTCTATCTCGTTTTGAGGAGTTCAATTTATCACTCAATTCAGCGAAATGTACGTTTGGCTATCAAGAGGTCAAGATATTGGGTCACATCATGAACGAGGTGGGTTTGTCTCCAGCTACAGATAAAATAAAAGCGGTGGCTGAATTTCCCACCCCTAAAAAAATCAAGGATGTGAGAAGTTTTTTGGGTTTGGCGAATTTTTATCGTAAGTTTGTTCTGAACTTTTCACTTATAGCCCGTCCACTTACTGAGCTAACAAAGAAAAATGTCAAGTTCGTTTGGGAGGCTGAACATGAAGAGGCTTTTCAGACGTTACGAGAAAATTTGATTTCGGCTCCAATTTTACGTCATTTTAGCGAGAACAAACCCATACAAGTTCACACTGATGCGTGTCAATATGGAGTAGGAGCAATCCTCATGCAAGAGTTTGACGACGGTTTACATCCCATTTCCTACGCATCAAAGAAGTTTTCCCAGGCCGAACAACGTTACAATATCACACAGCAAGAACTTTTGGCTATTGTTTACGCAATAAGAGTATTCAGGCCCTATTTATATGGACGTTTCTTCACCGTTGTCAGTGATCACTCTGCCCTCTGTTATTTAAACAGCAATACAGAGGCTACAGGTCGTCTAGCCAGATGGAGTATAATGTTGCAAGATTTCAATTTTGTGATAAAACACAAGGCAGGGCTATTGCATATGGGTCCCGATGCGCTATCTCGCTATCCACTTGATACCGGAACACCTGTAGAGGGTCTCGGTGACGAAGATGAGACTGAATTCAAGGTTCTAGCTTTGCAAATCGCGGATATAGCTAAATTACAAGAAGACGACAATGAACTGAAATTACTACGAGATGCAATTAAAAGCCCAGACCAAGCTACCTCTAAGACGCGAAGGCAATAGAGAAGTTTGTTTTAGATAAGAATATTGTTTACAAACGGAATTGCGCGCATAGAGGCCAGACAAAGCTTTTGGTCATCCCTGAGAGTCTGAAGTACGAAGTCATGTACAATGCTCATGATGCTGTCACGGCAGGCCACTTTGGTTTCATTCGAACTTTAGATAAACTGAAAGGAAAGTATTTTTGGTTCAATATGGTGAAGGAAGTAGAAAACTATGTTAAATCTTGTCCATGTTGCCAAGCAAGAAAGAACCCAACTCAACGTCCAGCAGGTTCATTGAACCCGATTCCGATTAGTTCGATTCCGTTTTCACTTATTGGCATAGATTTATTGGGACCCATGCCTAAAACTGCGTCGGGGAAAACCTTCATCATCTGTTGCACTGACTATACGACGAGATGGGCTATCACCGGTTCTCTCTCATCAGGCAGTGCTGCCGAAGTTGCTGATTTCATAGTCAAAAGCGTCATTTGTAAGCATGGCGTGCCGACAACTATTTTGAGCAATAGGGGTGCTACATTTAGGTCTAGTCTAGTTACAGGGATCCTCCAGGGCTTAGGGTCACGTCCTACTTTCACCACCAGCTACCATGCGGCATGCAACGGCTTGATGGAGCGATTCAATGCTACATTAACAACAAGTCTCTCACTATATGTAAGCTCTACACACAGGGATTGGGATAATTTTATCGAGTTGGTTACGTTTGCCTATAATACGTCTGTACAGGAAACCACAAAATCAACCCCGTTCATGTTGGTATATGGGCGAGAGGCAACACTCCCAATAGACGTGTCGCTTTTACAGGGTCTAGATATATCTGACGATGCTGAAAAGGTCGTTAAACAGGTTCACAGGTTCAGGGGAGGCTCGAAAGCTAGTTGTCGAACGTGTGACTAAGGCACAACAGCAACAGAAAGAACGATTTGACGCTAATCGGCGGCACGTCGAGTACAGTCCAGGTCAATGGATTAAGATTCTCACTCCTATCAGACAGATCGGCAAGTCAGATAAACTCCAGAAACGTTGGCAAGGCCCCTTCAAAGTTATTAGGAAAATATCAGATCTAAATTATGAGGTAGAAATCAAGAAAGGTAGAAAATTGGTCAAGGATGTGATTCATGTTATCAGAATGAAGCATTATTATTCTCCTGACAAATGGAGACTCAGAGATATTGTTGATGCATCGGTATAGTATGATAATATTAAGTAAAAATAGAAGTAGTTTTGATAATGTATTGTCTATAAATAAATAGTTTCTATGGATCGCTCAGTGTGTTACATCGAATACATGTGTTGTGGCTATCCTTCGCAATGCGGATACATGTCTTTATAGACCAAGCTGATCAGCACATCTTTGCTGGAATTACTACTCTATATTCTATAATATAATTCACTTGATCTCAGTTCTACTGTTGATTTTAAATTTAATTCTTCCTGATTCGGTTCACTTTGATTTTCTTGTCCTCCACATGAATTATGTGGACTTCACTACGATTTTATCATTTTATTCGAAATCATTTGTTAAACGTGCGTATTTATGATTGCCTTACAGTGCTAAGAGTATACGATCAGCTGTTCGAAAGTTCATCGTTCTTTCATTCAAGGGATAGCGCACTCATGTTTCGATGTACATATAGCAGCGACAGCATTATACGTGTGCGTTGCTTATCGCTACGTGCTCGCCTGACTGGCAAGCGAGTTTATTTAATAGCACGCTGTGAATATTGTTTCTCCCGGTTATTTGTTCGATCTGTCCAGCACATCTAAGTTTCATTTTCAATTTTGAATAATTTGTTATTACTTCCGTACGTTTCAAAGTAAATTTCCGATAACTTTCAATTTTTTTTTCCCCCAGCGTCGAGTATAATTTTTTTAAACATTTTATATATTTTTTTGTGAGAAAACGTAAGGAAATGTTGTGGTTTTAATTTTTTTTTTCTCTATATGTGATTCAATGCATTCAGTTCCGTTTCCTAATGATATTTTGAGAAGATACATGATGAGTTTCATACTGAGTATACACGCAGGGAGCCAAAGTTCAACTATGTTCATACAGCATGCAATAGGAGGTCGAAAATCGCCAATTGACATGGAACCCAGGTTTTTACTCGTTGGTTTAAACGCATGACAGGGTCATTGCAGGTTTTTTGGGGGGTGTTCAGGCCTGATAATTGGTCGGATATATTTTATCCAAGAGCGGTTTTGACTTACTCACGGCATAGTTAGTTATTCTAAATTTAAGATTTCAGTTCCTAATTAAATAACAACGTTCGAAATGTAACGTCGAATGGAAATAACAGACATGCGCAAGTAACTTCAGGAGGGTCCTGTATGCGAAGGTCACGAGTTCGACATTACATTACTAAACAGTTTTCCCACGAATTGTGGACATAGTCAGTAACTTTATTATTCGAGATTGATTTCATTTTGCTAACTGTCGGGGGAAAAGTCACATCCGCTCACGTAATTTTAGTTTAGTCTGTAAGCCCTTAATTTTAGTATTATCAGTGCCACAGTTATAGACACCCCCAAATTTAAAGGTTCCATGCGGAGATTTTCGACCTCATATAGGCAGGTATTGTGAATGGCTCCCCGGTATTTCAATTCTTAATAGGGTAAAAATTATTATTTTGGGGTGAATTGTGTATCTTTCATAATAAATTTGAAGCAAGGTGTCTCTCATCAGTTTAATATCTTGGGGATCAAAAGGATTCGAAACTGGTGCAATACATTCAATTCACTAATTACAATTGGACAAATCGGAGGTTATTGATACTTGAAACTGTTATCGGTTGATGGCTTGATCGGTATGAAACTTTTTATATTTGATAACTAATATCATGTTTCGTCCTACACGCAGGCTTTCAACGAGCGGACCGGATGCGACATTAGCAGCCTATATAAACATCTACCATCCAATCGTTGTACCTGCAGTACCACGACATACGCGGGCGATCATGTTTCACGCAATAATAATCCAATGTGTTACATTCATATTTGAAGTCAAACCATTGTCATTTCTGTAATTATGAAATCAAAATTCTCAAATTTTTAAGATAGATATCAATTTCATTTGTAATTTTCTACATTGCTAAAATATAACATATTTTTTTCTTATAAACGTTTCTTTTTAGATACCTTTCAATTCACTGGCTACCTCGGTAACATATTTAGGATTATTATTGCTTATTATTATTATCACTTATTATTACTGCTCTTTAACTTCATAATTATTATTTGGATTTCTGATTATTACTTTTCTGGATTCTTGACGCTATCAGAGATCAAACTGACCGGACTGACGTCTTACATCATATTCTTTCCAATATTTCCACTTCATACTTCTGATCCGTGTCCATTCCAATATAAGCCACATGGAGTAATCAAGTCTCAGAGAGTACGAACCGAGAACACCACCTCTACGCACACGCACACACACTTTTTAATGGGAACACTGATTACGAATATCATTATTTATTTTCATTTATTCATCTTCATTTTTTTTTGTCCCTTAATTTTATTATTTTCTTTCATTTTATTTCCACCCCTGACACTCGGGTCGAGTATCAAAGGAAAACGGGGTGTGTCACAGTAGTCAGTTGACCACTGTTTTTCAATCATGCATCATGTTTGTTCTATTCTAATCAACCATTAACCACTGATTAACATCTATCCAAGTGATTGCTACGACGTCTGTCGTTAGGGAGAATGACCTATACATTTACCTAATCAGCGTAAATGGCCCTACCAACAGACCGGACACATAGCAACAGCAAGTGAGGTGTGTGTATAAATGCGTGTGTGATAAGAGTACTCGGTCTCTTGAGAAGACACCAGACGACGTGAGGGACAGGGCCGCTATTAACATCTTACGCGTGCCGCTGTCCCCGATCGACGTACTCTCCTGGGCAAAGTTTCACCGTGGGCTAAGTATCGGTCCAGTTGACCGTTTCAATTTCTTTCTCGAATTGTAAGATCGTCGGTCCACTGTAAATGCATTTTTCGTCAAACGTCAGATTTATTTTTAACTGTTTCAATCATCTTGTTTTGTTTCTAAATCACCATCAATAAACAACTATTGTCCTTTTAATTACTGTTTACGTCACTTATACCTTCACGATCCTACAACCAACCTCTCACTATTCAAAAGTAAGCGCTACTATTTCTAAATTATTGACTACACCCCTCGTCTAAATCTATTCAGAACCTGGCATCCAAATTTCGGTTGTAACATTGGCGGAGGTGCAAATTTCGGTTGTAACAATATCACCACTTTCACATTGTACCACAAATGAAGAACCATCATCATTATAAAACTTGATTTCTACAATTTGTTTCCTATTAGATAGGTAATATTCGATCAATTGATTTGCAACACCCCTAGTTCCCATTTTATAGAGTTTCCGTAGCAATAACTCATGATCCAAGCAGTCGAAAGCTTTCTGTAGATCGCAGTACAATCCAAGTGTACTTTTTTTTCCATCGAGTGAGTCTAAAATAAAAGACACTGTGTCTTGATAGTATTAATTGTGGACATGTTATTTCTGAAACCAAATTGACTTTTATTGAATTTATTATACTTTTCCATAAAATTGTCAATTCTACTTTTTAAAACACCCTCATAAATCTTCGAGAAAATTGTTAGCATTGACAGTGGTCTATAATTATTAGTGTCCATTTTATTACCATTTTCTTTATATATAGGTTTTAATATTGCAACTTTCAACAAGTCTGGAAATACTCCTTTAACCAGTGAGTCATTGATTAAGGGAGGACAGAGGTGAAAATCTTATAATCTAAAGTATAATATCAAACAGTGTCAAAATACTACACAATACTAATCAGGTAGGCCTAACACAAAAAATAAAAAAAATAGAAAAAATACAATTTTTGTATTTTTGGTATGGTTTTTGTATATTTTTTGTATACATTTTGGAATTCCTAGAAAACACCTTTTCTGGTTAACCAACACAGATAATTTCGATATTTGAAGTTAAATCTAATCGCAGCAAACCAACGCATAATAAAGGGGATTCGTTTCTACATCACATTGATATTTTTGAAGTTTCATCAAATTTTATTTTGTTTTTTTGAAAATTTACCAAATATTCATTATTTTACTGTACCATCATTTTTTATTTGTTTAGGTTTTTAATACCCAATTCCCTCCAAATACTATTGAGAAAAATTCATAAATAAATTCAACACATTCCAACAGATAGTTATGGAGAAAAGATGTTTCTCACACTCAATTGTGTAGGAAAAACTGTAGCAGAGATAATTTCATGTGAAAAAGAGTGTTTTCCATGATTCTTGTGCTGTATCGACCGTTAGAATATTTTTTTTAATATGGTTCTAATACTCACACAGCTTTCAGATAATTTTTATATGAAAGTTGACATAAAAGACTAAATTGAAAAATAATGAAAAAAAATGAAAAAAATAATGTCAAAACTAGTGTTTTCACCTCTGTCCTTCCTTAACACTCCGAGTATATCAACAAAAAGAAGATTCCATTTCTAATTACCGTCACCTTGACTCCGTCAATTCCCATCGAATAACTATTTTTCAACTTTCTGACAATTTCAATGATTTCTTCATTATTCACGGGTTTTGGTTGAATTCTCCATTTTATTAATGCATACGTAAGTTTGAGTAGATGTGACTTTGATATGTCTATTTATTTCCTCAGGGATATTCAAGTAGAATTTGTTGAATGAGTTTGCTATATCATGGGGATCTTTCACAATTGTATCATTGAGCATTAGCTCTGTATTAATTCTCCTGACAAGAGAACAGTGACCCACTTGCTGATTCACTAGACTTCATAACAATTTAGGTTCGTTGACAGCTTCATTTATTATACCTGAATAATACTGTGTCTTAGCAGTGGTAATAGTTTTCTTGTGCTGCTTTACACTATCTCTATATTGCTTTTCAAGTTCTGAACTAGCATTAAATCTCAAATTTCAGAATTACTGTTTTATTTTCAAATTATCCACTTCATTTGTGATCCAATTATGATTTTTAGCCACCGAGTCTTTCCACTTGGAATTGACCAGAGTAAAAGATTCATTATGATGATTATTAAAAACATCAATAAAGTAGTTATAATTTTGATTTAGGCCCTACATCTTTTTTCATAATATTGATCTCAGACCAACTTTGACTGTACATCGTTCATTAAATATCATTTGTGTAGTCTCATTTATTTTTCTATACCTGCGTGTAGGTAACACAAGGTCACTTTTATTATCATCAGTACCGATTATTTGTTCTATATCAATGTTTATATTCTGCGTACAATGATCCGATACTCCTGTTTCATAAACTTCTGTTGTGAATGTGTTCACAAAACTCACCTGGGAACTTGCCACCGCGCATTTATGTGCAACTGCAAGAGTTAATAATAATAATAATAAAATAATAATAATAATAATAATATATAGGCCTACACATAACATGTATAGGTGCAAATGTTAGTTGTTGCAATACAAGTACTTGATAAACAAATGATCCTAAACAACATTAAATACGACTGCAGCAAGCCAAACAGCAGCATTTTGTGAAGGACCAAATGCAGTTCATTTCAGTTGCAAGAGAAATGTACTTCCACATAGTGTCTGTATAAATAATAGTATGGTAGCTCATTAGTTATTATATTTCATCTAGTTGATACATATTTTTTGAAAGCCAGGTACAATTCATAGAAGATATTCACAGGTATGTCAGTCTAAGGCTGATGAATATCTCATTAATCAACATAGAGCCAGGGTCAGACAAGTGCTTTGTACATTTTTAAAAATATTTTGATGACATTTCGAATGAAACGCTTTGCAGAGAATTTCTCAAAATTTTGGTGCAGAAAAAATATCTTTATTACTTTCATTCTTACTGAACATTCTATCTCATTTATAATCCGATATGCACATTTTTTCAAAATGATACATCTCTTTATTGAATATAACCAGGGCATTGCAGGGTAAGAAAGAAAAAAATTAAATGAATTGTGTTACTGATAGTCTTTACTATTTCAAAAGTCACACTAATTCCTAGTACTACATAATGTAGATTAAAAACCAGACTACATTTTATTTTCATATCGAATGGTTTAGAAATTCGGTAACTTGATAATAGATTCAATTGTGATGTGGTATGGTATGGCCTGTATCGAGAATAACAACTCGGTTGAAAACCATTTTCTCGGGCAGTTCATTACGCAGCTACATTAATGATGACATAAATGTTTGATTAGTTAACTTCAATTTATTGCTATCAATACTGATAAATTGATTCAAGGAAGAACGTAGGCCTATAACGGTTTTAAAGCCAGTATTAGACGTGAATTGCCATCATTGAAAGAAAATAAGTTGACAGAAAAGGTTTGAACAGTCAGTCATACACATAGTCACCTTGCTTGGGTTGCCTCATAGCTTGATCAATGACAGAAACAACTGAAATTTGCAGGCTGTTGGCTAGGGAAACTGCAGCGTTGTAAGTTGAGCAAGATATTTGTGTGAAGTCTACTCGAAAACCCTACATAAATGACTTACATAAAATCAAGTACTGATTTTGTGGACCACAGTATTGTGAACCCCAATATTCTGAAAAACACAGATCAAGTGGACCCTAGTATTGTGGCTCACACGATTAAATCCGAAAATTGTATAAATACTTTGGTTTCGTGGGCCCCAATATAGTGATCCACAAAACTAGAACACCAGGGTCCAGAATATCTTTTCCAACGATTAAATTGGTATTGTGGAGCCTAGTAGAGTGATCCACAAAGATTTGTCATTCTTAACCTTAATAAACTGAACCCCGATATTGTGGACCACAAAAGTGTATCCAAATGTGGATATAGTGGACCACAAAGTTGATAAGCTAGTTAGAGTGCACGGCGTCAGGGATGCAGCCTTGCTTGTAGTACACAATATTTGCACTCGTGGCGCACTAGCATAGCTCGGGTTGGGGGCCAGTATATCTTTTCTGTGGATCACTTTATCGGGGTACAGTTTTCAGTTCGACAATTAATGGTTATGTCTTTGTCAACCACTTTACAAGGGTCCACAATACCAATTTAGTCGTTGGAAAAGATATTCTGGACCATTCTTTGATTTCATTTTTCATTCATTCTTATTCATTCCATTTCATTCATTGGATATTCTTTACCACTATATTGGGGGTCAGAATATTGGGGTTCACAATGTCCAACTAGCTTTGGGGTACAGTAAATCAACTTTGTGGTCCACTATTTTCGCACGACATTTGGATACACTTTTGTGGTCTATAATGTCGGGATTCAGTTTATCGAGGTTAACAATGACAAATCTTTGTGAATCACTTTACTGGGGTGCACGATACCAATTTAGTCATTGGGAAAGATATTCTGGACCCTGGTGTTCTAGCTTTGTGGACCACTGTATTGGGGGCCACAATATCGGGGTTCACAATGTCCAACTAGCTTTGGGGTACAGAACATCTACTTTGTGGTCCATATATCCACACGACATTTGGGTACACTTTTGTGGTCCACAATATCAGGGTTGTTGACCAGTCTAAGGGCTCCCCATGAAATCTGCTCGAGAACTCTACACACCTTGGTGGAAACTGTCAAGTCAAGGCATGAACCACCATGTGCAAGATACCGAATAAAGAACAATTCTACCATGTCCAGTGTTTTTTTTGAGGAAAATTTATTCATTGAATAACTATTTGATTCAAAACGGCTAGTCTGATCCCAATGAAAATTTAAAATAATGTGTATCATATTTGTATTTATGTCCTGCAAAAATTTGAATGTTTTCGAACAGGTTTTTTTTTCAAATATTTTCTGCCCGGCCTAATCTTACGTGTGTTTTTTTTAAATTCATGAAGCTGTTTCTCAGAAATGATCGAAACGATTTGGTTCAAAAACTATACAGTTCCAAGTTGGATAAGTCTGTGTGTCCAGAAATAGTTCCATGTTGATCAGTCAAACCGTGTGACCTGTGAAGTGCATACAAAGAAAACAACAGACAGCTCCATGAGAGTGGGATGGAAGTCTAATTGCTATCGCTCATTCAAAAAAGTGAAAAATAGTTTGAAATAAGTGGGTCAAGTTTTTAATTGAAAATTCAATCACTACTGACTTCCCAGCAACAAGAGATTACAAATAAAGCTCAACATGTATACCCTAGCCATCACATTGTCACAGTTGATCCTTATTGGTCAAATGGGATCACGTAGTAGTAGTAGTAGTGTTTATTCCTTTAACCCTCTTTTAAGGAAATCGGTACACAATTTAGTAGTACTCGACAAGACTATTGCAACTAGCCTCACTTCCCTCCTCCCATGGCTTGTTTAGCTAAAGCATTGCTTTAGAAACTGAAGTCAAGGCAGGTGTGTGGGTTCGAGTCCAGCATTGGCCATGAGTTTTTGTAATTATTCATCTGCTCATTCGTACCCCCAAATAACCTAGCTGTTGGTGGGGTTGTGAAGCAAACAATAATCTTGATCATTGCAACTGGAGAAATGAACATTCTATTTGTCCAACTAACATGACCTTGGTAATTTTTGGTCTTTTGTGTTTGTACTACGGCATGGACGGCATTGTTGAAACAGGCAATTGCAACCCCAGTCTACTATGGGCTCCAGTGTAATGCCAGGCATTGGTATCAAATGATAATTTCACAAAGTCTACATGATATTGCTCTTCATATTAGTTGAATAAATTATATATAGTTACAATTTATTTTAGATATCAGTCAGTATTAGTGAGTATGGTACACTTCATTTCAACAATAGCACTAATACATCCCACAGTTTAACAGTACAGTACAATATGATGCGCACTGAAATTACCAAATTGTAGGCTACCTAAACAAACATATCATACACATAGGCATTGAACCTCCACAGGCAAATACCTACAAAAGCCTGTGAAATAGGTCTAAAATGATCTTTATAGAGAAAGTTCAAGGCAATTCGTTCGAGCCTACCAGTGTCGTAGTTATTAAACCGAAAGAAAAAAAGACGTTGAATTGTGCAACCAATGTACAAGTCAAAAATGCAGATTGACGCCACGCCATTTCTTTCTGGAGGAATCAAGATGATACCGAACAAAGTGGCATGGAGATGAGCTACTATAACAATGACATACTGGCTGCTCTCAAAGTACTGTACAGTGAAACCTCTATGCATCGTTTTCCTGCATGTATCATTCACTTTTTCTCACCTCACTCCCATATAATCAATGTTGAATTTTCGTGGATGGATCGTTTTCCTGCATAGATGGTTTTATTTACCTGGTCCCTTGAAAAATGATGGATAGAGGTTTCACTGTATAGGAATCTTTAGGCAGAACCTCCACTATCAAGGTTCTAACCAAAAGTCACGTCGAGCGTAGGTTTGAATCCCAAGTTTTTGTAAAAACATCATTGAAATATTACTCTCTTATTCGTATCCCCAAAAAACAGGCTATTAGTGGTATTGTCGTTGAATATATAGTGTTTACGTCTATATACTCAATAGTATCGTTGAGCAAATAGTAATCATTGTGAACGAGAGTTGATGTATGAACAATGCATTATACATAGTAATTAAAACACATGTCTTATGAGTTATGTGGGTTCTCAAAGAAAACAGGTAACACTCAAGACCTGATTTTATTTCCAAAATGACCGAATACATAAAATGTTGGTTATCTTACAAAGCTAAGCTCTAGAGATTCCCAGAATAAAGCAGATTGCAGTCTGTTACTGATCAATCTGAAAAGCTTCTGGCTTACTTATATAACATTCATTTTGAAATACCCAGGCCAATTTCCATATCAAATTTCCACGACATTTCCGATATCATGTAGTATGATCAAGATTGAAGGAATAAATAAATTATTATCATTATTATCATTATTAATTGATGACTCGAAATAGGCGTGGCTTCACCAGTAGGCCAGTTGGATCTATGTCATTTGTGGTCATTTGAAGATACCCTGATTAGATATTTGAATTTCACTACAGTTCTAACAGCCCTGTTGGTTGGACAGTATGATTGCAAATTCATATGATTGGTCATCAATTGCAAATGAAAGTTGATGGTGAACTAGTGTAAAATTACCAAGAAAAATACCCAGAGGTCTATTTGAGGTTAGTAATCACCCATACTAAAAGTAACGCTCTTTAGTATTGAATCTTGGAAACGTTTACTTCTAATTTAGTGAAAATATAATAACAAGAAGATGACACAAATAACAATCACTTCCTTCTCTGTGAGTAATTTTGTTGGACAAAAAATGTTGAACAACTGGGAAAAGTTTGTTACACCCTATGAGCTCATTGTTCACAAGAAAATTTCTCTGCTTACAAAATATTTCCAAGGCCTAGTATCAAAAATATATATGTGACTAGCAGCAGTGACGTGCAGTGTGGATGAGTATGCATAAAACAAAATTTGGGAGAGACTTTTAGAAATATGGTGAGGAGTATCTAGTTATATGTATCGTAAATCATTACTAGGAATACTATACATATTGCATTGATGGATGAGCTAGGAAAACTCATTCGAAAGTGAGAATATAGGTGGTATTCAACTCCAACTCTCTGAATCTGCAGACCTCATTTCCATAAGACTTGCTAAATGTCTACAGTATATTATTATTGTTTCAAGACATTGAAAAATTGAAAAAAAAAAATCGGATGGTAGGCCTAAATTTTCATTATTTTTTCGACACATTTTTCTTAAATGGATATTTTAATAATTTCCTCAACTATTTCTCAAAATCTCCTCGATCGATTGATACCAAAAGCTTCACAGTTCTACGATAGAAGATGAGTTATGCCATTATGCACATAGTGTATACTAAAAACACAATGGTAATGCCTAGATATGTAGTCCTAAAAGAGTAAGTACCAGATTGCTCGATATTTCAGTAAATCCGATAGGGAGGGGTTCACATAGCCCCGCAGGAAGTTTGCTGACATGGCATGTTTTGTAAGCTTTAGATATAGGTCCATGTTGTAACAGTAGTGTTACTTATAAACAGACGTTTGACGTTTGAACTATCGCTGGCTGCCCAGTTTGTATAGTATTGATTTTCTATATCAAGTGTACATTCTATTTTAGTTCCGATTTGGTTCAACTATTTCATATTCATATTGTAAGCTTAACAAAAAATCACTCATGGCTACTTCATCAATCAATAGATATTTTCATACACTATGCCTTTATAAGTTGTACATTTTATTCTCATTAGTAGACTTTGGTTTCATATTTTACATCAAAATTGAAATATATAGGCCTACAAGCTGTATGCGACTATTCAAGGAGGCTGTCCGCTCGCCCCGGCTCCTGAAATAGTACCAGGTTGCCACCCTGCTGCACCCTGACTCCACTACATCTTTGGTAATACCCAACTTTTGCACAGTTTAAAGAAATGTGACGTGGCAACTGAAGAAAGATATAAATAAATACACATTATATATGATGATGAATACAAGACAAAGTTGATTTCCTCATGAAAATTAATTATGTGCATACCGGTATGCTTGGGTTTCAGTGTGGCCCATGACATGAACTCGTGTGATCACATAACTAGGGTACCTTTTTCCGGCAGTTTCCTACCCTTTCAACTTCATACGCTAGTACGTGTACATGGTACCAGTATACACGCCGTTTTAACAGCATACCTTTTTAGGCTTGACGTAATGTAAGCAGACCTATACCAATACTCAGTACCAGTACCAAAAATATTGACAGATAATTTTAGAATAACTGAATCTCTTCGAGTCGATTGATCTAGATAGTTATGAGTGAAAATAATATTTATCGATACGGTAGTCTTTTAGGTAGGCCGTGTGTTATAAGGAATGTACGTCCCTGTCCCTGCCAGCAGCATACCCAGCCCGGTTACCCAACAACTACTGACTACGCTCATCCATGACTAGATTATAGATTGCCACATGAATAAATTACTCATAAAAACAATATTGAATGCGGATATGATGCTTATGCCTACTAAAAGATCAACTATTACTTGCTACTGACCTACATGTCATTCTACAATACATCGAAAGTTCAATTGGAGAGCAACAACTAAACATAATATAACCTACAACACTTTGATCTTCATTCCTCAATTATAATTGTGAATTAAAAAATAACCAAATAGCATTACAAAAAACACATCACTGGTAATAGAATGTTCCTAGCAAATTTTATGTAGCTGCACCTGAAAAGTGTGAGATAAGGCTATGCCAAGTGTTTGTACTTCCAAGTCTTAATGTACTTTCAGTCAAATGAATAAATTAAATAAATAAATATGTAAATATAACGTGACTCAATCTCTATTACCTCAATTTACTCGGTACTTGGCTTCCAAGTTTTGCTACAAGATTATACATTAGTTGCTTGTAATTTTCAAAAAGCAGTTGGTTGTTTGAAAAATTTAAAATTTACAACTTTTTTCCCTCATATTAGTGTTATATGATTTACTGCCGATTCACAACTGAAACTAGGAGTAAACTCGAAGAGCCAGCTTTTTAGCCACTGATATTTTACGTTCCCATTCACACAACACGATTAGCAGTAAGGAGTTAGCCATAAGAGCAGTGCGTGCAAACTCAAACCATTGATCCTAATTTTATATTGAGATATAACGACTTATAAAATTGCAAACTGTAAAAATTACAATTAACAACCACATTGAAGGTTACTGGTCACTTGGTTCAGCTGCTGCTATAAATAAGTAATCTCACTGGCTGTTTCTTAGTGCTAAAGTTATTGTACATAGCCAAGGAAACGTCCACTTATTCTTGAAGACAAGTTTATTCCCACAGTCAGCTGTGAATACATCTTGGATGACTCAAATTTCATTATTTGAAGAGTAATAAATGGCCGACCCAAAAGTTTCCGAGACACATCACAAACGTGAAACTTAATTTTGATGAATAACGACGATATTGACATCCCTGACTTCAGAGAAAACTAGAAATCATCATTCCAATGTCAGAAATTTTAATCAATCTTTTGGTCCTCCAGAGACCGTAAGACCACTTACCGCTTCTTTATAGAAACAGTATCGAGTAATGTCCACGTCACGACTCAAAAAAAAGCAGGGTCCTGGAGGACAAATAAATAAATTTCAATTTCTGAAATTGAGATGATGATTTCTAGTTTTCTCTGGAATCAGGAAAATAAATATTGTCATAATTCAATCAAATTTAGATTCAGGGTTGTGATGTCTGTAATTAGATCTGTTCTGAGTATGTTTGATTGATTGTTGATGAACACCTTCGCGGCAAACCAGCAGATTCTTCTGCATTTACAGTAAAATACTACTTGGGAGTCAAATGGAGTCTTCACTTACATTCATACAATGAATGCATACAGCAAAACATTGAAAATAATCAGGCCAGCAACATTGAATGCAGTCACAGAAGAGGATGGTCTTCATTCTGGAAAAATCTATTTCAGTTTGTTTCCAAATCACTGGTTTAATAGGCTCCAATGTATGTGATGCTGATGTTTTTACTCGAAGTAACAGGGTAGCTCTTGAGTGTATAATACAGATTGCTGTAGAAAACTGAAACCAATAAATGGGAAAGGACATAAGAAATTAGTTTTCACGGAATAAATATTATTAGAACAAACAATTTCACTCTGCCTCAATATATGGTGAATCTCTCTTCCTAGTCAATGAAAATAGTGTGCATTACTGTCATTTGCATGAAATACTCTCGAGTCAAGACATACACAGAATTGCACTTGGTCAAACTCTCACAGATAAGAATCACAAGGCTTTAGGCAAAAACTACTTGAAAATACAGTGGTAACTTAGCTCTCACATGTCAGCTTCTGCATTGTACTACGTACTTATGACTGCGACCCAATGTAATAAGCAGATTTCAAAATGCATATATTCGAAATTCTCATTTCCTACCCAAATTTTGCGCAGAGCAATTGGTCCATATTTTTTCCTTATAGGCCTGTGATCACAGTTTAGATAGAACAAGAAAATTTGAAAAAGAAGATACATGAATTACAGTCGCTTGCTGATACTACATACTTACGTAAATATGATGGTTTCATGTGAAAAGCTATTGATGAGCAGTGGCGATAGCAAGAGTATACCGGCTCTAAAACAATCAGCCTCTCTCCACACCCTTGCATAAGAAACACATTAAAGCTCTCCATCATCGGCTGGAAAACAAATGAAATCAATTGTTGTTGAAAGAAGGATGCGAGTGCTAGTGGAACCCATCTTAAGGGAAGAGCACTATAGTTTTAGGACAGGCAGATCCACAGTAGACTTGATCTTTGCTGTGAGACAATTGTTTGAAACAATGTGAGAGGAGGGAAGAAAAGTGTACATGGCTTTCCCAGACTTGGAAAAAGTTTAATATGATCATCGTCCCAGAGAAAGGGTGTGGGAGAGTCTCAGGGCAAAGGGGATAGATGAGGGGATGATAGACCGTGTGAAGAGTTTGTATCAAGAATCCAAGGCTTCGGTGCAAACAAATGGAGGCAGGACAGAGTGGAGCAGTGTTGGAAAATCAACTTTTAAAATGAACACGTTCGTATTTTCTGAACTTTTCAATGAACGTGTACATATACAGTCGAAGATCTTGAACTATCTACACGTTTGATTTTTCGGTGATCTTTAACGGAATAGAACGTTAATTTGAAAGTTCCTAATTTTAGATCACTCATAATCCTATTCAACACGATCGTACTATCCGTACTTCCCCGTCCAAATTCCGAATGAGATCGACTATTTTACGGTCTATCTCGAATGTATAATATTCCCTATTCGGGATGTCATCATGTGATCACTTATCACCAGGCGAGCCGGCAGCTACGTGTGGTCAAGGTTGACGTGTTATAACTTGTAAACTTAGTTGTATGTAGCTGAGTACACTGATTGTATTGTTCTAGCGCCTGGAAGCGACGCGCATTCAAAGTATTGCCATATAATTTCCAAGGTGAATTTTTGAACGAACTTATGTTTTTTTTAAATTTTAACTTGAACTTTTACAGCTGTCACGAAAACGAACTCAACTTTTTAAAAGATCGATTCATTTGACATGAACCGAACTTTTTGAAAGTTCCTTTTATAAATGAACTTCCCCAACACTAGAATGGAGTAAGGCAGAGCAGTGTCCTATCAATCACCCATGTTGTTTGTAATGGTGATAGATGAGAAGATCAGAAAAGTGGAACCAGAGAAGGAAGGTCCAGGGTCAAAGACAATGATATATGCTGATGATATCTTGGTATGAGGACACAGTAGAGAAGAGGTGCAAAAGAAAGATGGGAAAAAATGACCGAGGAGTTTGGGATGAGAATTAGCGCGAAAAAGAGCAAAACAATGGTGACTGATGAGCAGAGAAGAGAAAGATTGAAGAAAAAGTACAGCTGCATGGTCAAGAACAGGAAGAAGTAGAAGAGTTCTCATACTTGGGAAGTGTTGTCAGTAACACAGCAAAAGGAGAGGTAGAAGTGAATAAGATAATAGCAAAGGCAGACAGACTATTTCAAAAAGTGAGGAAACTGATTTGGAACCAAGATTTTCTGACGAGTGGGAAGGTACTTATTTAGAACGTTTACTACATGCCTATTTCAACATGTGTAGCAGTTGCATGGTCAATGAACTGGAGAGAAGAAAAGAAAGTAGAGGCCGTAGAAATGAAGTTTGTGAGGAGTGTCAAAGATGGAGAAGAAGAGAAGCAGAAATATGAGGAACGAAGTGGGAGTGGAAAAGTTATAATTTAAAATGGAAA
The DNA here is from genome assembly GCA_964007535.1 of Brachyptera risi. NCBI lineage: Eukaryota > Metazoa > Arthropoda > Insecta > Plecoptera > Taeniopterygidae > Brachyptera > Brachyptera risi. Next base: position 45,111,362 of record OZ023327.1, on the reverse strand, counting down.
GCGAGAGACTTAGGTGGTACGGGCATTTGCGGCGAATGGAAAAGGAGAGAATAACGAGAGCAATGTTTGAGCTAAGAGAAGAGTTGGATGACCAAGAGAAAGGTGGCAGGAGGGAGTCAAGTTTGGGTAGTCAACCGAGGAGAAAAATGGGAGGAAGTAGTAGACAAGAGATGGTGGGATGATAGAGAACGGTGGAGAGAACACGTAGGAAGAGAAGAAGAAACAGAGGATAGTAATAGTGAAAAGGAGGAGGAAGAAGTCGGAACTGACAGGAACCGATTGATATAAAAAGTCTACCCTAGCAAAAGTGGTGGAAACACCTCCTGGCCCAATTTAATCGGTTATCTGGGTTTAATAATGTAAGCTTTATGATATTTTCATTATTTAACTAGGAAAACGCCATATATGCGTTGTTGGACGAGCAGATAGTAATATGTAGTAATGCTTGAAGTTCAGGTATAATATATGTTTCAATATTTTTTTGGATAGCGGTTCCACACATCGGTATACTAAGTAATTCAATGCCAATTACCTTTACATCACATATTATTCATAATAACATATTTGAAAAATGAATAGTCTAGGCTACATGAAGAAATAATTTAAAAAAACACAAAATATTCAGTTTTCATGGTAGTTTCACCTCACTGTCTCCTTAATAATGTAAGCTTTATGATATTTTCATTATTTAACTAGGAAAATGCCATATGCGTTGTTGGACGAGCGGATAGTAATAGTATGTCGACTTTTTTGGCTTAACTTTTGCCTACATTCGCCAATTGGGTGACATTCAAGTTAGAAATGGGTTAAAAACTGCTTCGAGTGATACCAATTTAGCACATTTCATGGTTTTCCTTCAAAATGGCTCACCCGATCAAGCTGAAAGTTTTCAGAAATGTGTATCAGAATGTAACCCAACATCACGCAAAATTTCATGTTTTTTGAAAATAGAAATATTTTCTTTTTTTTCCGCCGTGTTATTCTAATGGGTATTTTTGAAATTTCTAAATTTCATAAAGAAAAAGTTAACATCCGATAATACCACAAAACTATACAGATCCAAGTTAGATGAGGAACCATGAGAAAAAAAGTTTGAAGTTGATAGCTGTAGCCGTTTGACCTGTAGAGAACCGACAAAAAAACATAAAAAAAAACAAAAAAAAACAACATAAAAACGAACACCAATTTTTTTCAGTAGGGCCTATGTTAAATTGAATCCTCGCTTAAGCTCGTCTAATCAATCTATACAGTTTTATTCATAGTAGGAATATAACAGTCAAGTTGTTTTAATTTTGTATGAAGTTATATCTCATGATACAGATACGACATCAGGATACAAACCCGGGACCTCCCAAGATCCAAGAAGCCTAATTATAAGATCATTCCTCATGCCTAGGAGAAGGTTGAAAAGAGACTTGTGGACAAGGACTTGTGGTGACGTACAATTGTTACACAATGGGAGAATCCAAGCCCTCTATAGAGCTAGCCCCATGAAGTGTCATCACTTTAAGAATAGTCACGTCTCACTACAGATGTAACGATAGCTTAGCGGTAGAGCACCCGACTGTCAATTGGGAGGTCCCAGGTTTGCATCCCGGTCAAGACGAAACTTTCATGACTTGACTATTGCATCCTCAATATCTCGATATTGGATCATATAAAAGAAGTTCAATTATGAATATACATATATATGTATATATATATCCATCCATCCATCCATCCATCCATCCATCCATCCATCCATCCATCCATCCATCCATCCATCCATCCATCCATCCATCCATCCATCCATCCATCCATCCATCCATCCATCCATCCATCCATCCATCCATCCATCCATCCATCCATCCATCCATCCTTCCTTCCTTCCTTCCTTCCTTCCTTCCTTCCTTCCTTCCTTCCTTCCTTCCATCCATCCAGCTTGAGCCAGATGAAACAATCTAGTTATATATTAATATTAATCAATATATGATACATATTTTTCTCTTTCTTTATTTTCAACATTCCAATCATTCGAGATCTGGTAGTGTCTTCACAAAGTTTGATACTGAAGTATTTCATGCACAACATCTTGAGTTTTTCTCCCAGGAACGAGAACCCGCCAACGTCAGTTAGATATCATTGTAAGGATGTTCTCTGGTTGTTCATCACTTCAAGTGAAGAATAAATGTTCTCTAGAGATAACTCAACACTGGGATGACAACATGGGCAAAATAACGCAGCACTCCAAAGGTTAAGGAGACCACGGTTTGATTCCTGCCAGTTGCCCATTCTAATTGACACTTTTTTGTCCTTTACAGTAGTTGATGAAGTGAATAAAAACATAACGAACGATTCTTTCCCAATTTGACAATAACATGAAAATAACCAATTAATTATTCATAATGGGTTAACATAGTTGTGCCATTTAATATAAGTCTTACCATATCATAAACTGACGATTCCTCTTCATCAATCAAGACAAAACGTTCTACGGTTACCCAAGGCGGGATGAACTTTGGTCGTTTAAACAGCTGCCGTATCGCTCGTGTTGCTTCTAAACGATTTATTCGCCTGTAGTTAAACAAAAGAAGTTACTAACTCTTACATGTTTAGCTAAGCAATTCCTCACGACCTCTTCCGAAGAAATCTGAATGTTTGGAATGGGAATGGCTTTGAGGCAGTCTACATTTTATACTAATTGATGACACATTAACTATATTATTCAACATATTTTACGCATATGCATACCATGCAATCTTTTATATACAACAATGACGATCAGTCAGGGTAGGCTAGGTACGCAGAGCGTGACCTAGAAAAAATGGCCTGATAATAAGAAATGAAGGGCAAAAAAAAAATGAATGCTGATTATAATTATAATAATAGAAATATTCATACTTGTTTCATATTTATTGTATTTTATTATGAGCATACAAAAAACATCCAACTATTGGTATATTTCTATGTGGTACTTTCGATTAATGAGCTATCGTTATTGCTTTCTAATAAGGTTGAGCTATAATTTATGAAGCTCCATAACTCAACCGAGTATTGCACGATGTGTTTCCTGGTTCCCCTCACTACACAAACCTCAAGCTTCAGCGCCATTCATTGGCAGGTTCCGTCTGAAAGCTTCGACTGACAACAAGAGGTAGCGGCACTCTGGAGAGTATACATACGGTATTTGATTTAAATTGTGATATGGAGCATAGAATTGAATTGAATTGTGGTATGAAGCCCTGGAGGGGCTAAGATGTGTCTCAGGGGGGGGGGGGGGGGGGCTGCGCTACCCCCCTTCTCCCAGGACATACCTGAAATCATCACTGGATACAAGTGAGAACAAATGGCAGTGAACAAGCCAATTAGTATCATCATATAAATAACTAAGAGAGTTGTAAGTTGAAAAATGTGTCACACTAGAATTAGTTTGTTATATTAATTAATTAATAGTTATTTATTATCCTATGCACAAGAATTCTTTTAGTCTGTCCACTCAATTATTAAATATCAACTGAAAGTGAAACGAAACTATTTATGAGCATTTGATATGCCTACCAAAGAAAAGCAGTATGAAGTTTGGAATACATTTGATTCAATATTCATAAGTTGTAGCAATGAATGAATGATTGATAGATAATGGGAGAACAGGATTCATTTTTAACCCATTTTAAATTTGCCACTGACCATGTAACATGAGCATCTTTCTTTGCAGTTGGGTTCTTGTCTAAATTATGGCGCATCAGATGATCAATTCTTGTCCAGTCAGTAACAGACGATGAAATTTGTTGGGCTTCACGGTTGAACATTTCTGGTTGTTTCCAATACATCGTATATAGGTTGCTGTACGTGACCTCTGGGGAGATTTGCTTATAGCAACAAAACAAAATAGTGTCAATATCAATTGGTATTCTCACTGAGTCCATTTCTATTTGCATTCCCACTGGAAGTTTACGCATACATATTTTAACCCGATTAACTTAATTGATGCTGTAAATGGTAGGTCTCTCCTCCACTGTTCGATGCTACTATTTTTTTGTAATTACTATTATGTAGCTTGCATATTTGCTTTTAGCAAATTACTTTTCACTCCAACTTGCATTGTAGGGCCTACAGCTAGATTTAGACTAAACCTAATAATATCAATATCCCACTTTTGGTACTCACTCCACTTTGAATGGTATGCCTATATGTAGTCAGCTAGTAAATGGTGGATTCTGACCTTTCGGGGTGTCAACAAAATTTTTTAATTGTTCCAGGGAGGGGAGGGAACAGATGAAAAAAGGTAATAACATTCAACAATATACTGATCACAATTGTGATATTATTAATTAGCGTCAACATTACGGTCAAGTTCATCATAAGCATACTTTGGCAACCACTTGGAAGACATCAAATTTTGACTCAAGAGCCAGCAGGCTTTGTAGACAAATACAAAAAATGATTAAATTAATCAAGCGTCGAGGTCACAATGTGTGTTTAATCAAAATTCTGTATCATTCCGTATTGGTGTAAGCCTAGATTTTTCTTCCAGTAACATGATGAAATCATGTGAAAAATCAATTTCACATTACAAAAACTACAGCCGTGAGTGCACCTTGTAAGAGCTTGCAGTCCTGTACTACGTACTTCTACTGCTAAAGCGAGCAGACAAACGAAACGAAACCAATCGTTTGCGTAATCTGATTCAGTAGGCCTATGTATATTTTATCAAAATTCTGAATTGGCGTTAACCTAGATTTTTTCATTAGTAACACAATTGAACAAAAATCTATTTGATATTTGATAAAGTACGGTCGTGAGAGTTCACAGCATGAAAGCTAACAAGCCTAGCAGACACCTGCAGCCTCTTGGGACACAAACTCAAGTTGGATCAAAGTCCACGTCTAACACACAATCCAAACTGATAATGTATGTAAATATATATTCACCTTCATGTAAAATGGATATACTGAATGAGGTTGCAACGAGGTTGGATTTTCAGCATATTCTGAGAGATCAATTGGACTGTAGACATTGATACATGGCCAGCAGTCGATATTGCGGTAGTTGAAAACAGGATTCTCTACGAGGCAACTTTCGTCGTAAACAGCTAGTGGAAATAAGGATAATATATGCATAGATGAAAAATATTTGTGCATAAGCATTCATTATACCACTAAGGACAGCATGGGCGAGGTCAGGGGGTCAGCTGACCCCCCAATAATTTATATGATAGGCCTTACTACAACAAAGAACTACAGTATAACAAACTTGACAACTTCATCGATCTTGACTCAATAATTGTAGGGTTCTGCCACCCATGAAGGACAGTCACTATTTCAACAGCTTTCTCTTTCTACTGAAATGAAACTACACTTTCTGTACCACTTCATTCATCTTCTATTTAGCCTCATGACATCAAGACAAAGTAAAAACACTGCAGAGCATACTAGTGGACATATAATTTAATCATAAAACGAACCAGGGAAACCTGTCAGTCGGAGAATTTCATGCTCGAAAAGAAGTAGGAATGCTATCAGACGCGGCTCGTGAACGTTTCAACAGCTAAGGCCCCAGATGAAAAAAGCAAGTAAAACCCACAGTCACAAGGCAACCAAGCATACAGACCGTACCACAGTTTTGTTAGTCACATTAGGCCTGTAGCATTGACTTTATAATAACTACGTTAGAAAGACTGTACATTCTTATGGGAGGCTCTATAATTCTAACAGTTCGAGCTTCACCCAAAAAAACAGGGCGTTTTGTCCAGGTGGTGCTAGTGTCGCCGGTTGACTAGTAACGCCGACACTAGCACTACCTGGACAAAACACCATGCTTTTGGGGTGAAGCTCTGGCCGGCCAATCACGGTTGCTCTTATAGAACTTTAACATTGGAGGTACTCTCTTATAACTACAAACTCAATCAATTCCCAACATCAGCATCACACTGGAGACTCAGAGGCTAAAATCAAAAGTGAGTCAGGGCCTTTATTCAATTACCGTACCGGTACCTTAAAGTGACATGGCTGCTCAGTGCCACCAGGATGAAAATGTAGTAGGCCTACGCCTTTAGTAGGCTTACAATAAATTGGATAATCACTGGGAAAATGCAGCACATGCTTTAAGAGATGAAAAAAATATTTATAAATGAAATATATTCGAATGCTATGCAGGCTACACTGCATCTTGATTTTGAAACTAGGTATTAACCTTCTTCTCTCGTGGTTTCAAGTATAGGCCTATTCAGCGAGTAAAGCAACCAAAAATGATTTCCTAAAGCCCAAAACGATTAGAAAATCCATTTTGGTTACAACATATATCTGTTGTTCCAACAAAACATTTTTTTTCTGTGTACAGGCCATACTGGAACAATGTTCAAATAACCTCTGAATATTTCATTTTGATAGGTTCAAATTTTAAAATTTTAAATCTCACCCACTGCTAGGCCTATTTTAACGATGATTTTCCAAACTTTCCCATTTATTTTCTGAAAAGAGCATGTGACCGATTTTGGTCAAAAACGAGAGAAATATATTCTGGTATTAAAACAAATTTCAGAAAAACGTGCAATTCGAATGCTCACTCTGTGGTGTGTGACGCGAACTAATAAATGGTAAAGCTTGAAAACGAACCCCGATTTTACTAAGCATATGAAGTGGGAATCCCCACTACGCTCACTCAATTAATTGAAAAAATTATTTTGTTGAGAAGTAGGCCTACATTATACTGCATCTCATAACAGTTAAAAATATTATCGACCCGCTAGCATTTTTACACGGTCTTTTGGCTGGCTACTGTGATTCGTAGCAATAATAATAATAATTGAACGAGCTTTAGCGAGGATTCAATTTGACATACTGAAAAAAATTGGTGTTCGTTTTTGTGTTGTTTTTTTAAATGTTTTTTTGTCGGTTCTCCACAGGTCAAACGGCTACAGCTATCAACTTCAAACTTTTTCTCATCATGGTTCCTCATCTAGCTTAGATCTGTATAGTTTTGTGGCATTATCGGGTGGTAACTTTCATTTCTATGAATTTTAGAAATTTCAAAAATACCCATTAGAAAGCACGGCGGGAAAAAAAATGAAAAAATTTATTTTCAAAAAAAATGAAATTTTGTGTGAAGTTAAATTACATCTTGATACACATTTCTGGAAATTCTCAGCTTGATCGGGTCGGCCGTTTTTAAGAAAAAACATGGAATGTGCTAAATTGGTACCACTCAAAGCAGTTTTTACCCGGCCATTTATAACTAAAATGTCACCCAATTGGCGAATTTAGGCAAAAGTTTGGCAAAGAAGTCGACATACGGTACTATTACTTTCCGCTCGTCTAACAACGCGTATATAGCGTTTTCCTAGTAATAATGATAATGTTACAATGTTACAAGAATACACGTTGAAGGTAAAAGCATGGTGCAACGGGTTCGCCAACGGGTTGTAATACCCTGTTCACACCGAAAAGTTAATCTCGATCAAGCTAATTGAGATTAAATGTACGCATGGAATTGTGGGTGATAAACTAATGGCGTTAACGCGCTAACATGGTTTGCTGAACGAGATTAAGACGTTAATCGCTGTTAACGTTAATGGAGTTGCGTTCACACTGTACGGTAATCGAGATTAAGTCGTTGATCGTGATTAAAATTTTTGGTGTGAACGGGGTATAACCGATTTTGTAAAACTAGAATATGCGAGCAAATTGCATCAATTGTCTTAGGGCCTATGGTTTTAAAAAAATGAAAATACAGCAAATGAAATTGGTCGCAATGCGCTATATCACAATATTAACGACTAAACATTATCATACCCGACTAGTCATTGCTAAAAAAGGTAGGCCAATATTTTAAGTAAACTGTGCCCAACTGTTCAACGGTTGTGACTTGTGTTAGATCAACTCTCTTGGATTTTGTATAATGTTTAGACTTAAGTACATTACTATGATATGGTAGTACACACACCTACACACCTGTAACACCTGGATATGCTCTCACAAAAGGCAAAGAACAATATCGCAACCTTTTCATTATGGGATGAATAAAATCCTGGATATTTCTGGCAACAATATTATATGAAGGTTTGTGGTAGTAAACAAACATATATACTGTCACTGATGATACAAGTAATACTAATGAGATAATCAGTGTTATAACAGAAGAGTTCAGGTGCAATCTAAATGTCAAATTAGTCCATCTAAGACCAGATTTTCTTTGGTGTAATGTTTCAAAGGAAGCCGCGAGTATTTTATCAACTTGATCAGCACCAAGGTTCCACTCCTGACCCAAATCTCGAAGTTGTTTGACTTGATATTCATAAGAGGCTACAATATCACTTCTAGCCACGACTGTAGGCATTTTAACAAATTCTAACAAACAAATTAAAGCTAGACTCTACAGAAAATAATAAGACAACAGGTGGCAGCTTTCAAGAAGTACACTTTGAGGTTAGGTGGGCGCAAATGCTGCAAATGGTATCAACTGTCAGCATTGCCGCAAACATGACGGGGCTTGATATGATCAGATGTCAGATGCCTGCTTACAAGTAGGCCTACTACGGACAATGATTTTTTATTTTCTGTTTCGGGCATTGCTTCCGGGCTGGTGTAAGCAACATAGGAAATGACTGTTTAGAGAAAACATGAAAATATTATTTTCCAAAGAGAATATTTTTCAAATTACTACATCGTTCGTAAGACCATGCACTTATAACTATTAACAGTCAAAGAGGTAGTTGTGTTAACATTTACTAGGAAAACGCCATACATGCGTTGTTAGACGAGCGGATAGTAATAGTATGTCGACTTTTTTGCCAAACTTTTCCAACATTCGCCAATTGGGTGACATTTGAGTTGGAAATGGGTAAAAACTGCTTAGAGTGGTACCAATTTAGCACATTTTATGGTTTTTCTTCGAAATGGCTCACCCGATCAAGCTGAAAGTTTTCAGAAATGTGTATCAGAATGTATAACTCTACTTCACTCAAAATTTCATTTTTTTTGGAAAATAAAAATATTTTCTTTTTTTCCGCCGTGTTATTCTAATGGGTATTTTTGAAATTTCTAAAATTAATTTTAAAAAAAGTTATCACCCGATAATGCTCAAAACTATACAGATGTAAGTTAGATGAGGAACCATAACGAAAAAGAGTTTGAAGTTGATAACTGTAGCCGTTTGACCTGTGGAGAACCGACAAAAAAACATGAAAAAAAAAACCAAAAAACTAAAAACAAACACCAATTTTTTTCAGTATGTCAAATTGAATCCTCGCTAAAGCTCGTCTAATAACAATATTACGGCTCTTCATCAACATTATGAGTGATTGCCTATGTACAGACACTTTCTTTGATGATTTATATTAAAATTATATTGTGAAGACTGATTTGAAATTATTAGACGAGCTTTAGCGAGGATTCAATTCGACATACAGAAAAAAATTGGGGTTTGTGTTTTTTTTTTGTCTTGTTTTTTTTATGTTTTTTTGTCGGTTCTCCACAGGTCAAACGGCTAAAGCTATCAACTTCAAACTTTTTTTCAATATGGTGCCTCATCTAACTTAGATCTGTATAATTTTGTGGCATTATCGGGTAGTAACTTTTTATTTATGAATTTTAGAAATTTAAAAAATACCCATTAGGATAACACGGCGGAAAAAAAGGAAATATATTCATTTTCAAAAAACATGACATTTTGTGTGAAGTTGAATTGCATTCTTACACATATTTCTGGAAATTCTCAGCTCGATCAGGTCAGCCATTTCGAAGAAAAAACATAAAATGTGCTAAATTGGTACCACTCGAAGCAGTTTTAACCCATTTATTAGACGAGCTTTAGCGAGGATTCAATTTGACGTACTTGAAAAAATTGGTGTACGTTTTTATGTTTGTTTTTTCTGTTCATGTTTTTTTGTCGGTTCTCCACAGGTCATTCGGCTACAGCTATCAACTTCAAACTTTTTTTCATTATGGTTCCTCATACAACTCAGATCTGTATAGTCTTGTGGCATTATCGAGTGGTAACTTTTATTTTTATGAATTTTAGAAATTTCAAAAATACCCATTAGAATAACATGGCGAAAAAAAAGGAAATATTTTTATTTTCAAAAAATTTTGTGTGAAGTTGAACTAGGAAAACGCCATATATGCGTTGTTGGACGAGAGGATAGTAATAGTATGTCAACTTTTTTGCCAAACTTTTGCCTACATTCGCCAATTGGGTGACATTTAAGTAAGAAGTGGGTAAAAACTGCTTCGAGTGGTACCAATTTAGCACATTTCATGGTTTTTCTTCAAAATGGCTCACCCAAACAAGCTGAAAGTTTTCAGAAATGTATATCAGAATGTAATTCAACTTCGCGCAAAATTTCATTTTTTTGGAAAATAAAAATATTTTCTTTTTTTCTGCTGTGTTATTGTAATGGGTATTTTTGAAATTTCTAAAATTCATAAAAAACAGTTACCACCCGATAATGTCACAAAACGATACAGATCTAAGTTGGATAAGGATGCATAATGAAAAAAAGTTTGAAGTTGATAGCTGTAGCCGTTTGACCTGTGAATCCGTCAAAAAAACATTTAAAAAAAACAACATAAAAACGAACACCAATTTTTTCAGTGTGTCAAATTGAATCCTCGCTCTAGCTCGTCTAAATAAGTCCATGGTATCACAGCCATGGCCATGTTGAAAATGTAAACATTTCAGTTTTGCTTTACGTACGTTGGCTACTCTTCTCCAAAGATATTACTATATAGTTAGTTGCTCTTCTCTGTATCTAAGTTTTTTTCCATGGAGCGTAAATTTCAAAACATTGAAAAAAACGTAGGCCTACTAATAATAATAAAATCTTACTTTTCTTGACAATTCATTCAAAATGGTTGGCGCTCGTCGTGATCGTGAAAATTACAATATTTCCAATGATGTGAATCGTCAAACGTGACTGAATATCAGCATGCTATTAGGTAAGGCCTACCAATAAGACAATGACCATGATGATACCGGTATAATATATAATTAATACAGAGAGAAAAACCTTTATTGGTCCCTGACTATAATATAAAACAGGATAGCAATCAATATAAAAAATACATAGAATAATATGGAGAAATAGATTGGAAATACAACATATTAGTACATGAAAAGAGAACTGATTGAATAGAAAAAATGTAAAAACAAAATAGGATTGAATAAAATAATAAGGAGATTTAGTGATTACAAAATTAAAAAGTGATATAGTGAAACGTTAATTATACAAATGATTCCTTAAAATTCTAACGGAGTCTTCAAGTGCTGACATTCCGATTTGCTATTTCAAAAAGTTACTTATAAAAAAACGTTCACTAAAGTCACTGAAAAAATTAGAAATTGTTCCCCTGGCTCCCACAAAAAGTTCGATAACTTCTATTTATAGACAGGTAGAAGGAATATTTTAACATTGTAGGTCTATACTGATTCTGATTATTGTTGTACTAAAACGGTAATTCAACTTCATTGACATTGATTTAGGAATTATCATCTTTATCGCTTTAAATCAATTGAAATTGTGAAATTAATCCAATGTTGAGTGCCACCCATTGAGTTTACACTATAAACTCAATGCCATCACCCCCAATCAATAATAATTTATAAGTAGTTGAGGAATGTCATCAGGTTTCAAATTTATTACCCAACAATCTGATGCAACCATACTGGTTTAAACAGTGGTATATTATACAAAGTCTCAACTACTATGACTTCACGTCACATAATATTACGAATAAGATGCTGAAATGAGTGCTGACAATGTCAACCACAAATAAAAATGTACAAAACCTCACCTTAAAAAAAATAGAAATAATGGATATAATACTAAATTTTTACTCATAGATTTGAGATGACATTATCAAGCTATTTAGTTTTGTCATTGTCATGAATGATTTCACCAATATTTTCATTGACCTTTATTAGTTAATTTTGAAAGCTAGTTTGTTCATTTCAACAGCAGTGTCTTGTACTTTCAACATAATGAAATATAAATTCCTTCTGTCTCCCATTTCATCCCAACTACAGATGCACAATGCATGGAAAAAATATGAGAAAATATTCAAGTTGAATCAATTTTGATATGAGAATATATTTTGTATTTCTTCCTATCAACCAGGGGCGATGGTGGTTTTTTGGGAGAGTATAAGCTCTAAAATGCAATTCTTGCGAAGGTGGGGACAATTTACGTGTGAAAAGAGGGTCCAGTGGAAGGGGGGAGGGGGGGGAGGCAGAGGACTTACAATCAGCCCTGCAGGTAATTTTTGGATTTAGGAATTTTTCAAAGTGAAATTTGAGGTTCACTAGCAGTTTTGTGCACATTTCAAATAATATTTTGAGTAATGTTTCAGTTATTTAAATGATACTAGATTGTTTGGTCTGTCATATGACGTGCCCCCTTCCCTCCCCGCCCTATCCACAACCCCACCACCCCTCCCCCATCCCATCTACCAACCCCCTCCCACCCTCAACCCCCCCCCCACTCACTCTCTCTCTCTCTGTCTCAATGACGTATTACTGCTAGAAAGTTCCACAGCACATTCTCGAACAACATGAGGGTCGAAATCGATGATGATGATGATTATTGTTTGCTTAACGTCCCCATCAACAGCTAGGTTATACGGGGGTATGAATGAGCAGGTGATTATGACACTATGAAGTGATGATGCGTGAAAGGACGTTTACAAAAATCCATGCCTTATGTGGGACTCAAACCCACACCTAACGGTGACTTCAGTTCCTAAAGCGGTGTCACAGCTGACCGAGCTACTGAGTGTGGCAAAAAGCTGAATGGAAGAGTGAATAAGAGAAATAGTCGAAATCCTGAATATAAGTACTCTTAATATATGAGTAAATCAAACAGAATGGTGATTGTTTCACTTCTAATCTCAATCTTATCTCATGAAAGAAGAGTCTGTCTCTTGTTATCCTCTCCATCTGACAGGTCTGCCATCTCACTTCTGCACGAATATATTCGACCATTTCTCTCTTTGTTTGTTTGTTCTGGATAAGGTTGTTCACATCATCCCCCTCAGTAAAGTGTAGTAGCTGTAAGTCGAATCCAGTACGGCTTGAAATCGACTTCATGAAAGCCTCAATGTGGACAAAGAACTCTCCCGTGTTAATAACTACAATGGTTTCTTATGGGGCGAGCTGAGCTCAAAGCAAAATGAAATAGTAGGAGACGATAGTCTTGAACTATTTTTTCTAATATTGAAACAGCATTGTGTGCTTCTAATGAAATGACGAAGTAAATGGTTTGCCTTCTCTTCCTCCCCCCACCACCCCCCTGCCCCTTCTCCCCTAGCCACAGTTGTTACTGACAGGAGACCAGCCTTGGCAAAACCGGTTTTCCTCAACTCCCAGTCCCACTACCCCTATCCGACACTAACGCCCGTCTCAGCACTCGGAACACCCATTCTACCACGCTTCATAGAGCGGATGGACGGACGGACGCACTTGAGTGGATGGACGGACGGATGGACACACGGACACACGGACACATGCACGCTCTCCCTCCCATGATTTTATTAGTAAAGATGTTCTAGAAAATGTCGAATGGAATTGCAATTATTGTTAAAAGTTGAAAAAAGTAGACGTAATTGTTATTGACATAATAGTGAAGTATTTATTAGCAGATGTTTCTGTTTTTCATTATAGTGGGCTAATTGAATTTACAAATATTTTCACACTCGAGAGAAATTATCGTTCGGTAGACTAGAATATCTTACTTGTAGACCTACTTTGTTATTAATTAATACATATTAGGTCTATATAAACTATAAAGTGCTTACAAACCCTTTTTTCCAAGGATATTCATCAATACATCAACATGAGTAGGCCTGAGTAAATTTTTGTAGATCTGCAGTCACAAAAAGTTGATTTGTCGGTGGATCTATCAACATTCAATATATACAGTACTAATAAAGGAATTGAAAATAAAAATTGAGTCTGCATAATCATGAAGGAAATCTATTTAGCCTAAAAACTTATCAAAATAAATTGCAAGAGAAAAAATCTTCATATAATATAGGCCTATACAGTGGAGATAAGCATAAAGTTATCTCAGTGTTTTCTAAATAATGGAGATGAAAATATTAATTATTCATATGGACACACACATTTTATGGATCCCATGAAAATATCAAGCTTCAGTCAGAATAAAATAAGGATAATATTTCATTTATCAAATAATATGTGTCGCCGTGTATAATGTCAAAATTATATTGCTGCGCAGTCTTCACATCTAAGCAGGTTTGCATTGATATATCTATATACTTGTATAGCGTCCAGTTTGACGGGCGCTGCAACCGTAGATAACTTGTCGGCACTGAAGAGGTGTGTGCGGAACGAGGTAATGTCGTAAGTAGCAGTAATCACAGCGGGTGATGACGAGTAAAAGTTAGGTCGCTTGCTCAACCTCAATAGGGAGCAGTGACGATAGCTTTGGCTCATAAAACTAAATTTTAAGGTGAAAATTTGCTTTTTTTCAAACTTTATAACAAAATACATTGAATATCTACATAATTATTATTTACTCTTCTTAGACATTCATTTCTCATTATTATTCCATTTTCTCTAGGTAAGCACTGCTTACTAAGCTTGCCCTGACCACTCGCCCCTGCTATCATTCGATATTTCTTGAAATTGTTACATGCTACGGTATTCAACTAAATCGACTCGAGCCCTCTCTTGCATGTTAACAAGTGCTGACAACACTTCAATCACTATAAAATGTAGGCTCTTCCTTACACTGGGTTTGATGATGCACTCTAATAACGAAGATTTGTATTTGTTACACTGCAGTTGCGCGGTGGCAGTTCCATATCTTCTTTCATTCTTTTCTTTAACTCCTCCATTGTCGCAGCTCCCCTTTCTCCTTGCACTGAGACCATTCCATTCTCACAGAGTTCTCTGAGTGTAGCTGTTTCTTCCCAAATACGATTTCACACTTTCCACCTCAAGCCTCGAGGCTGAAGTGTGAAAGGAGGGCAGATCTGCCCTCGTCTCATTTTTTTTTCTAGTTGAACTAAAGAATATAGAACATACATATAAATAAATGAACAGTCACGTGATGTCCACAAAGCCTCTTCTAGACCATACCCCCATTCTGTCCCCACCCAACGTAGCCATTCCTTGCCCTAAAAAAGTTAGAATGCCTGCCATCATTTTTCCTCCTCTCCTCTAATATTTCCCACCCTCAGTGCCGGACTGGCTGGAACCGGCTCGGGCAAAAATACAAAAAGGGGCCCACGGGGAGGGGGGGTAATTATATATTCTTTCCATGATTGTTGTATATTTTTTCATTTTCGGTTTGAAGTGATCGATCTTACTTAGCAGTTAGCTCAAGATCAGTTTAATCCCATAATTTTTGTTACTATAGGTAGTTTTTCAAATGTACTGGTGTTGTATTTACGTAATAGGCCAAGTACAATTGATCAAGTGAAAATACCACTATTTTAATACCGGTACATGTTTGAAAAAAAAAAAATTCCAAATTGGAATCCATGTAATGCCATATACATATTAAACATTTTGAATTACCAAATGACCGAGTATTGGGCACGAAGAAAATGGGTGTACTCTTTGGCGAATTCACTGGAATATCCGGCATTGACAGAGATTACACAAATAGTCGAAAATAGTGCGGAAAAAGCGTTGATAGTGGAATCTATTTTCGATCAGTATTGTCAGGGGTCCAAAAATAGTTTCATTGGATATCACTCGGTTGAATAAGAGAGTATTAAAGGAAACACCGACGTTATTTCTTCCATATTTGACCTAGTGAATCTTCTCTCGTAGATTAGATGTTCTGTTTCTTGAATGTCAGTGATCGCATGATCGCAGCCAGCCCACCGTGAAGGAATTTTCATTCAGGTGAATTATTATGTTCGTTTCCTAATCGGATTTGAATCGGAGTATCTTCATTTCTTTTCTTCTGCCTTAGCTTGCTTCAAAGTCTATCTTTGTCGCAATTTTTAGTTATTCTCCTAAAGAAAAGTGATCAAAACTTTATCCAGCCGATGCCTCGTGTCCCACATAGAGACAATCACAGGTTTATATTTTCTTTGTTACCGGTACCACGAATTTGGAAAATTCCGAGACGTCCTTGAATAGCGAAGTCGAAATTGCTTTACCGGTACCTATAACGGACGTGCGGAATCGGCCCCGCAGGATATTTTTTGAAAAATCGTAATTTTTTGTGTGTATATTCCGTTATTCCCACTAGAAGTCGACACTTATGCTTATTGCTGTTATTGTAATGGTCCTTGTGAGTTTCATTCCAACTACAAACTCATTACAAATGAAAGAATATATTTCAAAACTCGATTTCAACAAACAACAAAATTATAAAAATCTCAATTTTAATTGGGTGACCATCTCAAAATATTTTTGTATCTTAATTTGTTTCACCGGTACCTAATACATCAAGGTTGAATTCATCAACTGGAAAATAGATTTCGTTAATATTTGTAAATACAAGAATATCATACTCTAAATAACGTATTTGACCCTATATTCAAAATGCTCGGCTATGGTCAGTTTTGATTACTCAAGTTATTACCATTTGGGTAAAACTTTGAATGAAAGTGAAACGTTGAATCAAAATAACAGTACGAACGCATGAAAAGATTCGCGGGTGACCGCGGCCCATTTTGATATCCATTTTGCTAGCGGCCCATTTTGATATCCATTTTGCTAGCGGCCCACCGGGCATTGCCCGATTGCCCAGTCCGGCACTGCCCACCCTAGCTGTTCAATCATCTCACTAGGCTTTTCCATCACTTTCTTTACCTTGCTCGTTCTATTTCTCAATACCCTAAACCTTTTGACTCGGCCGAGCACCCTAGATCTACTTGGCATTAGTGATGATGACTATAAGATGTCGAGATGAATGGTTATTGTATATATTTAGAGAAGTACACAATCGAGTCACACAGTTGTTGGGTTGTTCATTAGAGAAAGGGGTACAATAGGACATTTTTTGTAAACTTTTGTGAGAAATCTAAAAATGGAAAAGAAGTAATAGTGTCTTAGTATACTGTACAGTGAAACCTCTATCCATCGTTTTTCAAGGGACCAAGAAAATGTAACCATCCATGCAGGAAAACGATCCATCCAGGAAAATTTAACATTGACTATATTGGAGTGGGGTGAAAAAGAATGATACAAGCAGGAAAACGATAGATCCGGAAACGATGCATAGAGGTTTCACTGTATTGGCTTTGTTTGTCTGTATTTCAATTGTTATGCTACTGAATCACTTGAAATACTTGAATCACTAGCCAACACCTTCAACTTTTTCTCTAGTGATTAAATTTGATCTGTTTGTACTTCTGTTATACCAGCTCAATCTCCAACTCTGTTTTTTTTAAACTAGTTTGTACCTCCCAGCACGTAGCCGGAACATTCGTGTGAAGCGACGATATCGAGATATCCCTGAAATGACTCTCTTCAAGTGTGACAGCAGTAGGCCTACACACATACGAAGTTACGCCTCTCCCTTTGGGCCTTTCCAGTGAAGAGATTCTCATCATATTTTATCAACAAAAAGTATTTCTCTAAATGGTGTCTCCGTTATTATTTTCCAATTGAAATTTCTCAAAATAATTTATTGTCTCCTGCCTTATTGGTAAACTGTACGCCTATCCAAGTGGTAACTGTTTTGGCGGCAGTGTTCCAAGTAGGCCTACCTATTCTCTTTGGTTTTGGACAGTGAAATGGAAGCAGTTTTTTGCGAATACAGTATCAGATTCTTCTCTCAAATGGATAATTTGTAGTATTTTTACCGTTTTCTTTGCTAGGCCCCTATAATTTAATTAATTTTCAAGCAGTTCATGATTAAGGGTCACTACTCACCACCTATTTGAAAATACTTCAGTGAAATCAATTCTGTAAAAAATAAATATTGGTAATTATAATTAGGCCTAGTTACCTTGTGTTCTGTTGAACCATTTTTGAAAAACTTTTTTGAATTTAATAATATTTAATTTTCTTCACATAAATAACTATGAGTAGGCCAATTATGTTTTGCTTGTATTTTGTACTGTACTACATGAAAATAATATAGATCAAAATGAATGAAATGATATCTGAATATGCAAGTGAATTTGGATGATTTCATATTAAATCTTTCACGCATTACAATTTAATCGTATAAAAAGAGCAGTAGGGCAAAAATATTGAATCCACTTTCTGGATGGCACCCACACCCCATATTATTGTTGTTTCAATATGTGTCCTGACTATAGAAAATCCAAGCACCTCGACTGCTGTCGAATAAGTAATTAGTAATTACGTACCACAAAAATACTCTTCACAAAAATTAATAATTTAATTTCAACCTTATTTTTACAGATTTACAATAACTTATGGGCTGGCCATGTAGGTAAATAATATTACATATTATAAGTGTAGGCTGTAAACCTATATTACAAGTGTTATCCTATCTACAAATATTTCATGTAACAATTACTATTGTATGAAGAACATCATTCAAGCACAAGAAGTAATACATGGCCAGATTTATTGGTCATTTTCAAACTCGGCTGGGTTTTTGCGCATGTATGAATTGTGTGTCTTCTCCACTTGATCGTAGAACAAGTAGCCAATGATGAATGCTGAAAGACGGAGAATAGCAAATAAGTCATGTTAAATTGATCATATGTAATTATGTATTGACAAGAATATAGGCCTACACATTTTTTCTCATTAAAAACCATTATATAATATCATTGCCCATCATGTTGTTAGGTCTGCCCTACAGCTGGAACAAATGCATTTTGATGAAGGGGTTTACCTAACAAATTACCACGAAGAATTAATCAAGTATCAAAAGTTAAAACTGTTGACTCCCACAGAGTGAACGGAAACCAATGGTATTTTGGCAATTCACGAGACCGTTCTGAAGACAGAGGTAACAATTCAAACATAGACTAAGACCCCGTTTACATTACTACTCAACTACTCTAGTAACCCCACCTACGATCGTAACTTACCGTGTGTGAACGTGAATTAGTTGCTACGCTAGTAACAAAAGCTACTACAGTCAACTTACTACCGTTAGTAAGGTTACTCTAGTAGATGTACCCGTATGAACGCTCATAGGTTGGTACGATCGTAGCCTGGTAGTATAATTTCAAGATGGCGTCGGCGAAAGTTGTAAATATTGCCTAATCAGCTGTGCAAACAGCCTTCAAAAATTATTTTAGTGTCGTTGGCTAGAAGGCTGTAAAGCTCAAAACACACTCACGCGGTAAATTATGTAACTAAAACGTCTAGTAACCAAGAACTTATTTTTTTTCCGTGTGAACGCAATATTAGTTACTGCCCATTTACTCCAGTAACTCTACTGTAGTAGGATGGTAGTAATGTAAACGGGGTCTAATATCACATAATAGAATTGATGTCAAGAGACAATTTTACAGCGATAACTTCCAGATACTATTTAAAAAAAAGAACAAACGTCAACAATTTAGAACCACTAAACTTACGAGGTAGAACTCTGAAGATGTTGCTTCGAATTCTGGTAAAAATGTTGGGCAGGCCTTGAGAGACTGCACCAGCAAAGGCACGCTGCTCGAAAGGCGATAGCTTGTAGCTCACAATACCTCGGATTTTAGCCAATTCACCAAAATGTAGACCCATCGTGAAACCTTGAAAAGGATGCAATGGGGTAAATTGACAGTAATTAGCAAATGGCAAACTATACTAGGCCTATGCCTGGATACAGGTTGAATGATCCAAAGGAGAATCAGGACATCTCGAAAGACATTGCATGATACAGCACCCTACATTCTATAGCTACAGAATTACTGCAAAGTTCACAGCATCATTTGTCAGAAGAGAGTAAAAGTTAATTGATGTTGTCTCATTTTGGTTTGGGCACAGCAACAAGAACCAATACCGTATATTAAATTCAATCAATTACCGGTATTGTTAATTTGGAAAAGCATCTTCCCATTTTTTTTTGTTAATTGATTCGACTGACTGCCAGCTCTCGACTGTCAAAATTATTGAACCTCCCGCATTGATTTTATAACTATAGGGCTAGGCCTTGTTATAAAATCAATGCGTACTGATACCTTAGGAGGTGAAAATATACGGAAAAACAATTTCATTTGCCCATAAACATGTCCAATAAAATGAACTACTGTAGTCCCCTATTACTAGTGTATTTAATTTGAAAACTTTAAAGTTGTTATCCAGCCTTTCAGTGAAGAAAAAAAAATTGACCTCGAACATTCTTTCAAGCTAGCCCTACGATATGACTACGTGATGTAACTAAGGTAATGTGCTACAGCAACTGTCAGACCTTACATTTGACTGTCAATGTGCTGGTGTGTAACTATAAAGTTGTTGTCCAGCCTTTCAGTGAAAAAAAAAGGACCTCGAACATTCTTTCAAGCTACCGGTAGTCCTACGATATGACTACGTGGTGTAACTACTTAAGGTAATGTGCTACAGCAACTGTCAGACCTTACATTTGACTGTCAATGTGCTGGTGTGTCATAAGTCACAGCACCATCACCAGTCAACACATGGCTGTGGTCACAGCCACTGGTGAAACGAGATTTTAAGGCTGGATGTGTGCACAATTGCAATTTTGGATCTTTTCATCAGTAACTAGGCTGAGCAAACTGAAATTCCAGTTAGGACTTAATTCCAAAGTACAATATTGGCAGTCTTGCAAGAACACAACTTCTTACAAATAGAATATGCAATGTAGGGGCCTAGCAACTCAATGGCCTAGCTAAGAGTCCAAGTTCTAGATTACCTAGGCAGCCCCATTAGATAATCTGGATCTTAGGCCTACAGTGTCTGACTTCGAAGTCCACCTTGCTGGGCCTAGGCATTGATTTTGTAACATTACAAATTCAATAATTGAAGTATGGTTAAAAAATCAATGGAGTGTATATTCGTACGGTCAACGGTAGGAATAAGTGAAAATAGATCTTACGGTCAGTGACGTCATGACCGCAATGTTTCGGTCGATGACCATAAATGGCCAAAATAACGCTCTCCAACAATGTGACTACTGTAGCACAAGGGTTAGCACAGCTGACTCCCATGCCAGGAAACTGATCGAATCCTGCAGCTGTGATTCATTTTTTTAAATTGGTTTTTCTAGAGTTTATATATGAAGGAACATGGTCAATTATGTGAATAAAGCCAGTTTGCGGACAGTAGGTTGGGTTATTGGGTTAGGTTAACTGGTGTATAAACCTCGCGTATACCACCGGCAGGCGGAACAGAGCTTATATATCATGTTCATTTGGTTCCTCCAGAGTTTGGAAGCCCGTAGACTGAACCCAGATATTGTGGCCCACAAAAGAGTATCCAAATGTTGTGTGGATATAGTGGACCACAAACTAGATATTCTGTACCCCAAAGCTAGTCAGACATATTGAACCCCGATATTCTGGCCTCCAATATAGTGACCCACATAACTAGAACACCGGGGTCCAGTATATCTTTTCCGATGACTGGAACGGAGCTTATCTATCATGTTCATTTATTGGTAACTGGTGTCTGGTGCACTCTAGCAGTGAAAATTACAACTAGACTATCCTCCCGAACTAAGCCGAACGAATCCTGTCACTAACATAAACAACCAATGACAGTGCTGACCGTACGATCTATTTACGCGTATTCATACGGCTGACCGTACGATTATCCACAGCTAAAAATCAATGGCCCAGGCCACCTTTAGGCCTTAAACAAATCTTAAGCAAATGTATTTGATGTAAAACTGGATTCTTCAGTTGAATTTTGTATCTTATGTTGTATTTGTTTTAATCTGAAATCTGTATTCTATGTAGAATAGCAAACTATGCTAATAAAGAAACATATTGTTATTATTATTATTATTATGGGCTAATTCAATGGCTATGGGCATCTACACCTGGGCCTAGGCCAACACCTTTTAAGCTAAGCCAATGGCTAGGCCTAGGTCCACTTTTTACACAATTATGATAAGCCTAGATTTACACAGTTGGCTTAGATTAGGCCTTGATAGAATTGAAATCTAGGCCCTAGGCACTAAACCTAGGTCTATCAATGGAAGGCCCTTGGCCCCAGGTCTTGGCTCTTTAATGGCACGTTCTAGAGACCTAGGCCTAGCCTAGGCTAGAGTTTAGATGCTAGCCTAATTACGACTTAGCTTGGAGTCTAGATCACAATGTTGTGTACTTATTGTTACAGTTTGTACAGTATTGTGGATAGGAATCGAAACAAAATTACTATGATTTCTCGAATAATAATTACCACTAAAGAGCTGTATCCACGAAAAGTTCAGCAATATCAAGCAGACTGAAAATAAATAGCTCCGCCCCTTTGGAAGATGTCTGACTCAAGGCTAGCCTTTTCCATTCAACATAACGTCTCCGAATAATAAAAGATCTACTCTAATTTTAACATGTGAAATAATGTAAGAAGGCGCCCGTTTTCCTGCGAGTTCCTGAACCCACCCATGGTGAATCAGTGTAGCCAGTGCAGGATATTTCTCCGAATGTAGGGATTTTTGAGGTTGAAATGGATGAAGGGATTTTGTGGCTCATAATATGAGCATTTCCCTCATATTATGAGGGAAATGCTGATGCAGAGATTATCTACTATACGGTTTTAATCATGAATTATCTGTTAATTATCATTTTTAGTACATAATACTATATTAATGAACTCTAAATTCCAAGAAGATTCGTTGACTTTGTCTCATTATTCAAGCAATACATTTACAAATATTCAGTTCGGGAGAGTAATGATATTTTTTCGTGATCCAAGCAGTATGAAAAAATATGAACCTCAATCTCACATTCAGTTAGTTTGCATCTAGCAAACAAGTAGGGATTTATTAGAAGAAAAAGAGATTTTTTAATCATGGTGGAGGGATTTTCAAGTACAGTATTTTGGCAACACTGATTGGATTTGTTTATTTATTGTTGCTATGATACGATGTTTCTATGCGTTTGTTGTCAAACATGCCTAATATGAAACTTGTGGTTGATAATAAAATGATTTTACGATTCTAAATATATATCCTGTTGGCACTTGACTTTCAGGTAGAACTATGGCAAACGAAAAGGTAAGTCGGCAGACCGTCCAGGTCCTATCATCGATGAGCAATCTGAAGTTATTAGGCCTAGATGTGTCTAGGGCTAGTCATTGCCTTTATAATAGGCCTACACTGGCCTAGCCTAGTCATTGAGTATAAACTCAATGGCCTAGTCCTCAACACTAGAATCGCGATCTGCTAATATTTATTTATAATACCATGCTCTAGGTAGGGTGACCATACGTCCCGGTTTTCCAGGGATTCTTCTTGATTTTAACTTCCTCTCACTGGCATCCCGAGAAATGTTCTTGGAATCATCAAATGTCCCACTTTTATAAAAACGAAAGAAACATAATAGGCCTACTAGGCTAGTATTTAACTGGATTTTGTTCATATGGTGAAATTATTTTTTTTATAATCGATTTTCTAATTTTGTCGTGACATTTATCCATGCGAATTGGGGGTTGTTTTTTGAGTTTTTGTTGTTTTCTGATACATGGATAAAACTAGGAAAACGCAGGATTTGCATTGTGAGATGAGCTTAGAAGTCTGGAAATCTGGAATACAAAATATTTCGTCGGATCAATCCACATCTACGGAACTTCAAAAGTTCAAAAACCTTACGTGCAACTTGTTTATATTTATAGTGCTGCAACCTGTCTAATATACACTTTGCAAAACCAATTGATCCCTACCTTCAATAAAATTAATACTTTTATTGCGTTTTCTCTGTTATTACCCATCCGAATGTTGTAAAAGGGTCATTCCATTTCAAATCAACCGAAATATTTTCATGTAGGCCTACCTCTTAGATTTTGATGAAATTTGCTATATTTGTTAAAAAGCCAAGAAAATAAAATATGTTTTTTTTTATTTGGCTCCACCTCTGATAGGTTTTGAGTTACGGCAAGTTGCGTTTCACCAAAAAACTCAAATTTGGGTACGCGTTCCTTTGACAATTTTTTTAAAAACTTCCTACCTGTTCAACCTAGAAGGCTATTTTTTTTTTTAAATAATGCTGTATTTCTAGTATGTATAATTAGGTGCAGAAAAAATCTTTTTTTTTCACAAAGAACACAAGATATATCTTAATTTTGACTTCAACAAACCATCACTCAAAATGGAGTATTTTCAAAAATGAAAAATAAAAAAAATATTTTCATCAGTTTGTTGGCTGTGTCATAAACTAAAATGTAGACTGGTCACCTTTGGTTTGGGAATTATAAAATAATATGTGGGTTCATGCCTAGGAAATGGCTAGAATTTTTGTTTTTGTTCTCGTAGTAGGCCTAGGTACCGTACAGACCTAAAGTACCTATATTAAGTTTATTCTAGCCATTTCCTATGCATGAAACCACATATCATTTTATAATTCCCAAACCAAAGGTGACCACAGTCTACATTTTAGTCTATTACACAGCCAACAAACTGAGGAAAATGATAATTTTTTTTTTTTATTTTTAAAAATACCCCATTTTGGGTCTTGGTTTGTTAAAGTCAAAATTAAGATATATCTTGTGTTCTTTGTGAAAAAAACATGTTTTTTTGCACATAATTATACATACTAGAAACACAGCATTATTTAAAAAAAAAATAGGCCTAGCCTTCTAGGTCGAACAGGTAAAAAGTTTTAAAAAAATTGTCAAAGGAACGCGTACCCAAATTTGAGTTTTTTGGTGAAACGCAACTTGCCGCAACTCGAAAACTATTAGAGGTAGAGCCAAACAAAAAAAATATATGTTATTTTCTTGGTTTTTTAACAACTATACCGTAGCAAATTTCATCAAAATCCAAGAGGTACAAGTTTATTTCTCCAATATTTTGGTCGATTTCATGTGGAATGACCCAAAAGTCACTGAAAATATCCGTAATTAAACTTGCATATTCAGTGAAAATTTTGAAGTATTTGAACATTTTCCACATTTCAAGTATTTTCGATCCGTGTTATTCTTATGAGGATTTCTCAAACCTTCCGAATTTTTTCCGGAAAAACCTTCCGACTGCTTTTTCTGAAAAACAGTCCCAACCTACTCTGGTATGACAGAAATATGTAGAAAAAGTTTCAAGCTGATGGGTATTTTTCCTGACCTGTATGCCGGGGACAAAATTCCAAAAGAAAAAATTTAAAAAACATAAAAACGAAGCCCATTTTTTTTCGGTATGTGAAATGAAAGTCTTCGCCACGCTCATCTACTAATCGATGGTTTGACTAGATCTAGACCTAGGCCTAGACCATTCCCTTACAGTCCTAACCATCATTCTTTTGAGTTTTTAATCTTGATAACTCACATTGAGAGTTTTCATACACAATCATAGCATGACCCGGTTATATATCTGTTAATACCATCAATTTACCACTTTCTAGCATAACTTTTCATGTGTTGGATATATAGGCCTACATACAATTTGATGCTTTTTTGTTTGTTTTCAAACACACTTTTTTTTGTGTGGGGTGAAACCAAAAAATGCAAACACAGCACAGATATCTTGATGTCCATTGCCCTCCAACTAAAGTCCTTGTCAGGGAGAGTTGAGGCTGACATCAGAGCTTTTCTCCCCTCATCGTTACCAGCACTACCACTCCGTTAGGTGAGAGGATCGAAGCTCTCGACGGGACCGTGGCCAAAAGGGTCCATCACCTGCGCCGGAAGAACAATAGAAATTGAATGACCATTATGGAAATAAATTAGAATCGTTGACGGAGAATTAAGATTGTTATATACCAAAGATATGCATTTGAAATGAAAATATAAGCAATTAACTTTTGTATTTGAAAAAATTCACTCATATGCGGCCGAGATACGTCGATATGTTTGTGGGAGTGACCAGAGAAATAAAAATCACTCCCACAAACATATCGACGTATCTCGGCCGCCTATGAGTGAATTTTTTTCAAATAAACAAGTTAATTGCTTATATTTTCATTTCCAATGCATATCTTTGGTATATAACAATCTCAATTCTCTGATAACGATTCTAAGTTATTTCCATTAATGGTCATCCAATTTCTATTGTTCCTTCCGGCACCTGAGGTAATAGACCCTTTCGGCCACGGTCCCGTCGAGAGCTTCGATCCTCTCACCCGAACGGAGTGGGAGTGGTAGTGGTAGAAACGTTGAGGGGAAAAAAGCTCTGACGTCAGCCTCAACTCTCCCTGACAAGGACTTTAGTATCAAATCAGATGTCATTAATTTTCATTGAATCAGAGCTTGATTATAGAAAAAAAAGTCTACGTTAAACGGTTCAGAAGTAGCAAATTTTGGAAAGGTGCAAAGTGTGCCAGATCTAGCACTTTTCTACAAAGCGTAACTCAAGAACTATAAGGGCTGCGGAGCTAAAAATTTGCACAATTGATTGAGTCGGTGGTTGGCACAACTGGTACCATATGAATTTCATCATAATCAGGGATGGTCAGGGAAATGGCTCTGTTGATTTGAAATGGAATGTTTGAATGAACCATTCATAATATTATTGTTCCTATTTTCCCCCAGTGTTTCTCATTACCTCTTCCACATGTTCCTATATACCCCCCCAAATGTACATAATGGGGAACACCACAATTGAAAAAAAAGGTTATTCTGAAAAATCATAATTTTTCCCACTCAAGCTTCAGGTAACTTTCTGCTATCCCTAATTTGTATTTTACTTGATGTTTTACTGGGAAAATAATCCAAAGTAATCACAATTGCTACAATGAGAGTACCGGTATGTTTTTTTGCAGGGTTACAAATCTTATAAAACTAGCAAGACCCCCTCATGTTTCAAACATGAGGCCCTCCTCCGACCACCCCCCACCCCTTCCTTCCTCTACTCTCATACCCTCTCCGGCCATTTCCTTTCTTCCTTCCCCCCCTCACCAACCTCCTTCAACCCTCTCTACCTATCCTCTTCCTCTCTCTCTCATTCTCTCACTCTCTCTCTCAGTCTCTCACACTCTCTCTTTCTCTCACTCTCTCTCTCTCTCTCT
Source organism: Brachyptera risi (assembly GCA_964007535.1). Lineage (NCBI taxonomy): Eukaryota > Metazoa > Arthropoda > Insecta > Plecoptera > Taeniopterygidae > Brachyptera > Brachyptera risi. The sequence continues at coordinate 45,084,369 of OZ023327.1, read as the reverse complement.
TTCACTCTCTCTCTCTCTCTCTCTCTCTCTCTCTCTCTCTCTCTCTCTCTCTCTCTCTTTCACTCTCTCTCTCACTCTCTCTCACTGTCTCTCACTCTCTCTCTCTCTCTCTCTCTCTCTCTCTCTCTCTCTCTCTCTCTCTCTCATTCATGGATTACTACTGCCTCATCAAAACGAAAGTTCCACACCCCCCCAGCCAGTCTGACACACCACGCCATGCAGCCAGACTGTCTAACCCCCCTCTCAACACCTCACCTCTTTCTTCTCTTCCTTCCATTCCCCGCTAAGCCCCGTAACTCAGCTGACCAATCACGTTCAAGAAACAGCGTGACCCACTCTACACACACACAAACCACCGTAACTCTTATAGTAGAATTAAAAGTACAAATAATAATGAGAGTGCACAAATTTTAACTACATGGTATAGACTCTAGATGAGTTGAAACTAAAGGGATCAATGATTTTAGAATTTTAATTTCAGTGTTCCCTTCACCCTTTTCCCTATTACTCACATTACCCCTAATTTACCAGTACAAACCTCACCCTTTACCCTAATTTACCATTTAATTTGAATAGTTCAAGAATAGTCTTGCTTACTCTGAAAATACTTTTCAATTGAAATTCTGCATAGGGCCTACTTGCTTTTGCAAATAACACTGCTTTTTCAAAGACTAAGCCCAATAACGAAATTTTGGTCTTTGCTGAAAGCCTAATGCATATAACCATTGATTTTGTGACTTTAAAAACATGGGCACTCAACTTTGGTGATACCGTTGGTGAATAGGATATGAATTGTAAGCAGATTTCAAGAGGTTGCCATACTATTTCGACGGTTTCGATCGATTTGATATCGAATTGAGATACCACATTCGTTCAGTTCAATATCAAAACGATGATCGATGTACAATGTGAATTTGTAAGTAGCTGAAATAAGTAACAAGTCAAATGACCAAGTAACAAAAACAACTGGAAAAGTCAAAAGTGAATACCCAACCAAAAGTGAATAAAAGGAATAATAGAGCCTTTGCGCACAGTTACTCGTTGCTGTCAAAATGGTGAATGCTGAGGAGAAAATGTGCATTTAGAGGAAAGAGCTAGTTGTGCTTGTAATGTGTTCTTATAACTAACTATACCAGTATATGATTTTTATAAGATTGTTAAACCACATTGTTAATGACTTCCTTCTTTGAAAAGAGAATTGACCATCTTGAGAGTAAAATTTATATAATTTTGTACATTATTGTAAAATGGGTGGAAAATAAACTGGAACTGAAACAATTTGGGCTATATGATTGAGGATTATGACTTCTGATCTTGCATTTTTTCTCATTCGATATTTACGATTCAATATCGATTGAAAATTGAAAATTTTGTTATATTTCAAGCAATATTCAATATCAAAGTTTTGATATCGTTTGCAATTTTCAAATTGAACGGCAACCCTAATTCTGAGATACAATTTTTCTCATTTTCATCACTATCGTATCTGCATAGAACATATGGCTAGTCACGCGATGTTTCGGGAATATTTTGCCTTGTATTATCAATCAGCCTTGTTCCGACACGTTCATTCGAGAAGAGAATTCTGAAGTTCCCATTAAACGTTATTCAAATAGGGCCTAAAGTTTGATTTAACATTTGTACATTCATTATTATACCATTGCCTGTGTTGATTTCAGTTGTAAAAACTGTTGATTTGTAAAATTGGGTAATATTATTATTGATGTCTTTGGGTATGGCTAATGCATTACTCAGGTATTAGGGCCTATGCTCTTACCCGAATACCCGCTATATGGAAAAAAATGTGTATAAATAACAGGAACGAGAGCCGTTTAAGCAAGCATTATTGTTATTTCACGTTTTTTCTCATCCTCTGCCAGACCACACCTTCAACTCGTCATGATTGAAAAACAGGTGACAGGAGGAAAATTCTTTATGAAAAGTGATTATTTCATAAAGAATTTTCCTCCTGTCGCCTGTTCTTCAATTGTCTTGCCAAACACACAAACTGTAAATAGTTGTACTGAGAATCCCTTCACTGAAAATTGTCATATACCTAATAGACAGCACAGATACATTTTAAAATTGTAAAGTATACCTACAACCTTGAATAATGCCTCGAATTGACAGATTTAAATAGTTGTTTAAATTTGTAATTTGTTTTTGTTTAGGAATTATTCACCCTAGAAGAGCCACATGGGAATGGGACACTACTTTTGAGTTGGCAACGTGGTAGAAGTGGTTATCTTGCCACCTCGGGCTTTGATAACCATGTACATATTTACAATCGTGTTGGTCAAAGGTGTGATCAAGTCAGACTTAAGGGGTAAGCCTTTTTTATTGAGTACATCTAATGTCTTATACTGATTTGGTATCAATACAGTATCCAGTAATCAATATTGACGATACTGATTTGTTGGCTTTTTGGACCTGAGGTCAGACTGGCATTTTGTCAACAGTTTTGTTTGTCATTTTAATTACTCAATGAAATATTTCATTCAAATCTTTTTCCACATTGATTGTCAAGTTTCTTTGGGCTTTTCATGAATTTCAATTTTTTAAAAATAGTCGACATTTATTTGAATAATCTTTGGTGAAACTCTTCAGTCAGTCCAAATTTTTGAAAAAATGTTCATTCTATCAATCATCTTCTAATACCCCTTTTAATTTTTTTCCAATGTTACTAGATCCAAATATTGCACGCTGTCTTGACCACAACTACAGGTTTTTGCGTAGGCCTAATTGATATAATTATAATTTCCCATATATGATAACTTCACAAAATGTTGATAACATCAGGTGCTACATCTCACTTGTATTGAATCAGTAAGTGTCTAATCAATAATGCTACTCTTTTTGTAAATTGTAGTAGGCCTAGTTAATGAATGTATGTTTTTCTCTTCAGAACTTGTATCGCTTTAACGTGGGATGCAGAGGGTGATCTCTTAGCTGTAATTACCAACAATTCACACATTGTTACGCTATGGGATTCCCACACACTCAAGGTAACCCAAGTTGACACAGGTTTGCGTGATCCGCTAAGCTGTATCATGTGGGCTAAAACAGGGCAAATTCTAGCCGTCGCAACATCAAAAGGAAATATCTCCATTTATAATCACAATACTGCTAAGTAAGAACCACATACACATAAAGTTTTATCAAGATATGCTACGCATGTAGGCCCCATTATTTGTCATAATAAAAGATGATCAAGGTTAGAATTTAAATTGTAAAATCCACAAATAATAATTTAACCATTGAATTGGTGTAGAATCACATTTTTTATTTTTGTTGAGAAATGCAGATCGAATTATAACTATTTGAAAAAAAAAATATTCATGCAAAATGACCTAGCTGTCAAAGCGCCTCAAAACCCTAATATTCATTCATTAAAAAATATTTTCAATCCCAAGGCCGCGTTACTTCAAGCTATGACTATCAATAACGTAACGGGATAAGCAGCATGGCGGTTTCCTTTCGCACCATGCATATATCAAAGGGATGCCGCCTCACATATTGTATGATAATTTGCTGGTATTATTGTATGTTGATCTATACAAGTAATAGATGTAATGCAATCTGTGAATCCAGCTCTTCCCAACTGCATTAAGCAATATCGAAATATATTTCATTTGAATTGGCCAATCTAAATTTAAAATATGTCTGTAAAAGCTTTTAGACCCCTAGTCAAGAGCCTTACTGCTATATTTACGATCTGATAACTAGATAATTACTCATCATCTACGAGAAAGATCAGAAACAATGCAAGTATACAACTATGTACTATACATTGAAATACGAGCCTAATACGTACAATTTGATTTGAAATTGTGAATTTCAGAAATGTACACGAAAACGCTGATTCCATCATGGTGAAAACGGTATAATGATAAAAGCATAGGACTTACGCCATGTTGCTTATCCCGTTACGTTATTGATAATCATAGCTACAAGTGACAATTTTCCCATCTCTTCTCTCCGGGATACCCACGTGGCAGCCTTCTCGGCCTGAGTTAGGAATGAAAGTGTCTTGATTCCGAAGCACTTGTATTGGAAGACACATATTCCTTCATGTCATTCAACCTGACACAGATATTTTGCAATCTTTATCTTAAAATCTTCAATATAACCTGGGTCCCCTACAAGTGTCATTAGAGTTGTACAGTATTTATTAAGTATTTGAATGTGGGCAGCACCACAGACAAACTGAAGTATTGTTTGTCCACCAAGGAGGGTTGTGGCTTCAGTGAAGTTCTTTGATAAAGAGTGTAGGTTATTCATTTGCATCTTCTCCAATGTTGAAATAACCCAATCCTCTTTGTCTTGCACATTTTGTAATGCATCATTAATTGCAACCCTGTTATTATGCAAACTGGAGAGCATGAAATAACTGGAGTTCCATCTTGTAACAACATCTTGTACAAGCTCTTTATCAGCATCTTTCAAAGTGTTTGGGGATTAGACAATTCAACTGCTAATATGGCCGAGTGGTAGAAATGACCTATAATTTGTCCATCTTTTTCAAGTAGAGTAGCTGGCATAATGGGCATATCCACAGTCTTCTTTAAACTAACTTGAAAGTAGGTATGTGGCACACTTTGCATGGGTTACACCTTACACTGTTGATTAATCCTACACCAGCAACCATGTTTGCAGCACTGTCCATAACATAGTAGGGTAAATTTGTCATTTCACGTATCACGCCCATTTTTTGGGGGAGGGAAATTGGTGTTTTTCGCTAAAACACACGTACCCATTTTTGTAAAACACTGGGAACACCAAGAAATGACATAATTTATAACTTTAAAAACACTCAAGAATGTGAAAAATGGTGATTGGATTTTTTTTAAGGGGGGGTGGGGGGTAAAAATATTCTAATTTTCTAACAAAAAACACATTTTAAATTTCACAAAACCCTTGAAACAACATGAAATAACAGTATTCATAAATTAAAAACACTCGGATAGGTAATTAAGCCGATTCACTTACTACCATTTCCAATTTCTTGTTATATTTCTTGTTAATAAATAAATATAAGGTGAAAAATGTTATGAATAAAATATGATCCATCTCTACTGTACTCATATTTAATTATTTATTCATTTCGTAAATCTTGAAGTGTTTCCACACTTGATTGCGCAACTTAGCTGGGGAAAATAATGCCCCATGCATTGGAAGTAATAATAATTGAATAGTAGTGGACCTAATAGCCTAATTGAAATACCGGTAAGTGACTATAGTAATAATAATTGAATATCGATAATCAATCTCTTTTCCAAGTCTAGGAAGGCCATATTAACCACTATTATCATATCTAAGTATAGCCAATAGTATTTATAACTGAATTGGGCCTATACATTTCCAAATTTGTTATAGTTGAATCTATATTCTGGCATTCACATTTGTTTACTTTCATTTTCAACTAGGCAAATGATTCGTATAACACTGCTTCTGTATGTCTTTTTGTATGGCATGCTGCTTCAGGCCTGGAGAGTATAGTGTACAAATTATAGTGCTCAATAGCATTCAGTATGACTGTATAAAGAACACATTCACAAATTTAAGTATTACTTTGGTGCTCAAATCAGTAGTACCGTGTAAGCTTGATACATCATCCCTGGACTCATCGTTTTCCTGCTCAGATTAAATATTTTTTGACCCACCCTTCTCCCATATAACCATTTTCAGATTTCCCTGTTTTGATGGTTTCATTTTCTCATCTATTTAAAAACAATAGATAGAAGAATTAAATTAACTTACTGGCATTCTCTCACTATGTAGATATAAATCTTTGATTGATTCTTTGATTGAAACAGTAATGCTAATGTATTATGCATTGCATCCATCCATTCAAGAATCCAATATGGTATAATACTTTGGGGTCATTCTAGCAGTGCAAATAGACTGTTCATGCTACAAAAAAGAGCACTCCATATATTGGCTAGTACAAGTTTGAATGCTAGTGCTGAATTATTTTGTAAGGATTCATGTAGACAGACCGCTTTTTATACGTTTTAAAATAATGACTCTTCCATGTGCATACATTTTAAATACAATTATATGCATTGTAAATAATAACCATCTTATTACACTGAACAATGATGAGCACAATCACAATACCAGTGCCAAGAAGGACTTGAGAATAATTAGCCACAACTTGACCATGTTTACTAAAGGACAAATATATGCTGGTATCATGATACTATTGGGCTGTCTATTGCCTTACCACCATCACGTAAACTTGAAGTTGGTGGGTCATCATTTAAGACTGAACTGAAACAATACCTATTAGATATGTGTTTTTATTCTAATAATTGACTGTCTGATAAAACTGTATTTTATATTTTGACTAATTTCAAACTTTATTATTTGAATTGTAGGCCTACTGGTTTTTCATATTTTTACAATGTATTTATTCTGACTTATAACATTTACATACCGGCACATGCAGCACAGTGGTTAACGCACTCGCTTCATGTGACCCGGGAGGTGAAGAGGCATATCGGACGTGGTTTGATCCCCGCCACCGTCCATCCTTACAGGGATTTTTCGTGGTTTCCGTCTAGGCTAATGCTGGGATGGTTCTCACAATATCAGAAATTCTCAATTCTCACGATCACTTCCTTCCCACTATCCTTCCCAATACCTAAGAAACCTTCATCTCATCATCCCATCATCTCATTAATCATTTATCCGACGCCAATAGATCTTGGTTATCATTCTAGTGCATCGTTAAACCCATTATATAAAAAAAATAATAATATTTACATGTTCAATCAAGATCAATAAAAAATGAAATGAAAAAATAATCAAAATTTGATTCATTTAAAATTACAGAAAGCGATCAAGTCAAGCTGCAAGCTTATCTCAAAGTATTTCCACTATTCTCTTGCAACACATTGGTGTTGTATTAATGGCCTTATGTTTAATATTCAACATTTATATACCCTTCAACAAAGCCTCTGTCGAATGTATTATTTGAACGCTGTGTGGTTATCCTCTTCTTCTAAACCATTAACAATATATTTGAGAATTTATTTTTTTAAATGATAATGTTATAGAACCATAGTAAAGATAGACATATTGCTAGTTGGTAAAGAAACTGCCTGTAGTTTTTCTCTTATTGGTAGCGTATTGAATATCTAAAAACTCTGAAAAAAACTGTGTTAGCCTTTGAGCATGAAAGAAATTTGTGATGTTGCTGTTACTATTCGAGGTATAATCTTTTCAGACGCGTACCAGTCCTAGGCAAGCACACTCGTAAGATCAACTGTGGCGCCTGGAATGCGTCGATGATGTTGGGGTTGTGTTCGGAGGACAGAACTATTAGTCTGAGTAATGTTGACGGTGATACGTTGAAAACAATCTCGTTAAGAGGAGACCCGTCGCACATCATGTTCTCGGAGATGAAGTTGGATGAAAGGTCCGGCGAGGATAATACGGTATGCTGGCTAAACTTGAATGTTGCTGAGGAATGGAGCATAATCATAGCACAGATAAAAGCTGTATATTTGCTGCATATATTGTGATTTTTTGTCCTTGAACCAGCGTAAACTACAGTATTGTTTCGGAAAAATGCGTGACGGCCGATGTCCAAGTTGACCTCCCGATATCATCTCGATTATAATTACCATACCAAAATCCAAAGTATAATCGACCAATTTCATTCAAAAAGACTGATTGGTCTTAATAATAAAAATGCACTTAAATGATGAGCTCCAGTGTGTTTCAGGGTATTTCTATTTGTTCACTCTCATAGAAGATCGGTTCATGTTGAAGATAATGTTATTATTATGGTCTCTGTTTCAGATATCTGTCGTTGTGAGTAAGAAGACGTTGTTTCTGTATAATTTGAATGATCCAGATAATCCAGTCGAGCTAGCGTTTCAGCCCCGATATGGGCATGTGGTGACATATAAATGGTGAGTGCTTGAAAGATTCTATCCATTGCAAAAGATAATTCTAATGAAAACCTCAAGTTTCAAATGTCTTTATAAGTTCGATAGTAAGCCAACATCTTATACTAATGCTCAAATTGACCCCTTTTATGGTGTGATTATAACAATATGAACAACCATTTTTTGAAGTAGTTCTTCATTTACAGAACCAGTTCTCTTTTTGTTTGAAAGTTTATATAGTTTTTGCTCCAAGCAGAATGAGCCTAGGTTTTGTAGATTATGATTACAGTGAAACCTTTACGCATTGTTCCTGGATCCATCGTTTTCTTACTTCTATCATTTGTTTTTTCCCACCCTACTCCCATATAACCAATGTTACATTTTCGTACATGGATTGTTTCTCTGCGTAGATGGGAAAACCGATAGATAGAGGTTTCACCGTATTATTGGGAATCAGCACATTAAGTGTTTCTCTGTTCCCAGGTTTGATGATGGTTATATATTGCTAGGATTCTCTTCGGGGTTCTTCATTGCCATTTCGACGCACATCAAGGAAGTGGGTCAAGAATTATTCCAGATCAAGAATCATAAAGAGAACCTGACTGACGTTGCACTGAACAAAGCTCTTCGTAAAGTTGCATCTGCTGGAGATAATCAGTGAGTAAGGTTGTTGTATGGCTGCGCTTTTATTGATCATTTAAGGATTTGATAGGCCTGATAACATCTTTCAGATCGTATCACTCTTTTCTGATTTGTTATCAATTATTTCTGTAATGCTTGATGAATAAATAGAGTTTGAGTAGAAGACAGGTGTGTGTTATATGTCTTTCTTTAGAATGCATACAAATTGGGTGGAGACATTTTTTTAATGTGTCCTAAATTTGACTATAGGGTTCTTTTTTCATCATCAACCAGAAACTTGCCCAGTAGGCCTACTGTAAGCTACGAGTATTCTTTGGCAAAAACTCAACGAAAATATCTTCGTTTTACAAACAAAAGTTCACAAGTTACTATAAATTTGTAAGGTGCAATATTTTGCCCAACTCCTGCCACCCTTCAAGCTAGAGGTTTAGTTTGAATATGTACCAATATGTTATTAATAAATGACTTGTCACTTGGAACATGATCCAAAACTAAATTAACCCTAATGAAACTTGGAATGACATTGTACAACCGGTTTACCGACACCGGCTTTTTTAAATTGCAATCGGAACTAATTTTTCGATACCGGGGGTGTACATGTATTCCCCCCCCCTCCCCCACACACACAAAATCCACAACTATTTCTTATTTGAATGTAGTTAACTTCGTAGTTATAAAGCCGAGCTAAGCTAGCTAAGCTAGGCCACGAGTTGAAACCGCTTGTGAGTATCCGTTGGTGTGGTCCTTGATGATCGTACATAATAGTATGTGCTCAGCTAGCTGTCAACTTGCACGCCATGTGCCCTGCTCCTATTGACGATCTCAACTATTTTGAGCTGAACAGCTTGCTCACTCATGTCCAGGTCAAGCCACTCTTTGTCACGTTCAAGGCAGAGCAGCAAACGACTTTGAATGATCAGGTAGTATATCAGTAATGTGCTATTGCCTGGCGCCTTCCTGGTGCGTGATCGTAATTATTTTTAATTTTTTTGATAAATAACCTGGTTTTTACCGGTTTGTACAAACAGGTGCCTGGTTGTATAAATTTACTGCCTGATGTCATCCATAAACTAAATTAACCTAATGAAATTGAAATGAAAAATGCAAGTGGTGTCAATGAGGTATATCTGTTTTGCAGAGTGAAAATCCATGATATGTCTAATCTCCAAGAAGTAGTTCGAGTGATCACTCTCAACGAAGATAACTGCGTCGACAAAATATGTTGGTCAGACGATGGCCAGCTACTAGCTGTTACAACCAAGAGTGGCTCGTGTTTGGTCTATCTCTCACAACTTACAGGACTAGCTGTTACAAACGGGACTCAGATTGCAGTCTTGTCCAGTCTTACCGAAGTCAGCGTACACTTGTGCAGTCCTGAAGAATTGGTAAAACTTATTATACTGTACAAAACGTATCACTGTAACTAATATCATATGTACAGCTATGCAATATATAGGATATCAATATATTCTTCATTAACCTTTTGAGTGCTTTGTCTGAAATATCTCATTCTGCTCTCAGTGCTATGTCTAGGTTATCTCGCCTTGGGTTGCTCATAACTCATAAGTGTTGACAAATATTTCTCATTGTATTAGTGCAATCTTTCTGCTCTTTAAACTGCTGTCTACTCCTACCTTGCAAAATTAGTATTCAGCTAAGTAGCAGTTGGTGAGCAGTCGGTAAAATAGTTTGTAGACGTCTAATTCTACCGAGTAAATAGTCACTGTCAACTTGTTGAAGTAAAGTGGCAGCGCCCATATCTCTAAAGCTATTCGATATTTTGATGATTGAAATAATGACAACGGTGGTACCTGATGATGAAGATGATGATGATTGTTTATATGAATTGGAAATCACCTGGTAGGGCTCGATTTGACAAAATAAGTGTATTAACTTAGTTCTAACCTCATTATTAAGAACTCCTAGTCGTACAAACAATTAGTGGGCTTACATTTATTAGAGTAATGAAACGTAAAATGGTCAATATAGTAATTTGAATAGATGTCATGACATGTTATAAGTTTCCAATAAATTACAAAAACATCCATCGCATCCTTCGATAATGAATAGGCCTATACAAAATGTTGAATGAAAAGTATTTCTTCTCTTGAAATAACTCGACACAGGGATGGCAACAGTGGTCGAAAAACTTGGCACTCAATAAGGTTGGTGGAGTAATTGAGTGATAATTATGATTGCAACAAACCTGATCATGATTACAGTAAACTCTTGTTAATTCGAAACTCACGGGAGTATGAAAAAGACATTTTGAAATTAAGAAGTTTGAATTAATGAAAGAAAATTGTGATGACACATCATGGCAAATGTCATTTGGATGAGAAGTACATGCTCAATGGTCAAAAGAATGTTGTACATGGCTTCCGCCAGGTACTGCGTCAACAGATTGCACAATATTCGGCCGTGCCGTGTATCAACAATTTTATTTCTTGCGTTGTGTGTTGGAAAATCGCCAATAAAATATACAGGGACCGTAGATAAGAAGTTGGGTTGAGGAAAAACTGAAATTGAATTTGAAAACAAAAAGTTTGTAATCATGGGAAGTGAATATTCTTGGTACAGAATTATATTTTTCAAACTACCATTTCCAACATTGTAGTGATGTTCTAGTACCATGGAGCCATTTACCAGCTGCTCGCAACTTACAAATTACAACAATGGTTTGGAACAGACGAGATATAAGTGTCATTGCGAAGATAAAAAGATACTTCAATAATGAATATTGCATTCATTTTGTATGTGTCAAAATGAACATTTCAAATTGAAGAATTATTTTCAAGTTATAAATTAACAATTGGGCGACAAAAAAAGTTCAAATGGCGAATTATCCAAACATTCAACATTGTATTCCCTATACCTGGGGTCGGAAACCCAGGGCCCGAATTCACAAGGAGTCCTATTTTTAGGACCCAATATTCGTCTCAAGTTGGAATCATTTTACTGAGTTGGGACCAATATCGGTCCCAACTTGAGACGTCCTAAAGATAGGAATCTTTGTGAATCTGGGCCCAGTTTTATTTTGAATTATGACAAATTTTGAATTGAATGATTTTGACATAACAAGGGTTTACTGTACTACGTAGTACGTATATATGCCAGTGCATCACACTTGAAAAATACTTGAAATTTAGAGCCTGAGATATTGAACTTGTAATCATTTGGATTACTTTTTGATTGTTTGGTGGTGTTTAGGGGCGCTCAATGTCTGGGTTATCAGCGCCCTTTTTTATTTGGTACATAATCCTAGTACAATATCTGCATACCTTGAAGCATAAATCAATTTCTTGTCAATATAACGGAAATCTAATAATTCTTGTTCTATTCAATAATACATGATTAAAAGAAAAACCTGAATTGGATGGAGTGACCTGTACAAAAGAAATCATAAGTGCAGTGCTGGATTTTACTCTCAAAATGAATATATATTCAACTGTTTTATCTTTATAAATAAACTACAGTGAAACCTCTGCCTAACGGTTTTTAGCAACTGGGAAAATGAAACAATCCATGCAGGAAAATGTATCATTGGCTATATGGGAAAACCCTCATTAGCCCAAACTCAGTTGATCCGAAATTTGACGTATTTTGAACATGAAGTCTGTCCTCAGTTGAAGGTATAGACATTTTAACGTTAATTAATGTATTCAATACAAATTCCAGCTAAACCGTAATTCGAACTTATATTTTGATTCTTCGGTTGCTCAAACACTGTTTCCAGATTGGATAATTTGAAATATTTCGAATGCATTCCCTGAATTTTTTTTTTTATCAACATCGAAACTTACAAAACATCAATCCCCAATTAGGGCTTTGAAATAACCATTATTTTACCAATGTCCATGCTCTTTATTTGACGTGTAAGAATAAGCTTGTCTCTACTTTTTCTCACACATAGTTTCAGCCGGTCGCATAGCTTTCTCTCGCGCGCAGTACGAAATTGACCAAATTCTAATTAGAGAAAAGCGGTAATTTTGTGAAGACATTTTCTGATCAATCCATAATATTAATTTCATAAATCAAATTCAATCATTTTGGGTCCTTTCCATTTTGAATTAATGAGTGCTTGCTGTAGCCGTATCAGGTGGAAAAAATGAATGAAAGAAGTTGGAAAACGATGGATCCGGGAACGAGGCATAAAGTTTTCACTGTATAAACGTATAGACTAAAAACGAAACCTGTACATATCATGTATTTCTTGTATTTATAATCTGCTATCTTTGTTTAGGACAAACCTGTGGAACATGCTAAAGTTGATGTGGCTGTTGAGCCGTCGGTGCTTGGTGTGGGTCCTTATCATGTTATAGCTGCGATGAATAATATTGCATATTTCTACGATCTAGTTGGCTTGGATGGCACAGGACCATGTCTAATGCGGGAACAAGAATATCTCAACTCCATTACTAGTATCAAGCTTAATAAAGAATATTGTTCCATATTTTATGGCACTACACTACAATTACATATGGTAAGTTGTCGTCTGCCAGTGCAGTGATGGTTCATACGCAGAGGCGAGCATTTGGGTTTTTAACAATAAATGCGAATCAGTTTGTAAAGTGTTTTTTCTTCAATATGTTCAAGTTTCAGATCTTCCCAAGTTCAAAAAAACTTATTGTTATTTTCGCGAATTTTCGCGATAATCATGTTTCCTTAATTTCCCGCGTTTATGTATTTTTGTCACGAATATTACATAATTGCCAAAGAGGAGAAAGACATTTTTTTTCAATTCATTCAGAGTTACATAAAGACTGCGACAAGAGGTAAAATGGCTAGCACACTGAACCGTCATTCAGGAGACCAGGGTTCGATTCCTGGTATGATCGACCATCCTGACAGGGGCTTTTCTTTGTTTCCCTCTGTTGTTCAGATCAATACTGGGATGGTTCCTGAACAACAGGCCACAACTGACTCCTTCACACTATCCAAAAACACCCAAATGGACTCCCATGGACTCTGAAATCCTATCCACATAAAAAAAGAGAACGTCCCCAAACAGAATCCGTGAAAATGTACCAAAACGGTGAAAAAAAAACTACACAAATGCTATTTCACCACTAAAACGATTTTTGTAATAATAGTCAATACCACCAATTCACCCCTCTTGGGTATTTAAAAACCAAAATTGGGTTTTAGCCGCTCTCGGTAGCTCAGTCAGCTGAGGCACCGCTTCAGAAACTGAAGTCACAGTTGGGCGTGAGTTTGAATCCTGCATAATGCATGGGTTTTTTATAAACGTCTTTTCATTCATCACTTCATAGTTTCATAATCACCTGGTCATTTGTACTCCTGTATAACCTAGGTGTTGGTGAGGTCTTTAAACAAACAATAATCTTCAAAATTGGCTCTTTAGTTCACCCTAAATTTTCACGCATCTGCCCAAAAATCGGAAATTATTCAATTGTTCAGGCCTACTACTTTTTTACATTGCAAGATTAAATTTCATTGATTACAAATAATATTCTTTTCTATTATATTTCAATTGTAACAGTAGACGTCTTTTTCTTTCTCAACAATTTTATAATTTTTGTTTCATTAATTTTTCTCCTACAGTAGAATAATGAGGTCAGGTAAAGCATTGTTCCCTCTCTTGGGTTGTACTCACCAGTAACTTCTAGCCAGGTTTGCTGACTGACAAATGACTGTCCGTTTCTTCGATGTCCGCCTATATACCAGATACAGTAGAACGTCGTTTATACGACTTTCAGGGGACTGAGAAAAAAAATCGTATAAATGGATAAACGTATAAATGATTTATTAATGAATCTGGGTTCAAACATTTACCCACTGCATAATCAATGTTTTTTTTTGGTCTTTATTTTCTTGTGTATGATGTTTTTGGTCTGGTCTGTAAGTGAAGACGCGTCACAGCTCTCCCCTCCGCCCCCTCACCAACCCTTGCACCACTACAGCATGTCATTATGTCCTTGACAGCTCTCAGATGACATGTGCTTTGTGAGAGACAGACGCAGACATTTACCAATGCTCATAGCAACCAATTAACACTGTCCAGACGACTCCTAGTGTGGCATTTACTTCAAATGTTTGACATCACATTGACAGAATTACATTTTTTTGTTTTTTTGTTCCTGTTAGAGAGGGAATATTATTGAAATGACATTTGACTTCAAACAATGAAAAGCGATCATCATTGCCTTTTTAAAATACTTCGATTTTGAAATCACTTTTTGTTGAGATGAAAGAAATGCGCTCCTGCACATGCCTTGCATACCCCCTCCCCCACATTATCAGCTGTCACTGGCTGGGCAAATGTGCCAGTGTGATTGCAACATTCTTGGCAGTGTGCTTCCAAACCTTGAGGTTGGAGGTCCTGTTGCTCTAAAGAGTGATGATTGGTTTAGGAAAATGATGCGTCTCTTCATGAATATAAGTGATTTAGGACTAGACAATATCTATAAATATTTTTTGGGGTGGGAAAAACCCGGGTAGGAGTGAAGAAGTCATGATAAGGTGGTATTTTTACTAGGAAAAACAGGTGTGCTTACGCATGTGTTGTTTACGTTTTGGGGTTTTTACGACTTTATGATGAACACCAGACTGGAATTATTGAAAATGTTGGAAGGAGACAAGAAATTCAGTTGTATAAACGAAAAGTCGTGAATAAATGAGTTGTATAATAGAAGAAATTTAACATTCAGTCTTATGGAGAATGGTTGGGACCACCTGGAAAAGTCGTATAAATGTAAAAATCGTATAAATGAGAATCGTATAACTGACGTTCTACTGTATTTCTACATTTCCAGTTCCACTTGCTACCTTTAGGTTTCAACTTCTTATTCATCCACACCTCTTACTGCCACACAACTAAAAAAGCCTTATTGTTTACTGCAGTATCTGTTCAAAACCTCTTCATAACCTTATTTTCTGTCTACAATTTGTTTGTTATCCTTCGTGAGAAGAGACATGTTGAAATGTTTCCAATTTTACTAAAAATAGCAATTGCTATAAAAGCGATGGAATCTGAAAGTGCCTTAATCTGTGTTCTTTCTAAAATGTCCTCAAACTGTATTTCAATGCATTTGATGTTGTTTAATCATGTTTTTGATGAGGCGACTGACAATAAACTATAAACATGTGATTACACTATGCTTCAACATATAATAATAATGATAATCTTCATTCTAGGAACAATATACATTGTTATAGAATGTGTCACATATAAAATATAAAATAATGATAAAATGATGAAAATAAATTAAGTAATAGATGATGAAAGACATCACATCAGCAATGCATTTAATATAAATGTGTTGGTCAGAAAATCAGCGTTATAGACTCTATTTTTCCCCAAATTATATTAATTAGAATATAAAAGGGTAAAGTTAGATTACTGGGAAATCACAGTGCATCTTCAAATGCAGGTGGCTGATAACATGTAGATTCAACCTGCTGGTGGACACTTTTCTAAAAATATCATTTGGAGTGTTTGTCTTGTATGCTAATTGTACGTTATATATTGCTTTTACCAGTACCCTGTACTGTACTGTCATTACTCTACATAACGTTGTAGCGCGACAAAACACGACGTTTTAAATAATAGATGCACCAAAGTCTTACTTTTCAAATTCTGAATGCAATGAACAGTATAAATGTATAAATGGACGCCATTGTCGAAGCTATGGCAGATCCTCACTACGCATCAAAAAGTGATAACAGACGACTAAAAAACATGATTCCTAAAAAAATTGATATTTTCGATCGATATACGGTATCATCATTTCGATTTGATATGAATGGAATTCCTTATTTTTTGATCGATTTTCGATATATATCACATTTCGGTATCGTTTGCATTTTCTTGATCGATTGGTAACCCTAGTAATAATTATATGCCCTCCCTTTCTCTAATTGTGTACTACTTACTCCTTGTCTTATCCAGTTCCAACTTCATCTTCGTTCCTTCTACTCTCTGTGCTAACTTGGATCCTAGGGTCTGCTTCATAGAAGTTTACTGAGGTCAAGTGTGGAATGAAATAGAACTTACAAATTGAAATTAAAAGTGAGTTGAAACTGAAATTAATTAATGTAGTGACAGTAATAATGACTGTCTTCCATATTATTACAAAAATGTATAAACATGGCATGATTTACATGAGTCAATGGTTTGATCAAAGGGTTGAGATCAACTTGATGTCAACCCATGGATCGAAACATTGACTAGGCATTTTCACGGTTCAAGTCAGACTTCAATACTCGTAATACTTTAGTAATAAACTTGATTATACTCACATACTTGAAATAAATTATTGCATACGATGTGTACGAGTCAAACTCAGTGTTCCTTTGGAGTCTTTGTAAAGTTTGACACTAATCTCTTCCGGCTCCTCTACTAATTGAATGATGCACTCGATCAATCAATGACTTTGACAAAATTCTGAGCAAATTATTCTTTATTTATTAAATTCTAGTAAACTATATCTTTTATTCAAATAACAATTCATCTTTCTTTACTTTATATTGCATAACTAAAATAACAATCTTCATCCAAATATTTTCTTTCCATTGTTGTCCTCTTCATTGCTGAGCATATACTGTAGATTGGCAGTGATTTTTGTGGAGAGCGATGCACAGTAGAATATAATAACCCTATCTGATTGGCTGGTTTCTCTCAAGCTTGAACAAAAATAGGACATATTCTCAACAAAAAGTTGAGCTCAAGGGTTGATGTCAACCTTGCACATCATTGAAGATTTTTTGATCAATGGTACCGTATACACGAGACGAGTCAATGAGTTTCGATCAAGGGTTGATCTCGAAGACATTGATCGAAACATTGACCCGTGCAAACCACGCTCACGGCATCAAAAATGTTACAGAAAATATAAGAAAATTCAAGTCATACCAATTACAGTTGCATATTATTCTGGTTCAACTTTAGAGAACTATATAATCCTGTTGTAGTATTTTGTTGATACTCTGGTGCTCATACTGTTAGTCTTTGTGTTCCAAGTTTTGAAAAGTCAGTTGGAAATCTTGATAGTAGACTTTTCAATTCTTAATACAAAACATCATGGTCGGGAAACATATTTTGAATTTGTGTATGCGTGGGATTTGTTTGATTGTTGTTGTAATAATTGTGATCAACTTTCTTATAGATTGAAGTAATAGAAACTCGAGCCAATGACGACCGCGAAGCAATAATGTTTCCAGGAGAAACAACACAAAATATTGTCATCACTTGTCACGAATTACTCAATGATTTTCTCATCTATGCAACAGACGTGAGTGTGTTGTTACCGTTAGATTTGGAACTGTAATTAGAAGATCTGAATGACTGGATTATGGATTTTTCTAAAGTTTTGAAAATAGAAGATATCAGGTACCTTGATTCCAGGTACCTCATTGGTTGCACCATATATCACCAGATTTAATTATTGAAACTAGTTAGCCTACTGTTGTGTTATAAAGCTTTTTGCAAAATCGTAATTGTTTTTCTAAAAAGCATTTATTTATCCAATAAAATATTGTTATTAGTTGCCAAATCAACTATCTGTTTTAATGTGGGACCTAGTGCCTACTACTTACTTTTGTTAATTTTTTAGTTGTAGATTGTAGTCAGCTGTAGTACGCCTACAGTCAACAGTGTAAACCATTAGGCTTGCTGCCATTCTAAATCATTTTCTTTTTTCTTCTGATATCCATTTTATGTATGAATAAACTTTCAAGCTTGTTTATTCTAAAAAATATATTAATAGGCCTCCCTGAAAATAATTGTAGGGCTTACATGAAATAATTTTAGTCCCATCTCATAACATTAGTACTTGTTTCATTTTTACAGATGGGTAACCTGTACTATTTCTCTCTCACTGAGTGGAAACAAACGGTTGAAATGAAACATAATTGTGGAATTCGAGAAATCTTTCCCGATCTTCTAGGCAGAAGATTGGTTATTGTAGACGAGAAGAGTGAAGGATATATCTATAGCGCGGTAATAATCTTCTGTTGAAGTTTTAATGTTTTTAGTAAATATTGCAAGATTTTTTTCAACCAAAACCAATTCATGACTGGAAACAAATAGTCTCCGATAAGTTTTTGAATTTATACTTTTTGAGCATGTTTGCAATATTTGTGATCAATACAGTAAAACTTCCCCACTTTTCAGCCTGAGGTCAGACCTGACTTGTGAGCATTCTGGCAATATTTCCTTCACATTTTAATAATGTTTTGAATGAAACATGTTTGATCAATGTTTTCAAAAGATTTGTTGTTTGTTGTCTCAGATTGCTTTCAAATTTCCCATGGGTAATTTTTTGAGTATTTTGTTGACATTTTTTCTAAATATCCACTGTTTCTTCTTCTCTTCCTACGAGTTCCCTCCACCATTCTCTATCTTCACACCATCTCTCAACTACCACTTCCTCCCATTTTTCTCCTCCGTTGACTACCCCGAACTTGACACCCTCCTGCCACCTTTCTCTTGGTCTCCCAACTCTTCTCTTAGCTCCATTGTTTTATGCTATCTCAAACATTGCTCTCTATTCTCTCCTTTTCCATTCGTCTTATATACCTGTACCACCTAAGTCTCTCCCTCTCCACTCCCACTATGTTCCTTATATTTCTGCTTCTCTTCTTCTCCGTCTTCGACACTCTTTCTGTACTCTTCACAAACTTCATTTCTGCTGCCCCCATTTTCTTTTCTTCTCTCCAGTTCATTGAACATGAAACATATGTGAAAATAAGCAAGTTAAGTAGTAAACATTATAAATAAGTATCTTCCCACTCCTCAGAAAATCTTGGTTCCAAATCAGCTTCCGTACTTTTTGAAATATTCCGTCCACCTTTGCTATTCTCTTAATCACTTCCAGCTCTACTTTTACCGTATTACCTACTTCACTTCCCAAGCTTGAGAACTCTTCTAACTGGTCCAGTTCTTGACCTTGCAGCTGTACTTTTTCTTGAATGTTTCTCTTCTCTTTGCTCATCACCGTTGTTTTGCTCTTCTCCACTCTAATACTCATCCCAAACTCTTCGGTTATTTTTTCCCATCTTTCTACTTTCTTTTGCACCTCTTCTCTACTGTCTCCCGATACTAAGATATCATCAGCATATATAATTGTATTTGATTCTGGCCCTTTCTTCTCTGGTTCCACTTTTCTGAGCATCTCATCCATCACCATTACAAACAATATGGGCAGTGTTGGGTAAGTTCCTCAAAAAAAGGAACTAGTTAAAGTTTCAGTTATTCAGCCAAAAAAGGAACTAGTTAAAGTTAAGCACGGTACACACGAACGATTACAGTTGCCACAATCGCCAACTGGCTTGGGCAACTAACCTGAAATTGTTCGTGTGTACATGCCATCAATTCGATCGCTGTTGATTGGAGTTGGGTCGGTGAGGATAGAGAGAGGTTCTAAAAACGGCAACGCCAACGTCCAACTGTCAGTAAACAACCAATGAGCGTGCACGAAATCGTGTGACGTCAAATATGGCGCAACTAGGATGCGATTACTCGTCCCTGATTGGCTACTTCCGATACTGCGCAAAATTGACGTTCAACCGAATTACCGTTGATTGCCGTTCGATTATGAGCGACGTGTGAACATCCGCAAGTCGACGATCCGATTCGGTCAATCATGTTAGTTGGCGATTGGGGCAACTGTAATCGTTCGTGTGTACCGTGCTTTACAGTTCCTCCAAAAAAAAAGGAACTGAAAAGTTCCCAAAAAATTAAGTTCCTTTTAAGTTCCTTCGAAAGTTACCGAAGCAAATTTTTTCGTAAGATTCAGTATTTTCATGGGCGTTGAAAATATTATGGGTATTCTTGTTCTCTCATCAATAAAGTGATAACGCCAGTGATTTTTATATAAATATTCGTTAATTTACTATAAATAATTCATGATTGTAAATATAGTACCGCACAGGTAGCTGAGTGGTTAGCGCACTTGCTCCATGTGACCCGGTAGGTAGTAGGCATGTCGGACCCGATTCGATCCCCGCCATCGTCCATCTTTACAGGGGTTTTTCGTGGTTTCCCTCTGTAGTCTAGGCTAATGCCGAGATGGTTCCTACAATATAGGCCACGACCGCTTCCTTCCCACTATCCTTCCCATTACTCATAAAAACCTTCATCTCATCATCCCATCATCTCATTAATCATTCATCCGACGCCAATAGATCTTAGTAATCATTACAGTGCGTCGTTAAAACCCAATTAAAAAAAAAACGAACTGAGATGCGTGGCCAAGTGGTAACACACTGAACCGTCATTCGGGAGACATTCGGGGTTCGATTCCCGCCATGGTCGACCATCCTGACAGGGGTTATTTGTGGTTTCCCTCTGTCGTTCAGGTTGATACTGGGATGGTTCCTTAACAACAGGCCATGACCGACTCCTTCCCACCATCCTTCCCACCTAATGAAATAACCTTTCATCTCATCATCCCATCATCTCATTCATCATCCACCGATGCCAATAGATCGTTGCCATCAGTGTACTGCGTCGTTACCCCCCCCCCCCCCCCCAAAAAAAAATATAGTATCGATTTTTTTCTCGCCATACCACTAGGCCAGAACAAACATACTAAGCGAGAGAATATTTTCATGTCAATTTTCGAGAAATAGAAATGTAATATATCAAAATATATTACCATACTTTGATTGATTGTGCTGCAAAATCATGTAGGTTTCTTTTGGAATGATTAATTTTTTTTCAGGCTCATAATTACGTTCCACCAATCTAATCAATAGAACTACATAATGGTTGAAAAATCATATCATAAATTATAAATTGAATATTATATATTATAAATCATCTAAATTATGAATTATATTATATTTGATTAAATTATCTAACACAAGTTAGATGTAGGTGTATAAAACAACTACTGAATGAAATTGAAAGAGTGAATAATGAATTAATAATTAATTCATTTGCTTACTTCAATATGCTTCTGTTAGTTCGACGACGTCGACATCAGTTTTCCTGGCACGCACAATAGACATTTCGCCACAAAAATGCCACCATAAAATTTTTTTCCTCCAAGAAAAAAAGGGTTTCAAAGTGTTGCCAAGGTGAAAGATCACTACCCGTATCCGCCATGATGAGACAATACTTTGATAGTAAAATGAACTAGCACTAGCCAATATGACACGCAGTTACTCGCTGATCACCGAGGACTGACGCTGTTGGGCAATGACCTCTTCTCGAGATCAAACACTGAAGTGAAATAATTATTTTGTGTTTACACAACTCTCCCATGTGCGTTTTGAAAATTATCTGGATCTTATTGGCTATTGATGATGTCACCGGGTAGAGAGGGAGGTTTTCTAGGAATGTCTTCATTCGCAGAAGAAGCAGCTGCATGTTAACGAAGGATGACGGTTCGATTGACCGTTTTCTCTAACTACCCACACTTACGCTAGGGTGGTTCGAGCCATCAACTCTGTGACTCGAGAACTGGTGATAGCACCGATATAACGGCAAGATCGTAGGATGAGATAAGTGCACAGCTAATGAATAGGGAAATACGCCAAAGATGGGTAATAATGCAAACTTGGAATAATGATTGGTCACTGGTCAGACGATGGGCGGAAGTGATTAGGAAGATGTGTGAGTGTGGTTCTTTCAAAAATATGAGACGAGACAAACATTCTACCTGCTATATTATACGAAAATCAGACGATTCTCTTCTTTGTTGAATGCGCACACAGTTCGTTCGAAATTAACTTTGAAAGTAACGGTAACGTGAATTTCGTTCCTCGTTACCACTGAAAAGGAACTGCGTTACGTTGAAGTTCCTGCTTTATAAAAGGAACGCGTTCCCCATTGAAGTTCCCGAAAAAGGAACGCGTTCCTTTCGTTAAGTTCCTACCCAACACTGAATATGGGTGACATGACACTGCCCTGCCGAACTCAACTCTTTACCTCAAGCCACTCTGTCCTGCCTCCATCTTCTCTTCTCCACTTCTGCTGTCCTCTGTTTCTTTTTCTCTTCCGACGAGTACCCTCCACCGTTCTCTATAATACTCTATAATCAATAAAATAACCTAATCATTGACATGCCATTAAAACCCAAACATTTATCATTTCAAAAGAGAAATTTTCATGATTTCATTTAAATATCTATTTTTGATTATATTAACAATGTAACAGGATTTGAATGTGTTTTTGACTGACTATCAGCAAATACAGTAAACCCTCGTTAATCCAATCTCGGTTAATCCGAAATTTGACATATTTCGAACTTGAAGTCAGTCCCTGGCTGAAGGTATAGGCATTACAGTGTTAATGAATATGGTTAATCCGAATTCCAGCTAATCCGTAATTTGAACTAATATTTCGACCCCTCAATTGCTTTAGCACTGTTTTCGGATTGGATAATCCGAAATAGTTTGAGTGAATTCCTTGAATTGATCATTATTTTCCCAAATTCCATCCTTTTTATTTCAATTATTTGACGCATAACAATAGGCCGAAGCCAGCTCAGCTGTTCGCTGCCAAGAATACGTCATCCGACTCCGAGTGCGCTCGGCCGCTCTGTCTGTCCTTGACGAGCGGTAAGCTCGGAACACTCAATCACTCGGAATGGCCAAGCGCCAATGAAAGCTGGCCATCTAACGTTCGTTTTTTGTCGAAGATAGCCTAATACACACGATCAGTGATTCGGTTCCTCGCACATGTGGCATCTAGCTTTCTCTCGCGCACAATACGAAATTGCTTCAATTGTAAACGGGAAGTGTGATGATTTTCGTGGAAAAAGGGTTTTTTGGTTAATCCGAATTTTTATAAATCGAAATCACTTTTTGGGGTCCCTTGAATTTTGGATTAACGAGGGTTTACTGTAGTTACAAGCCAGAGAGGGTAGGGGATACTTGAACTATCTTTTTGGATGGGGGATGGCGTAGTGTCAATTTCTCTATTGTGACATTTTGAATATACAGCGAAACCTCTATGCATCGTTCCCGCATCCATCATTTTCCTGCTTGTATCATTCCTTTTTTCTCACCCCACTCCCATATAATCAATGTTAAATCTTCCTGGATGGATGGTTTTCCTGCATGGATGGTTTTATTTTCTTGGTCCCTTGAAAAACGATGCATAGAGGGTTTCACTGTACTTCGTATCATGACATTCCAAGAAAAAGTGCCTCATATATGATATATTTGATTGGATATATTGAAATTTGATTATAATAATATCCACTATTAAAATCATGGGAGGGAGAATCTGTATGCATAGTGTATGTGCGTACCTGTGTTCGTACCTGCGTGCGTTCCTGTGTTCATATCTGCGTGCGTACGTCCGCTGTATGAAATGCCTAGTAGGGCGATGGCTTCGGGTGCTGTGAACGGGCGGTAGTGTCGGATCTAGGAAAACGAGGAGTTGAGGAAACCATCGAGGGGGGGCTGCTGTTTCATCCGCGCGAGGGTTTCGGCTCAGGTTATCCCATTTAGGCATTGAATCCTGTAGAATACAAGACAGAAAAGGAGTTACATATATATAAATTTTGCAACTCATAGTATTAATTTCGCTAGAACCACACTGTGCCGTTTAAATATATATATAATGAACGCTCAAATACTAAAAAATTGGTAACTTATTACTACAATAATTGACTTACTATTACACACCTCACCTTGGCGTCATCATCAATATATACTCAAAGCCACTAACGCGTTCACAACTATACACTATTTGGTTAATAATCATGGCACGTCGTATACGACAGGCGCAACCTGCTAGTAAATATATAAAATATGGTGCTGTATCATAAACTGTTGTATGCTTATATTGTGTGTATATTTTTCATTTCCTATATAGCTGGAGGAAGGCAATTTGCTGATTGATTTCTTTCCTGAGGTCTGTCTTGGTGTGATTTGGGATCAAGTAGATAAAGACATCTTTGCGGCATATGATGCATCCACCATGTACACTTTTGTTCATAGAAGACAATCAATTTATGGTAGGTTGAAATCCTTGTAAGCTACCAGGGCAAATTACTATTTCATTCACCTTGGCTTGCCTTGCTCTGTTGTTTCGGTGTAGTATGGGGTGCTCGGCGTATCAGTATTGCAATCTTGATGACATGTGCTTGCGCCATCGTCGTTAGCGCAGATTACTGTAAAGTATAATTATTCACCGGAAAATAGTACAAAAGAATCGATTCTTCATTTTCAGAATCATTCCGTATTAGAATCAATTCTTAATCAATTCTTAATTAATCAAAGTATCCCTATTTACTAGGGCTGTGCGAGCAGAGCTTTTTGACTTCGAGCGAGTTTCGAGCGAGATTGACTTTTTTCGAGCGAGTTTCGAGCACTATTTTAGTTCGAGCAAGTTCGAGCACAAATTTTATAGAAAATTTAATTTAAAAAAAAAAATATCGTAAATAAAATCATATCTTGAAATATAGCAGGAATATCAGAAAAACGATATGACCAACCCTTCAACAATACTTCAGCAACATTTTCGTGAAAAAATTGAATGAAAAAAATTATTGTTTGAGAAGAACGAAAAATAAATTTCATTGTTGAAAATTTTGTAAAAAACCAAATAATCATGTCCATTGCTGGTTTTTATTTTATTTTCATTTTTTTCAGTCTTAGCATGATAGTTATCCAAGTGCAAAATTTGAAGTGGATACAATCAATATTAAAAAAGATAGCCACGACAATCATCACTTCCCAGTTAGAATTACGACAATTTTGTATTGCGTACGAGAGAAACCGGGCGAAACTACTTGATAAGTTCGGTACTGATGAGTTACTTGATCGGCTAACTTTGCCAATAGAAACACGACTCGCGAACTTTATGCCATTGGCGCTCGACTGTCCCGAGTGGCTTGATGACGTTTCAATCTGTCCTTGACAGAGTGTTGATGTGTTTTGGTTGAGGGGGAGGAACTGAGGAAGAGAGAGATGCTTAAGCGTGTCTGGTGGTAACTACGACTCAGCAGAACACACTCGGGAGTCAGTCAGTGCGGTGCAACTGACAGTGTCAGATGATACGCGTTGTAATCAATCAGCAAGTTCTACATGCAAAACCGAAGGGAGAAATGCAGAAACAAAACTTTTTCATAAGTTTCAGACACTATATATTTATTATTTAATACCAATCTGTTGAAAGATGAAAAGATGTCAAGTTTATTCTTCCACTCTCGCTCGCTCGCTCGAAAACGTTCGAGACTCAAAAGTATTTCGAGACTCGAAATTTCGATCTGGGAAAAAATCTTTTCGAGCGAGTTCGAGTCTCGATCTCGACTCGAACTCGCTTGAAAATTTCGAGTCTCGCACAGCCCTACTATTTACTACAATTCCCAAGTATGAGAACTCTTCAACTTTCTCGAAATCTTGGCCTTGCAGCTGCACTTCTAGAATTTTTTTCTAATTTTTGCTCATTACCATTGTATTAGTCTTTTATGTGCTAATTCTCCTCCCAATTCCTCGGTTATCTTCTCCCATCTTGACGTCTTATTTCAGTCTT
This sequence comes from Brachyptera risi, assembly GCA_964007535.1. NCBI lineage: Eukaryota > Metazoa > Arthropoda > Insecta > Plecoptera > Taeniopterygidae > Brachyptera > Brachyptera risi. The sequence continues at coordinate 45,058,374 of OZ023327.1, read as the reverse complement.
TTACAATTTTCAAAATCGATGGGCCTATCGATCATTGTTTCAACACTGAATTTATTGAATATACCAATTTGAATGGAATCGAAGTCTCAAACTGATTGTGCAGTAAATACCAAAGTTGATTGGTACAACGAATGGTACAGCAGCCTTAGTATCTTCAATGAATTTACCCCATTTTGTTTTAGGAAGCAATGTGAAGCCATATGGCAAGACACAACTTGCAATGATGGAGAAGCCGTTGATGATGTCGTCAGGGCACGTTGTGACTATGAGAGCCGGAGGCACGTTCAGTCTTGTCACGTTAGCAACTCATATCGAGAAAATCAGATTTCTTGATACTGATCATGGGAAGCTCGAACAGATTGTGAAATCACAAATCAGTATGTGCAGGTAATAATGTTCATGACTTTTATCTCTTGTCTATATATGTTTGTCATCTGATATCAAACGATGACTTCGAATAATGGGAAACGTGCATGAAATATTTGTACAGTAAACCCTCGATAATTCGAACTCGGTTAATTCGAATTCCGCGCTAATTCGAACCAGAGAAATGACCCCGGCCGCTGGTATAGGGATATCAATGTTAATTCATTTTGATAAGTCGAATTTTTATTATTTCGAATTTCGAACTGATGATTAGTCCAAACTACTCTTTTATTATTGTTTCGTGTTTGTTTAATTCGAATTTCAGCAAAAATTACGAATAAAAGTTTTCACAATTGGATATTTTATTACGTGAAATCCTTCGTCATCAACATTCCTGGCGACCCAGTAAGCTAGAGATACGTCATAGCCACATGTGCAGCGCGTGCTAGCATGATGAGGGGTCAGGCAGGGGGTCTTTTCAGGGTCACAGATAGACATCTGGCTGGTCGAGACACCCGAGCGGTAATGTTTAGGATAATGGACGTGATTGTGTCAACTTTTATTCGTAATTTTTGCTGAAATTCAAATTGAACAAACACGAAACAATAATAAATAGACCAGCCGGCTAGTGCATGTAGAGAGAATAATTCATTCATTTCATTCCAGGCCCTAATATTTATATTTATTGCCTTGCTTTTTACTTTTTAATCCAAACATCCAGTTTGGTAATTTGACTCTTTCAACACTGTGAACTGTGATAAGTGTTACCTAATGAATGACATGATAATATATAGTATTAATGGGACTCCTTGTTGTGTTGTTAAAATTGCTGAGAAAACACTTGACTTGAAGATAACCACATGGCTGTCAAAGTTGGCTTCCTTAGAGCAAGGGGGAAGTAGGAGGGAACAAACAACGTGCAAGGCGCACATGGTCAGCCAAACTGCACGCGCACAGTATACTACTGTACTATACAAGGAAAAACATTTTTTTCATAATTCGAATTTTTTTAATTCGAATTTTGGTTTTTGGGGTCCCTTGGAATTCGAATTAACGAGGGTTTACTGTATCATTTTATATAGTTATCTGTAGGGCTGTGCAAAGAGAGTTCTTTCAATTCGAGCAAGTTTGAGCGAGAATAGATTTATTCAAGCAAGATTTGAGCGAGTTTCGAGTAGAATTTTCATCCTTGAAAGCAAGATCAGGCTAGTTCCAGATTGGGCTAATTCGAGTTTGGCCTAGTTCGAGATCAAGCAAGATCAAGATTGAATATATTTTCAAAAGAAATGAAGCACAAATAGGGTATAAATGTGATTTACAAAAATATTTTTCAGTTTTCTTCTTAGTTACCCTTTATACCAAAAAACAATAATTGGATCATAAGCGCTCTTGATCTCGAAATGGCTCAATCTCGTCTGGATAAAAATCGTACTCGAATCTCGCTTGAAATAATCTGAAACTTCAAGTCTCGAAAAAAACTCCAGTCTCGAAGTTTCAATAATAATTCAATTAAGTTCAAGTCTTGATCTTGACTCAATCTTGACTTGAAATTTCAAGACTCGCACAGCCCTGGTAATCTGCAACTAAAGCTCAGGGGATCCATTCCTTTTTTAATTTCCAATGGAAATTCAACTGCTCAAGAAACAATTAACCCCTTCACTGTCAGTCAATTTCACTGGTTAGCCAATAATTGATATTTCCAGAAAAATTATAACCTTTTCAATAATTAACACAGTAATCTTGAATTTTTCAATTTCCATATTAGTGAATAAGTTGCTAATTATTAATAAAATTACAAATATTTATCCAAATTGGAATAATAGGTCCAAGTCAATCTTAAAAGTTGTTGCCGGTTGTACTGTACTTCCCAGAATGTCAAGTCATGACTGGCCTACCCGTCATCATTATTAGTCTCATCAGAGTACCGGTAACTAAAGTCCTCAAACTCATCACCATTCAACTCAAGATCACTGGCATCATCTAATACATATTCTAAAGTATCTACATTCATGTTTATTCACTAGGGTTGTGAACAACAATTATTGATATTCAGGGGTGTGCAAGATCATCCATGATATCGATTCAATAATCGATGAAAAAATTAATCAACATAATTCAATATCATTTTAATTATCAATATTATCAGTATTTAAATAATTCAAGAGGAAACTTATATTACTAACCGAAACACCTTCTATTACCTATAGAAAGAACTCTATTACAACGCCAATAGATCTTAGTCATCATTACAGTGCGTCGTTAAAACCCAATATAAAAAAAATCTCTATTACTGACTAAAACAGCTTCTAATACTGACTGAAATAACTATACCGACCGTCGTTATTTCTATTACTGACCGAAATAGCTTCTCTTACTAACAGAACGCTCCACTTCCTAGAGTTCGATCAACAGTGATGCCAGATGAACTATTTTAAGATGGAAATTCAAATATAGGCCCTACCATAAAATGATAATTTCATATTATCGATAAGACAATGGGAATTTTAAATGATTATCGATAATTGAATCATTATCTTTTCCCACCCCTAGTCGATGTATCGATTAGTACTATCGATATTTTTTCGAATGATATGATAATCGATTCAAAAGCTACGATACGATAATTGCTATGATCAATTTCGATCATCGAAACCATCTTTTAGTCGTTTCAGAACTTCCCTCGTTTCTGTATGATTATCAATGGCGCGAAAATATCTTCGTCTTCTACTGGACATGCCAATCAACCAAACAATACACTGGTAATTCCAATGCGTTCCGATATCTGGACACTCGATACAATTATCGAATAGGAGAACAAATATTGATTCGTTACAATTAATTATCGATGTGATATAATCAATCATGACTTTATACATCAACATCGAGGCCGGTGAGTGTTGTGCCGCTAAAAGACACCATTTTGATTATTTTTAAAATAATTTTACTCAGTCTTGGCTCTTTTATTTAAAAATTGTAAAAGGAACTGAAGGAACAGACCTGCGCAAAAGTCAAATATCAAATTGGTTTCGCATCTAGTGTGAATGCGATCAACTATTTGAATGTATTGGTTGACAATAAATTCCGAAAAGATTGAACTATTCGCAGCGGAAATATACGCCCATAGCACAGTCGAGGCAAAATAAGTTGACTGAACTGCCATCTCTAACAGTGAAGGGGTTTTCAAAATGGTCATGATTCTGTTTTGCATAAAATCGCATACCAGGCCCTAAGTCATGATGCGTCATAAAGCAGAGGAGCCATCCTGCTCAATTTTATAGGCCGTCACAGTCGTTATCAATGAGTAGAGCCTGTCAAAAGCCATCTTTTAATTGAATCAACAGGTTATGAAGGATGTACGTATTGCTGATGACATTGATTCTAAAAATCTCAAATCGATTCTCTAAGCCCCAGAATCGATTGAAAATCAATTTTGAAAAAACAAAAATGATCCTCAATTAAAGTTGCGTGATTTTAAACTTTTTATTTCAACCTGCCCTTGGCGTTTTACGTGAAAAATAGCTGCTAGAGACTTCTTTGAACTGTACTGTACCATTCGGGCATTTCCGTCAACGTTCGGCTGTCAGACGTAACCGAAGGGATAGTAAATTAGTCCAGATAGTAAAATCTCAACAATACAAAATAATATAGACAGCGAAATGAGCAATTATTGGGACGTGACGAAGTACAGCACTGACCCAAAAACAAATTGAAAAAAAAAATTGAGAATTGCTTTACATCAGAATTGATTCTGAATCGATTCTCGATTAATCAATGCTATCACTTGTACGTATATTCAATGTCATTTCGAGCCCTTTGACAATTTGTTATAACATTTTTGGCTGCCATTTTATTGAATCTGTTGAAATTCTTTATATGTAGATTAACAAAATCTAAAATGCATTCATCTAGCCTATTGTATTCACCTTGTACATTTTAGTCATGTTGTTGAGGATCATCATTATTGTACTTAATCTAATCCTGCATTCTGTGAACTTATAACAAATGAATGTGCGTAATATAGTGCTATCACCCACCACCCACTTGTATCTGGTACCACTGCTATCACACTACTAACCTTATCACAACTAGAGGTGTTTGAAAATGCTGTCACGATTTCATAATTTTTGCATCTGTATTTGCAAATTTCGATGTTTGGCAGTGTTTTTTTTTTTGGCCTAGTGTCATGTGGAAATGACATTCTATGAAGTTTTAAAAGGGAAAAAAGTAAACAAGCTTACAAGTACACAGTTTACAAGTGAACCATCATTAATCCGAATTGGAAGGGACCCCCAAAAATTATTTTGATTTATAAAAATTCCTCTCCAACGTAAATCATCACTCTTCCTGGTTAGAATTTAGTCAATTTCGTATTTCGTGCGAGTTAAAGCTAGACGACCAGCCGGGAGTACGAGTAAGAAACCGTCTAGATGATCCTCAACTTGCTGATCGTGTTGGCTCCAACCATCTCCGACAATGCGCGATTGTCGAATGTCTCACGTCCATTGGCGCTCGGCCGAACGAATGTTTTGAGCTCATTATAGTCTTGTAGTCGTCAAAGTCAGAACACAAGCGCGCATCAACTGAACACCTCATACGTTGAATAAAAAAATATGGAATCTGGGAAAATCGTGCTTTTTCATAATAAAACATTTGAAAAACGTGTTTTTCGTGCAATAATTCACAGTTTCAAGTCGATATCATTTTATGAGCAAATTTGGGCATATTTTGCATATTTTTGCAACTTGGAAATTATATTAATCAATTGACAATTTGTTGAAACGTGCTCATATGGATGTTTCATCATCATAAGAACATTTCGCGATTTCTCGGCTTGCGATAGACAAACACCTCTACCAATAACAGCTTGATTATATTCCTTTCTCTCTCCCTCTCCCTCTCCAATCATCGTCCATTGAAGAAACTTGTTTGTAATTGACGAGCCATGTTTTTCATTGAAAAAACATAATTCATTGCCATCTTATCGTTGAATATCAATCCATAGCAACATTGGAGTATTATTTCACTGTGCTTATCATTTACTGTTCAATATGTTCTTAATTGGTTTCAACTACATTGCCTCTACAATTACTGTTTTTCACCATGTATATTTTCCCTGACATCCTAAAACGATCGCCAAGTCTGAGTAACGAGATATTCGGAATATTTATCAATGATGATAATATACAAATTCCCAGATAGGACTTCTGTTATTCAGTATATGTGACCTACTAGGGATATCACGATACAGTACTATAAAGTGGCGTTGTTTTGGTGATCTTGTGTATTGTTTTTATGCTCAAGCTGTTACGCTTCATGCATCTTTCTTGTGTATCATTTTCATGCTTAAGTAATACTCTTTCTATTCATTTTAGATTTGATAAAGCGTACAGCATATGCACATTGTTGGCCAAAGAGCAACTATGGCGATCACTAGCAGAAGAGGCATTGAAGAGTCTAAATATCGAGTTAGCAATAAGGATATACAGGGATTTAGATGACGTAGCCATGGTGATGTGCTTGTCGTCCATAAAGGCTATAGAGTGCAAGCTGTTGTTGTCAGGCCATATTGCGATGTTTGTTAGAGAGTTTGATGTTGCCCAAGAATGGTATTTGAAATCAGAATTACCTCGCTGTGCTTTGGAAATGAGAAAAGATCTATTGCATTGGGAAAAAGCTTTACAGCTTGCTCAGAAACTGTCTGCAAAAGATTTACCGTACGTTGCAGCAGGCTATGCACAGCAGCTGGAGTTTACGTGAGTGCACTCCAATTACATTTCTTCTGTAAAATGTTATTTCGTATTTGGATGAAGTTGAACTCCAATCAGTAAGTGACCTTCTATCACTTTGTGTTCATATTATTTGTCCAGGCAGTAATATGTATTATTTACTATGTAATATGTGCTATTTCATACTATGGTTTGAAATGCGCATTAAATGGTATGTGTCAGTATAACAGTTAGACCTAGTGGTATTGGGCAAAAACGAAAATATGATATTTTCTGCTTTCCAATTTTTTTAGTTGTTACCGGTACTATGCTGATGATGTTCCACCATGAATCCACCTGGCATATATACTTGGCTTTCAAAAACCATTTTGACAAATAATGGGAAAAGTTTGGTTCATTAGTTTCAAAATTAAGATTTCCATTTTATTCTTTTCAACAAGATCATTTCCAATAGACCTACATATCTAATTATATGGACGTAATGTTATGAATGGTGCTTTAAATCATTACTTCCATTTGTAAATGTTATAAATACATTTTCCGTAGAAATTCATATCATATGTAATCTGAAGTAGCCTCCAATACATAGGCTTCTGTCACGTGACGCCACTCATTGTTGTAATTGACAGACAACAATGTCCACCAGTTGGAATGGACCAATCAGAATGTTTGGTAGTCCACCAGTTCGCTGTGTTGCTATGGTAACAATTGTTTGTCATTTGTTACTTGACAGAAGCCTATTGTAGGTTTTATTTATTATGCAGTCAGGAGAGATGGAGAGATGAATCCTACCCTAGATGAAATGGTGGAAACACCCCCTGGCCCAATTTAATTGGTTATCTGGGAAAGATATATATATATATATATGCAGTCAGAAAGAAACTTGTTCGTTTAGAATAAAATCTGAGCAGCTGTGGATTTGAGGCGTAGGTCCATTTGGGTGAAGTTGAAATGCACTTGTATTTACAATCATTATATTCCCCATAAAATCATAACAGAGCCTAGTATTTTTATTTTTCAACCAACTCAAATCAAGTGGGCGTAACAACTCATTTGTACATGAAACATGAAGAAGGGGATACAAAAACGAGCAGTATACATCGAGAAACTCACCGTAAACAGTGAGATGAAAGAGGTGAAGAAATGAAAGTCGTTGTACAAGTCAACGGCACTCATAAACTGTTTGTTTCTAGTGGCACTTTCACGCAAGCATTATTTAACTACGAGCGAGGCCTCGTCGACGGAGGAGACGATGCCGCGGAGACTCACCTGGCTCGCTGCCGTGGCGGTATCGCTCGTATGGCAATACGGTGTGGCGACGCCAGACGAGGTATTACAATGGCCAGCGAACCAGGCACAAGCAGAGAGCTTAAGATGGACTGTGCTGAGATATTAGAAGAAATGAAGGTCTGTATAACCGAGGTGTATTTAATTTCTTCAATTTCTCCAATTTCAAATTGTTTTGTTCCTTATAATTTTAATGTGCAATTAATAAAAAGAAAATTGATGAACCTTGTCTCTATAGTAGATGATGTTCATGATAATAGCGTAAAATAAGAATGGTCTGTTCATTAATTAGGCTATGCTCATCATAATACAATCTACTGTATCATTGGTAATGAATTCAGTAGCTATGAATAATGGTTACGAGCTATGAATTTGATGCGGTAGAGAGGCATATCTCAGCTCTTGTCCAGAAGTGACCTTGACAGGATAAATTAATTCCTGAGTTATCACTTCTTTTAAATTTCATTCAATTGGGACCCAGAACAAGAAGAGACTTTATTTTTATATGAAGAGTAAATGGGAAAGAAAGAACAGTAGCTTACCAAGGTTCATATGTAAATAGGCCTACCATGATGGACAGCCGTTGCAAGAATACAGCTAATATACAGACACACGAGGTTTCGGCTATTGTTCACAGTTATTCGTTGAGTTATTCGGTCACAGTTAAGTCACTATCTATCTGTCTCTATCTACTCTACTGTGACCAAGGCAATGGCCGAAACGTTGAAACCTCATATTTCTGTGTATCATATCTGTATACTCTCAAGTTTCAACAGCTCTCCACCATGAGTAGGCCCATCTGCTTATGAACCTTGGTAAGCTGACTGTTCTTTTTTTCCCATTACCCAATTCATATATCAAGCCTCAGGCTATTTTCCTATTCACACCAAGACTTTATTTGTAGTTGATTAATGCTTTTATTACCAACAGCTATTTGGTGAAGCAGGTACAATGTATGAAAAAGGAGGCTTCATAACTGAAGCAGCTTCTGCTTATATTCGAGTGAAAAACTGGACTGCAGTTGGCAAACTTCTCCCAAATATCGTTTCTCCCAAGCTTCACATACAGTATGCCAAGGTACGATTTGATTGGAAAAATTTGTTTTTGATTTTTTATCTTCTTGTGTGACTGACAATAACTATATACATACAATATATGTATGCAGATTTCAGATATTCAATGTGTGCAGATATGTATGCAGATATGGTTTGTTAGGTTTGATTTGAATCAGAGTAGATGTAATCTTACTAATGTAAGAAAATCTTTGAAAGGAGAAGCATGAGTTTGTACTCTAGACAAAAGGAAATGGGACGATGGTTCTGGAGCGGTAAGGGTAGAGGCTGCAAGAAATGGGGGCAGCCACTGGGTTTCAAGTCGGGCAAAACACTCGGCTGTTAAAATACGTTTGGAAATTCTGATACTTTTGTGATGCAACCATCACCTTACGCATGATCAATGGAAGATTCTACAGCCCCAGAGTGTGTATGTGTGTGTAGTAGTGATAACATTGATTTTCAAAATCAGGAATCAATTCTCTAAGCTCCAGAATTGATTAAAAATCAATTTAAAAAAAATTCCACCCTAAAAAAAAGTTGTGTAATTTTGAACTTTTTTTCAACCTTCTCGTGGCGTTTTACATAAAAAAATAGCTGCTAGAGACTTCTTTGAACTGTACTGTACCATTCGGGTATTTCCGTCAACGTTCGGCTGTCAGAAGTAACCGAAAGGAGAGCTTGTGTCGTTCTCCTCTCTTTCCTTTACCCCACTCCCATCGCATACGCATCACATTCCACACCTCATCGAGACGAAAACTCCCGAGCGTTAGTGGAGTTAAATAGTAAATACGAAATAGAGACGATTGTTCGAGACACCTATAGTTGTCAGTATACTGCTCTCATAAAATGCAATGCAGCTTGCAAGTTGCAGGTGGATGAGCACGTGTACATTGTATCTTCAATCATGCTGATTGTCAACAGATAGGAAAATCTCAACAATACAAAATAATATAGTCAACGAAATTAGCACGTATTGCGACGTGAAGAAATACAGCATTGACCAAAAAAAAAAAAAGCAAAAGAATTGATTTTTCGATTAAAGAATAGTTTTACATGAGAATCGATTCTGAATCGATTCTCGATTAATCAATGTTATTACTAGTAGGGCTGTGCGAGACTCGAAATTTTTGAGCGAGTTCGAGTCGAGACTCGAACTCGCTCGAAAAGATTTTTTCATAGATCGAAATTTCGAGTCTCGAAATACTTTCGGGTCTCTAACGTTTTCGAGCGAGCGCCTGAGAATAAACTTGTCATATTTTTATAATTCAACAATTGGTATTAAATAATAAATATATAGTGTCTGAAACTTATGAAAAAGTTTTGTTTCTGCATTTCTCCCTTCGATTTTGCATATAGAACTTACTGAATGATTACAACGCGCATCATTTCACAATGTCAGTTGCTCTGGACTGAATGACTCCGAGTGTCTAAGAGTTCTGTTGAGTCGTAGTAACCAGCAGACACGCACACGCGTCTCTCCCTTCTTCAGTTCCTCCCCCTCACCAAACTCTTCAAGGACAGATTAAAACGTCATCACACGTGTTGCCAAGACACTCGGGACGGCCGAGCGCCAATGGCAAAAAGTTCGCGCGTCGTCAACGGCGAAGTTAGCCGATCAAGTAGCTCATCAGTAGCAAACTTATCAAGTAGTTTCGCCCGGTTTCTCTTGTACGCAATACAAAATTGTCGTAATTCTAACCGGGAAGTGATGATTTTCGTGGCTATCTTATTTAATATTGATTGTATCCACTTCAAATTTTGCACTTAGATAACTATCATGCTAAAATTGCAAAAAAAATGAAAATGAAATAAAAACCAACAATGTACATGATTATTTGGTTTTTACAAAATTTTCAACAATGAAATTTATTTTTCGTTTTTCTCAAACAATGATTTTTTTCAATTCAATTTTTTCACGAAAATGTTGCTGAAGTATTGTTCAAGGGTTGGTCATATCGTTTTTTGATATTCCAGCTATATTTCAAGATATGACTTTATTTACAATGTTTTTTTTTCATTTAATTTTCTATAAAATTTGTGCTCGAACTCGCTCGAACTAAAATAGTGCTCGAAACTTGCTTGAAAAAAGTCAATCTCGCTCAAACTCAAAAAGCTCTGCTCGCACAGCCCTAATTACTAGTGTGTAGTATGCTGTTTGTATACTTGATAAAAGAACCATAATTTTGTATAATCATTTGCTTTATTATCAGGCCTACCATTAGTACAGTCGAACCCACATATAACGAACTCGGTTTTAACGAAATTTCGGTTTTTAAGAATTAATTACCATCCCCCTTCAAATCTCCTATCCTTACAATGTTAAATAAAGACCTATAACGAAGTGATTTATATTTCAAAATTCGGTTATTACGAATTTTTTGTCACTTTTCAGCTATTTTGCTCATTATTTTCAGCTATTTCCAACAAAATGTTCGAAAATCGGAGCATTTTGCGTGAATTTATTTTCAGGTTACATTTATTTTGAACGGACTGTACATCGTAGCAGCTGGTGACGCGTACAGCACGTGGTCATAACTCTTGCTGCACCCCCCCCCCCCCCCTCCCCATCCCACGCACAGTGGAACGGCCCAAAACAAAACACTCGCTCAACGCGCACTAAATAATAACGTGATGGTGACATCTTCAATGACTTTGTTTATCTATTTTTTGTTTACATTCCTTCATTTCCATTCGTGATAGTGTCCTGTAACCTAGGAAATAAAACACGAGAAGTGGGGAGTGGATGGTGTCATGTGATAGCAGATGATAAGTTCTTTATGAAAGGACATTGTTGTTTTCTATTACTTTCTACAAACATACTAAGTGATGATACGATGCGATGATAATATGTCACCTAATACAGTACTATACTAGGGCCTAAGTCGTAAATGTAGGCCTATCTCTATAAATCTCTAAAATTCAAGTGCTGTTATGAAAAAAAGCAATAAATCTCTATAACGATATTCTGTTTTTACGAACAGATTTTCATTCCCCTTGAAATTCGTTATATGCGGGTCCGACTGTATTATCAAACCCTTCACTTTGGCCACATGCTTTCTGTCAGTGATAGCACTATTTCAGGGTTGGGTACGAGACATCGCATTGCTCACGACCGTATAATAGATAGTACTGCTTGGTAAAAGGGTTAGAGGTATTACATACATTACCATAGGCTTGCCGTATATGGTAGGTGAAATACGTAGTAAAATATAAGGTAACAGGTTTTTTCAGCATTTGTAGAAACCAGACTTGTTCCATGTTCAGTAATATTTTAATCATTTGTTAAATTCAAAATCCTCAAGCTGCTAATGGGTTTCGAGCTTGGAGTGACCCGCTCGTCTCCCGGGCAAGTGCTCGTTGATCCGGTTCTTCTAATTGTGATTTTGGATAGCTCTTTTAAATAATTGATAAATAATGAAGCTCTTATAATTTATTTTGTATATTCTGCATTTGATTCATGGAAATGTCAATGCTAGCCTGAGATTAACGGAGGACCAAATTGTGATGGGGTCACTTTCTTTGACATAAATGCGGTACTGAATCTATTGTAAGTCGATCCTCATCTTGTATAACAAAATTCAGGTAGCCCCCCGTGTCTCATTCAGCTAGGCACTGGTTTAGAAACTGAAGTCGAGTGTGGCATGGATCCAAGTCTCGCATAACAGCATAAGGCATACATTTTTGTAAACATCATTCACTGAGATGAGTGGCCGAGTGGTTAATACCGTCATTCAGAAGACCGGGGCTCAATTCCCTCCTTGGTCGACCATCCTGACAGGTTTTTTTGTGGTTTTCCTCTGTCGTTCAGGTTAATTTGCCACGAACTTACCTCAGCTCCGCCGCTGGACGGCCTTGCTCACAACTCCGGTAGGCTGGGGGTGGGGGGAGATCAGGGACCGAAACTTGACGGAACCAAATTAAATGACATAAGATAAAAACGAAACCGATAGGGTGCCATGCTGTTTTCACACGAAAATGAACATAAACGAAAAAATATAATCACCCTGCGGACAAAACAACGAAAATTCCACAGAGTTAACTGTTAAAAAAATAACCAAACACCAACACTCAAACTCAAAGTATCTCCCGGACAGACCACGTAAACTCGGTTAGTTCCTTAACACTTTGTCTGGCAAGTGCCGATATATCGGTGATCTTTCGCCCACACGTTGCCTGGCAACGACCGATATATCGGTTTTCATTTCATCGTCGAAAACCGTACGCTATCGCCATCTTTCGGAAGTAAATGGAAACTTTTAAACTTGCCAACCTATCGCAGAATGAATAGATTTAAATGAAGAATTTTTTTGCTTGAAGTTGGTGTAAATGGTTTAAAAGCAAATAATTATCAAAGTGACTGTGACATTAGACAAAATGTCAAAAGTAGTGTCATGAAACATGGAGTCTAGAAATCCGCGGCTAACGCAAAACCAAATTGAATCGGAATTGTTTTGCGACAGTGACAGTGAAAATGATATCTTTGAAAGCAGAACAATTATAAATGACTTGTACTGACAAACTGCAAAAAATTTCAAAGTGATAGACAAATAAATAGTGATGCAATGAATTATTTAGTGTAACCTTATAAAACAGCTGGAATGGCTGCCAAGTAGGGTAGTTTTGACAGTGGAATGCATGCCAGACAAAGTGTTAACAACAGGCTATGACCAACTCCTCCCCACTATTTACTACTTTTACTATGTATTATGTGAGGTATTGTAATTCCTAATTGAATCAAAATAAATAAATAAAATAAATAAAAACACCTGATAAAATGACTTTTCATCTCATCCTCCCATCATCTCATGTATCATTCACTGACGCCAATAGATCGTAGTCATCAGTACGATGCGTCGGTAAACCCAATATAAATAAACATTCTTCTGTCTGCTCATTTGTATCCTGGGTACAAAATAGCCTGGAATGAGGTTGGGGTTAAAAGTAATCATCATCATTCATCAACTAAATTCAGGTGTACAACAAAATTTGTTTTTTGATTGAATTTTACTCTAAGATTCAGAGTTTGATGAATAATGAGTGCTTGAAATATTTTCAGCCAAGTTTTGATATTATGTTTTTATTCGAATGGAAGTAAGCCTTATGTAAAATATTAATTCTTCATGATATTGTAACTTCTTGATGTGTCATTTAGGCCCACCTTATTTTTTATCCAGGCTAGTGAAGCCGATGGTAAATATGAAACAGCCCTCCATTCGTATGAGATCGCTCGAGACTACGAGAGCGTCATTCGAGTGTATTTAGACCACTTCAATCATCCGAAGAGGGCCATTGAGATCGTACAAGAACATTATAGTGTAGAAGGAGCCAAGATGATAGCTAGGTAGGTAAACTGAAAATCTTTTCAAAAATATGTTCTTTGTCCTGCAAATAATGTATTGTTCTACTAGTTCTGAAGCAATCATTTTCAGTTGAGTTATCGATTTGTGAAATGTGGTGATGAAGCATTCAGTTCTAACCTTCTAAAGAGCTATGTGTCAATATACTGTGGACCTGTTTTGACAGCTCGTGAATCAATTTGAAATGGGAGTATGAAATATGGCATGAATGCGTGATGTGTGAGAGTAATGTGAGGCTTCTTTCTGTCTTTGTAGTTTGAGGCTTAATTCTTTGTCTGCTAACGCTCACATTGTGCGTGTTTTAGCCTGTTGTGTCCTCTGTGCTATGACCGTGTAAATGTGTTTTGTTTCCCTCGCTTTATTGTTTATTTTCTATCGAACTGCAAACTGCAGATATCAACCTGATTTTTTGTGTACTTTCACTCGATCTATTGACTGGTCATGATGATAATAATAATGATAAAAATAATAAAATCAATTTCAAGATTTTTATTTGTCAATTCAAGATTATATAATAATAATTATAATAATAATAATAATAATAATAGGACCTAATAATGATAATTTTTCTCCATTGGTAATTAGGAACGGTATACAGATTTCGTACAAAACTCCGCTAAGCTGCTCTTGCAACTTGTCAGCAGAGAATATTCTAGACAATATAATTCACAAAATAAATATTATTATTACTCATCGTCTTGTTTTAGAGCTGCTACCTCTGAATGGCGATATATGAGAAAAATAAAATCAACAGTTGTATGTACAACAAGCAACAAGAACAACAAACAACAAGACCCTTTTCAAGTAGTTGAGAAAAAAGAAGGGAAAAAAAGATTATACACCATTGAATAATTCAATATTCAGTATAGGCCTATACAGTTTACTGATTTATTGTAGAGTGATGAAACATTTCTCAACATTTAGTTTAATATCTGAAATGTATTTTAGACTGCGTAGATTTGCTGGCATGGCATTGACTAAAATTGGAACAGTTACCTTTAATAGTCTCTTGCCGTAACTGTTAATAAATGAGGGTATTACAATAATGATAATACAGTTATAATAATTTTTTTTTTTTTTTGAGAAGATTTCTTTATTTCACGAAATATATGTCGTTTACAAATATCGTAGACCCACAAAGTCAGATCAGACTTGTCTGTGGGTCTACTAATTATGTTGTCATACAAAAATATACATCACAAGAAATGTCTGGATAGCAGCTTGTTGACTTAATATTACAATTTAAACAAATAAAAAACTTCTTCACTTCTCTTTTAATAATAAATAAAATATATTAATCTTGTCATAAAGATATTGCTATGATATTAGCATTTGATTTTTCAAATTTTAAGATGGTAATTTACTATAAGATACAACTTTGCCAAATCCATTTTTTTATCTCAATTTTCACACCAGATAGTTTTTGTAAATTTAATAAATCAGGTGGAAGTTTGTTAAACAGGGTCGGTATTAGATATTGTTTTTCCTGTTTCCCATACGAATTAATATAAATTGGTGGTACAAATTTGTCCTTAAATCTAGTTATGTGGCCATGTTCAGCTATATTTTTGTGTTCACTAGAAAAATAATTATCCATGATGAAGATTAACAGATGCAGTTGCCTTACAGTGAACAAATTCAATGGAGCATTGTTTTTGTTTTTTGAAGCTATAATTTTGAATATTCGTTTCTGAATGTTTTCAATGTTGTCTCAAAAATTATTTGTGGTGAAACCCCAAGACAAAATGCCGTACCTAATTATGGTTTCAATAAGAGAGTAACAAACTATTTTTTAAGTATCAAAATAATAAAAATAATAAGAATAGTAATATTATTTATTCACAGTAGGCCTATACATATTACGTGTTATGTTTCGTCAATTGTCACTGTAATAAGCAGTCATGATAATCTTACATACAAATCTGTTATATGTATGATAAAATTCTTTTTCGATAAGATAACATTTTACTTTTGATTTAAAAGTATGTATATTGTTACCAATACGCAATTCTTTAGGTGAGATATTCAAAATTCAACACCATTGTGGTCGAGTCCAGTTTCGTAAAGAACAATTCGGTGATAATCCATATGGGGGTCATTTTCCCACGAGTGTTATGCAAGTGACTAATCTCTTTATCAAATGAATTGAAGTTGGATTTGACAAAATTTTCAAGTTCCAAGATGTAAATGCGTGTTATAGTTAACATATGGAAATTATTCTTGAAGACACCTCTACAACTCACATATCTTTTCCTGCTGGACAGAATTCTGAGTGCATATTTTTGTAATTTACGTAATTCTTTAAAACAACTGCGTCTTTCGATTCATTTTATATTAGTGGCGTCTATTTAGACAAAATTTTTGTCAACGACTCAATCTGAAGCTGACAAAAAGGAAAATGGCGAATGTTGAATTGCCGGCCTATCGCAATACAGTAAACCCTCGTTAATCCAAACTCGGTTAATCCGAAATTTGACATATTTCGAACTTGAAGTCAGTCCCCGGCTGAAGGTATAGGCATTTCAATGTTAATGAATATGGTTAATCCGAATTTCAGCTAATCCGTAATTCGAACTAATATTTCGACCCCTCAATTGCTTTAGCACTGTTTTCGGATTGGATAATCCGAAATAGATCGAGTGAATTCCTTGAATTGATCACTATTTTCGTAAATTCCATCCTTTTTATCTGACGCGTAACAATAGGCCGAAGCCAGCTCAGCTGTTCGCTGCCACTGAATATGTCATCCAACTCCGAGTGCGCTCGGGCCGCTCCAAAGACCTTAGTATCTAACTTCGTGAGATTAGATACTAAGGTCTTTGGCCGCTCTGTCTGTCCTTGACGAGCGGTAAGCTCGGAACACTCAATCACTCGGAACGGCCGAGCGCCAATGGAAGCTGGCCACCTAATGTTCGGTTGCTGTCGAAGATAGCCGAATACACACGATCAGTGATTCGGTTCATCACACATATGGCATCTAGCTTTCTCTCGCGCTCAATACGAAATTGCTTCAATTCTAACCGGGTAGTGTGATGATTTTCGTGGAAAAGGAGTTGTTTGGTTAATCCGAATTTTTATAAATCAAAATCACTTTTTGGGGTCCCTTGAATTTCGGATTAACGAGGGTTTACTGTACAGTAAACCCTCGTTAATCCAAACTCGGGTAATCCGAAATTTGACATATTTCGAACTTGACGTCAGTCCCCGGCTGAAGGTATAGGCATTACGATGTTAATGAATATGGTTAATCCGAATTCCAGCTAATCTGTAATTCAAACTAATATTTCGACCCCTCGATTGCTTCAGCACTGTTTTCGGATTGGATAATCCGAAATAGTTCGAGTGAATTCCTTGAATTGATCATTATTTTTCCAAATTCCATCCTTTTTTTTTAATTTGACGCGTAACAATACGCCAAAACCAGCTCAGCTGTTCGCTGCCACTGACTACGTTGCTCATCCGACTCCGAGTGCGCTCGGGCTGCTCTGTCTGTCCTTGACGAGCGGTAAGCTCAGAACACTTAATCACTCGGAACGGCTGAGCGCTAATGAAAGCTGGCCATCTGATGTTCGTTTGTAGGGGTGTGCGAATCCATGTTTTTTATTTCGAACCGAATCCGAACCAAATCTTCATGAAAAATACCGAATCCGAATCTTTTTAACATGCATTGTGGAGTGTGATAATTGGACAAACAACACTGCTGATCAAGTTACACTTGATCCAGGAAGTGAAAATCCTATCTCAGCATTCTCATAATGACTAGAAACTGCGAGGTATTCCACTGAAAACACGTTTAATCAATGTTTTTTCATGAAGAAGCATCATTTTCTCAATTTCCATCATTTTTATTTAACGCGCAATTATAAACATCGTAGCTGTTTGCTACATGGCATTTGTCATCCTACTACTGCGTGGTCGTGACGTGTGTGGTCTAACCTTGACAAGGACGAGACCAAAGACTTTAGTATCCAACTTCGTTAACGAAGTTAGATACTAAGGTCTTTGACGAGACTTTTGTTCGTCCGACTCGAGACGGCCGAGCGCCAATCGAAGCCGGCCGTATATGACTACCCCACCCACTCGTAGGCTAGTGCGGATTTCACTTGCTCACGCGATCTAAAAAGTTGACAATGCAATGTTGCCACGTTTTTGGCGCCAAGATTCGAAATTTTCAAATCTTTTATGTTGGACCAAATCCGAATCTGAAAGTGGATTCGGATTCGAGTAGAAAAACATGGATTCGCACACCCCTCACCCCTATTCGTTTGTTGTCGAAGATAGCCGAATACACACGATCAGTGATTCGGTTCCTTGCACATGTGGCATCTAGCTTTCTCTCGCGCACAATACGAAATTGCTCCAATTCTAACCGGGAAGTGTGATGATTTTCGTGGAAGGGGAGTTTTTTGGTTAATCCGAATTTTTATAAATCGAAATCACTTTTCGGGGTCCCTTGAATTTTGGATTAACGAGGGTTTACTGTAATTTACTTTCTTCAACTGATATTGAGGAACTTATCCTAATACATGAGTCTGAAGAACAGTCAGAATAAGATGAAACTGGTTCTCATCCGATCTCGATATCGATAACAATAATAACAATTTATCAACTAGTGAATTATTTGTATAAACTATTGTGTTTTTGGAAAATGACTCAGTAAAGTGTGCACAGCTGCTGTCAGAAAACTCAGCACTGTAAAAATTAATGGTAGCAAAATCTATTGTTGATATCTTATCTTTTTAGGTACTTTCAACGAAATCAGGATTATGGTTCTGCTATTCGCTTCCTTGCCGTTTCTGGCTGTATCGGCGAAGCATTTGTTATGGCAAGGCAACACAAGCAGTTGAAATTGTTGGGGGAAACACTCATCTCACAACTCACAGTTGGAGTCAAGACACCGAAACCTAGTGACTTTGTCAGCTTGGCAAAACATTATGAGATACACAAAGATAACTTATTGGCTGGCAAGTTCTTCTTTTATTCACAGATGTATCAACAGGTATAGACAATTTGTATATTATGTAATATTTTCTCAGATTTAAAATCTTGTAGAGGATATCTTTCAAGGTACCATGCGATAGACAAATTCATTATGCATGCTTTTAATAATGATTTTAAGATCCATTCATGATGCGATGATGTTTGTCTTATGGCCCTTTGGGTTTATTGAAGTCCTTGATCTATTCATGGCACCGTACACTAGCACTGACCATAACTTTGAGATGAATATGAATGGTCAATTTCAAGTTGACATACTGTAAAATCGTACAAAACAGGCGATCAGAAAGCCTCAATTTCGGATCAGTGAGAGACAAATGTCGAAGTAACCAAACTACCTGGACTCGATCACCAGGTTCAGTTCAATTGTTCAAACTTGAGAGTGCAGTTACAAGGGCAACAACCTCAATTCTGATTGATGTTGGTTAGCTTTCGACGTTAATTTCTATGTGTATTGTGAACAGACTGTTCGGATTGCGTTATGTGCAGTGTTTGTTTCTGAGTGAGCATTCATTTTTTGTTTGACGCTCCAAAAATGAGAAAATTTAAAATGATTAGCAGTTGGCACAGACTGTAACTACCAACTACTAGCCTATGTCTGCTAATTATTACTGAGGCAATTATCAACATGTGAAAAAGCTTTTAGTATTTCACTAATGTTTCCCATGATATTCTGTACTAGGTAGGTAATGAGCTGTAACTTTAGTTTCTCTGGTACGTGACAATTCCCATACATTTAAGTTAAATGTAACTTTTTCTGTATACATAATTCATTCTTGCCACACTTGAGCGTAAAGAATAGGCAAATCATCTTTTTTTCTTGTTACGTAATTTGAAATAAAGTGTCTAAAGAATTTACATGGCAAACATGTGATTGTTCATGTATCAGTTTGAAGTTTCTCACATGGTCATTTGTTCTTGTTGATTCCTTCAAAATGTTATACGTATAATGAAACCTCGATCTATTCTTTTCAAGGAGCCAAGGATAAAAATACCTATGCAACAAAACGATCCATGCAGAGAAATTCAACAATGTTTTATGCAGAGGCAAGCATTTGGGGTTCAACGAACAATAAAAACGAATTGTTTTTAAAGTGTTTCTTTCTCCAATATGTTTACGTTTCAGGTTTTCCAAGCTCAAAAAACCTACTGTTATTTTTGCGATTTTTTTGTGAAAAGAATCATTTTCGCGATTTTCCGCTATTGTTATTTTAGTCAAAAATATTGCAGCAATAATTTTTTTCTTCAAACTAAATAAAGTCTCAGACAAGCTGTTGAACACACTGAACCATTATTCAGGAGACTGGGGTTTGATTCCCTCCATGTTCGACCACCCTGACCAACTACAGGTTACAACCGACTCCTTCCCACTATCCAAAAACACCTTATAAAATAACCGTTCATCTCATCATCCCTTGGCCACAGATTTCTGAACGTAATTTCTTTTCACTTTTTGGACATTTCATTTTTTGTTTTTGCTGATCAATTACCGGGTACATATTGAGAAGTTTGCTTACATGATATTTTTTCAAGTTCCCTTTGTATTTCTTGCCTTTGTCTTTCAATTGATAATTCAAAATAGCAGTAGGCCTACATAATGGTAATTATTCACCATCAAATCCTATCCACATGAAGAAAATGAAGTCTGTAAACCAGATCGATCTATCTGTAAACATCGATCCAGGAACGATGCATAAGTTTTCACTGTCTAGAGGATTGGTTAGAGTATTAGAATTTTCAAGTTATTTTCTCTCTTCTGTTTGTGTGTGTTGAACTTTGTCATTGCTCTCATGTTCTAGTCGTTGAATCACCTGATGCGAGCGTCGGCCAGTCCTAGTGATGAACAGGAAGCGTTGTCGTTGTGTATCGATGCAGTTACAGCAGCAAAGGATGAATATCTAACCAAACAACTTTTTGACTTCCTTTTGGGAGAAAGAGATGGTATTGCTAAGGTACGTCACCTGATGTATTTATTTATATTTGCTTCAACGATGCACTATAATGATTACTAAGATCTATTGGCGTCGGATGAATGATTAATGAGATGACGGGATGGTGAGTTGAAGGTTTCTTGGATAATGAAAAGAACATTGGGAATGAAGCGGCTGTGATCCATACTGTAGGAACTTACCCGGCTTTTACCTACAGCCCCTACCTAGGGCCTACCTAGGTACCTACAGTGGGACGCCAGAGACACCTCTGTAAAGATGGATGGCAACTGAGATCGAACCATTGCCCGTCTACCTTCGCCTCCTGGAATAAAGTGGTAGCTAGGATAAGTCAAAGTTGAATTCTTTGTCTAGATAATGGAGGTATTTCAGGTTGGCGTGTGTTATGTTGCAAGCATAAATTCATTTTTTTATAAGCCCCTCATCTGGCGCGATCAGCTCTGCTTTGTAAACCGAATTCAAGCCGTTTTTGTGGTAGCTAGCACAAAAAGTATTCAGGGTAGCAAGGAAGACTATCTGCTAGAAACAGTGGCAGACAAACCACTATTAGACACTTCCGAGTTTTCACCAACCTATTGTTTGACCAACAGAAAATCAAATAATTATAATATTTTACATACCAGTGAGAGGAGGGAATGATTTTCATTAGAGCCCTACCAGTTTTTCTCAAATATAATGTCATTTTCAGTAGTTTTCTGCTAGTCGATTCAACGAGTATCTTTCTAGGTTCATGACGTCCGGCATACTTTAACTCCCCTCCCCTCACCCTCCACATGTGGCACCTATTCTGAAATTTGGCATAGGTTTAGTGCTACATTCATTCAAATTTATTAGTGCGTTTATTTTAAAAGTTCATTACCAACACTGGAATTACTCGGGGTTTACTGTATAAAAGTTTGAATTATCAAAATATTCAACATCGAGCTTTTGAATCAAAACTCTCTAAGGACCAGAATTGTTGTTTGAATTATAGCAAAATTTGAGTTATCAGAGTTAACGAGTTCACCATATTTCAAATTTTCTTTCAGGATGCTAAATTCATCTTCAGATTGTACATGGCAAGAAGACAGTTTAAAGAAGCTACAAAGACAGCAATTATAATATCAAATGATGAACAAATTAGGGGTGAGTACTTGAAGAGATTGTGTTATTAGTTACTCGTATAATACGTACTTGAAATACAGTGGAAACTTGATAAATCGAAATTCAAGGAACTCCTCAAATTCAATTTTGTGTTCCAAATGTCCAAAATAGGCCTATGTATTGAAAAGGCAATATCTATTTTATTCAGTACCTGTAATTCAAATTTAATAAAATTGTTATAGTGAGAGCTTGATGTGTGAGACAAATATCATACTTATCCATACTTGTTTAACGTATTTCCTTAAGAAGTAGGCCAGCTTGTTTATAATTTTTCACTTATCAAAACTACCATGTTTGTTTTTCTTGCTATCTCTCTTGATCTTTAAATATCTTCTAATTTGCCATTCATGTCAATCTCATATATGCAGTTACTTGCACCATTCCATTGGTTTATTATTTCATCTGAGGTAGTAGTCTGACATCACGGTGAACTGATTATACTGACTGGATTTCACCCTTTCCCTCCCATGCATACAGCACCCTGCCTCCGTTCATCAAGCGAGACCTCAGTTGCAAGTATGTCACGGAGAGCAATGGTTCGCCTTCAGTGTTCAGTCGTATTTCATTAGAGTGAAGTGTTCCTCTCTCTTTCGCTTAGTAATTAGTTTGGAGAATATTTGTTGCCGCTTGGGAATATTTCTTCACGACTGCCACCTTTCTCTTAGTCACTGCTTTGGTTGCGGTTGGTTAGTTTTCCTTCCTTCAGCTGAGTCAGCTCTCTTTTCGTGATTCAAGTTCATTGTTCTTTTAGTGATGGAAGCAATCAACTAGTTTTCGCCACTATTTTTTACGCTGTGATACAGAGGGAATTTTCAACTTCCTTCGTATTACACAGCATTCTTCTTGGGTTAGTTGCAGACATCTCAGTTTGTTATATATTCATGTGATTGCATCAAGTTACTGTAATTGCATATTATTTTTTTGTAGGGGTGTGCGAGTTTCAGAATTTGAGTTTGGTTCGAGTTTGAGTTTGAGAGAAAATCACAAGTTCGAGTTCAAATTTAAAAAAAAATGGTCAGGCCGAGATTTGCGTATCAGTAGCATTCTCTGGACCCTAAAATTCGAAAAAAATGATCACTTTTTATATTCGGGACAATACAAGTACAGGAAATTCTGGAAAAAAACGAAAAAAAATCAAACTCGATATTTTCGAGTTTAGCTAAATTTGAACTCGAACTCAAAAATTTGAGTGCTCATACACCCCTAGTTTGTTGTTCCATTTGTCCCCTATTTCATTATTACTTTTCGTATTATTTCTTGTTTCAACCTAGTTGCTTTCTTGCACTCTCTTTCCCCAAGCAAACTTTGGCCAAACAGCAGTAGTATTTAATAGTTATCTTACCCCAATTTCAACTCGGTCTTGATGCACTATAAAACCCCAATATTCATTAATTTATTCATTCTTTCGACTGGGTACATTCTTTAGTTTCTGATATAACTCTTCAGCTGCACAAAATGGTGGGTGACCAGTGTCAATTATTTCACTCTTTATGTAAAACTAAAATCTATTTCATTCTGTACAACTTTTTTTGCCTCGATTATGATTTCAGAGACGGGTCAATGATATATTAAATTAATAGCATTTTTCCCCTTAATTTCTCTTCGTGTTCAGATTTTTGATACTTTTCAACAACTAACAAGTTATGGTACAGTAATTCATCTTTTTCATCCCACTGATAAGAACATTCCTTGGATAGCTAAAATCATGAAGGACTAAAGTAGAACATTACATTTATTCCTTTTGTGCCTCGGTTTGAAGGTGATCTAAATTCATTGTACAGTAGAACTTCTTTATTAAGTCTCTCTTTAGTAAATTTTTCACCTTGGTAAGTTTTATTTTTTGATCCCATCCATATGCCCCTACATGTTAAATAGTTTCTGTAGTAAGTTTTTCACTTTGGTAAGCTTTTTTGGTCTGATCCCCTGAAAAACACACTATAGAGGTCCCACTGTAATATGTATCTCCAAATTTAAAAGTTGCTCCTTGTCCACTTTTTTCCTCTATCGCCTTTTTTACCCGCTCTGTGTCTTCTCTTTCTCTCTCATCTTATTAAAATTTTACTTGACAAAATCGACATTTCTTGTAGGTAACTATCGCAGTGCCCATGATATTTTGCTTGGATTGTACCGGGACTTGAAACTCGAGGGTTTGAGTGTACCGTCCGAAATGAGAGAAAATTTGGCACTTCTTCACTTGTACACGTTAGTGAGAATACACGTGAGGAAAGGCAACCATAAAATAGCTGCTCGGCTTCTGATGCGAGTGTCTGAGAACATCTCCAAGTTTCCAGCACGTAAGTTTCATATATATCAGTGGTGGTTGGTGGATGTTTAAGAGGGTTTGATTGATAAGGTAGCGTAATGATTGCGAAGCCAGCGATTTGTAAGCGAAAAGGTACAGTTTTCTATTCGGGACTTTTCGGAGTCATTTATGTACTTTACGTTCACATATTAACCGATGAGAGGTCTAATGTTTCAACACATTGGCTGACAAAATATTCTTTCTCACTAGACCGTAGAGAATAAAATTGTTTTGGGGGAAACACATTTCTTGAGAAAAGTGATGCGGAAGAGACTTTTGGGCATTTTGTAATGAAGTAACTGTTGAAATGAAATCTATTTGTACATGGATATTTGTTCAACCTTTGTCAATCATAATTCATCAATTTCTTCATTTTCATTGACATTGTTTAGGCCTAGACCTGCCACCCTGTATCATCACTTTCAACACTTGTAGTAATGTTTTCATCATCATAATCTTGATTCACACTAACATCATCTTCTTCATCAGAATCAGAAAATTGTATATCATATTCATGTACCGTATCTCTGAATCTAACAATTCATCAACGATATTATTCAATAAACCAAGAGTTGGATCATCCGTCAAAGTTAGGTTGCTAGGCGCGGCCATTTTGTCCTACTTGTTTAAATTTTTCAAGGCACCACTAAATGGAAACTAATATTGAAAACCCCAGCGAGGAAAAATAATGTACGTGATGAATATGGTAATGACAATCACTTCTGGGTGACAGCAAAAATACAAATGCTATAACTTCAATAATACAAAAACAGAAAATTGAATCTAATGGCAACAAATCTGTCTCGTGAGTCTCTGATTTTACCACTTGGTACAAGCTCGAGTTCATCTCTTGAGACATGGCCAATGGGTCAATTGTTGAATATTATGGAAGATATGATGTTCTAATTCATGGTGAAATAGCAAATAAAATTGCAAATGTAGTTAAAGTCTAAAAGACGTAGACCTAATGGTAGTTGCAGTTGAATATTTTGATTAGCAATTCTTTTTTTTCTTATGAGGTCCTACTGTAGACATTGAATTTTCAAATTGTTTCACACTCACGAGCAATCATTATGCGACAATTTTTCATTTTGGAAAAATGAAGAGAAAATAGGTTGTTATGAAATATTCAGCAAGCCAATAAATCAAACAAATAGTCATGAAAATATGTTTTTATACTCTCAAATCAGTACTCAACTCACCAATTTTCAAATACCCTGCGCCATGACGTCCTGTTGGTTCCCTTATAGGAGAAAATGTGCGTTAGATATATACTACGAGCGCCAAAGACAGGCTAGGCTATAAGACAGGAACATACCACCAAGCCTTTGTACAGCAGTTTTGCAACATGATCGTTAGGGGCTAATGGGGTGAGGGGTATCTGGAAACGCAGAATGCGGTCCCTCGAGGCAGACTCGAGGTATGAAGATACCAGCTATATCTCAACCATAATTAAGTTATGTAATGAAAGTACGACATAAAAATACACATATAGTATATCTATTTTTGTTACATACAATACATTGAATACATTGAATACATTATATATATTATATTATTATATATATTGAATACATTGAAGATTTTTATCATTGTTGATATTTTTTTTTCTCAGCCTTATATTTCTGTTTATTATTATGCAGTTCACTCAAGGTGAACTCTTACCTAGCTGACCCTTCAGTATTTGTTTCTCGATGTTTCTCAAAACGTCGAGATGAAAATACCCAAGTACGTGGTTCTACCATAAAAATAAGTCCACTTCAATTTCATATACAGTCGAGCCCGCATATAACGAATTTCATGGGGAATAAAAATCTGTTCGTAAAAACAGAATTTCGTTATAGAGATTTATTGCTCTTTTTCATAACAGCACTTGAATTTTAGAGATTTATAAAGATAGGCCTACATTTACTACTTAGGCCCTAGTATAGTACTGTATTAGGTGACATATTATCATCGCATCGTATCATCACTTGGTATGTTTGTAGAAAGTAATAGAAAACTACAATGTCCTTTCATGAAGAACTCATCATCTGCCATCACATGACACCACCACTCCCCACTTCTCGTGTTTTATTTCCTAGGTTACAGGACACTATCACGAATGGAAATGAAGGAATGTAAACAAAAAATAGATAAACAGAGTCATTGAAGATGTCACCATCACGTTATTATTTAGCGCGCGTTGAGCGAATGTTTTGGTATGGTCCGTTCCACTGTGCGTGTGACGTTGAGGGAGGGGGGTGCAGCAAGAGTTATGACCACGTGCTGTACGCGTCACCAGCTGCTACGATGTAGCCTACAGTCCGTTCAAAATAAATGTAACCTGAAAATAAATTCACGCAAAATGCTCCGATTTTCGAATATTTTGTTGGAAATAGCTGAAAATGATGAGCAAAATATGCTGTAAAGTGACAAAAAATTCGTAATAACTGAATTTTGAAATATAAATCACTTCGTTATAGGTCTTTATTTAACATTGTAAGGATAGGAGATTTGAAGGGAAATGGTAATTACTAATTCGTAAAAACCGAAATTTCGTTAAAACCGAGTTCGTTATATGTGGGCTCGACTGTACGTACTTCTTTTAGCTAACATATATGCTTTAACTTCACTGTCACTCGCTAGGTTTTAGTGGAAATATTTGGCAACCTCATTACTATAAATTCTAATTAGTGGGTCTATTTATTCCTGACTTAAATCAAGTGTTAAATTAACGATATTTGATGTACATTGCCTCTTAACCCCTTGAATATCTTTGACGAGTGTCGCCCGCGAGACGCGACTTAGCATTCATGACCGACGACGTGTGAGGCCCGCTAATTACCGCGCGTCATGTTTAAATCCATATCTCCCAAAGTTACCGTCAGAATGTGCCATAGTATGGCTACAAAGATAGCTCTTGTAGTGAACTGTTGAACTAATCACAGACTATGTCGATAAAGGTAGTAACTCTTTGGGTAAATGATGTTTACTGACGCATCAAACTGACCTTGCAGCTGTCATTAGCAACAATGGCTATCAGAAACCAGCAAACAACAGTGAAACTGTTCTAAATGCAGTATTTGACAGCGATTGTGATGATGAAAATGATGATTCTACTTCACAGTTAGAATATGATAATGATAACAGTCTTTCAAGCGATTCAAGTAGGCCTAGATCCTGTGTCAAATGTCAGGCTTGTTCATAATTTTTAATTACTATTAGAATGGTAAAAGTAGGTTCAGTGAATTCGGTAAGCAAGGGGTTAAGATTGAAGCATTGATTTTTAAATTTTTTTAAAGAAAAAACAACCAAAAATTGAAGTGAAAAAACTCCTGTTCAACATTCTTGCAAAGAGTGTTGATTAATAATGAAAGAAATACTGTAATTTAATAATTACAACTAAATTTTGATGCGGTTCTATCATGCCTACCAGCCATATCAAATTACGATAGCTCGTGTGTTTAAGTGAATTTGCTATGCAAATTTTGTGAGCATCTGCAGTGTAAAGTCTTCATTTTTTTGTATAGGCAGGAACATAAATAACAGGAGTATTGCTTAACAGTTATTCTGCATGATTATATATTTCTAACTATAATCTATATTCAGTTCTGTTTTTGTTTCCAATGTTTGTAGACATTGTTCCTATCTTGACTTCAACTGTTATCGAATGCTCTCGAGCTGGTCTGAAACAGGCTGCTTTTTCGTACGCTGTCATGTTGATGCGTCCAGAATATCGGTCCCAGCTTGATCCTAAGTATGCACGAAAAATGGAAGGAGTTGTGCGGAAGCCGCCGAAGACTGCTGGGCCGGATGTGGAAGAAGAAACAACTCCGTGCCCCGTTTGTGTAACAGAGCTATCGAATACTGAGTTGAATTGTACCAACTGTAAAACTACAATACCATTCTGTATGGCAACGGTAAGAACGTAAATGTAATGCTATGAGCAGCTGACATTTGTATCTCTGAAGCAGTCACCACAAATAACTTATGTCGATACGTTATGGGTAAAACCACAACTGTATCCAAAAATTACTACCAGAAGTTGTTCCAAGATGTCTGTTTAGTACAGTGAACCCGTGTTAATTCAAACTCTGGTAATTCGAAGTTTGCTACAGCAGAATTTCTGTTATATGATTTTGAGGGGACTGGGAAAAATAATCCTATAAACAGATACTAATCGTATAAATGGTCATACAGTAAACCCTTGTTAATCCAAAATTCAAAGGACCCCCCAAAAAATGATTTCGATTTATAAAATTTGGATTAACCAAAAAACTCCCTTTCCACGGAAATCATCACACTTCCTGGTTGGCACTTCCAATGCCACATTGTGCGAGGATCCGCTGCACTAATCGTGTGTATTCGGCTATCTTCGACAACAAACGAACGTTAGATGGCCAGCTTTCATTGGTGCTCGGCCGTTCCAAGTGAGTGAGTGTTCCGAGCTTACCGCTCGTCAAGGACAGACAGAGCAACGAGCGCGGGCGATCGCTCTCGGAGTTTGATGACGCACTCAGTGGCGGCGAACAGCTGAGCTGGCTTCGGTATTTTATGCGTCAAATGAAAAGGATGGAATTTGGGAAAATAATGATCAATTCAAGGAATTTACTCGAACTATTTCGGATTATCCAATCCAAAAACAGTGTTAAAGTAATTGAGGGGTCGAAATATTAGTTCGAATTGCGGATTAGCTGGAATTCGGATTAACCATATTCATTCAGCCGGGGACTGACTTCAAGTTCGAAATATGTCAAATTTCGGATTAACCGAGTCTGGATTAACGAGGGTTTACTGTATAATGAATCCTATAAATACAACGAAAATGCATTTTTCATTTTTCAACAATGTGTTGGGTTTTATTAACAATGATGCATATGTCATACTTCAACACTGTTTACGGGTTGAGTACCGGTACTTCAAATTAACTCGAGTGAATTCCTTGAATGAATCATTATTTTCCCAATTTCCATCCTTTTTATTCGACGCGTATGGCAACGCACATGGAGCTTTGTGTGTGTGTCATCCGACCAAGCGGGTCTGACCTTGACGTACACGACACCAAATGACAACATATGCTGTGCTCGGAACGTTCGTTTGTCACACCATCAACTCGGGATGGTCGAGCGCCAGTAGAAGCGGGTCTAGCGAGCCGCGGAGCTAGCGGAGTAAACACGGGTGACCGTGATTGAGGCCCTAGCAATAGTTTATATGTATCTGCCGGTCACTTGCGCATCACTACTGTCGTTTTCATTGTTTTGAGCCAAAATGTCATCAATTGTTGTTAATTCACTTGTAATAATATCACTACCGGTATTGATGTTCACAAAATCCTTTTACCACTCGCCATTATCGAAAATACAACCACTTCGCGTGAAGGTCACACGAAAACTATCAGCTTTTGCATAGATGTATGACGATGTATTTCATCATTCTGTATGAAGAATCAAGGATAAAATGATTTAAAATTGAATTGATTGATTGTACATAGAAGTGCTACGACATGTCTTTTTTTTTTTTTTTTTTCTATTGTCACAAATTAGATTATACAATAATGTAATACAGTTTAAAACTGTCGTCCACTAAGCCATAGGTGGCTTATCTGTGGTTTAGACGATGAAAAGCAAAAACACTTAAATATACTGTGATTTACAATGCTAATATTTAATAAACTAATATTATAACATAATTCAATTTGATAGGTTAAATGATAACGAACATGAAAAAGAAAGAGGCAACCAATTTGGAATTAATTAGTTTGTCCATATTATGTCAACATATTCTGTAATTGACATTAACAAAAATTAAAATTAATAACAATGAATAGGTCCTATACTGTCACCATAAGTGAGTGATTAACGTAGATATAGAATTATGTGAAATGAACTGTTTTTATAATCAAAGCTTCAATTTCTTTCCTAATTTGAGCATACTTATTCATTTTTCTTAATTCAACAGGTATTTCATTGAGTATTGAAGGTATTGCGTATTCTAATCTTCTTTTACCATTTTTGTTATTGAAAAGAGGTAATCGGAATAATTCTAATTTTTGGAGCCTGGTATTAAATGGAGTGTCAACTGGTGTTTTATAAAAGTCAGAAAAATAATATTTAAGAATAAATCTGTACCTGAACAAGTAAGTAACCGGCAAAACATTTAAATACTGGAAAATTTCAACTGTATCTTGATGGAGAGATCCTAATTTTTGAGGAGGTACAATACTTTCTGATTGATCAACTGAGAGGCCTGGGCAGATTGGCTTACTAGATATGATGCGGGAAGCCATAGCAATGTTATTACTACTAGGAAAACGCAATATACGCGTTGTTGGACGAGCGGAAAGTATTAGTATGTCGACTTCTTTGCCAAACTTTTGCCTACATTCGCCAATTGGGTGACATTCAAGTTAGAAATGGGTTCGAGTGGTACCAATTTAGCACATTTCATATTTTTTCTTCAAAATGGCTGACCCGATCAAGCTGAGAATTTCCAGAAATGTGTATCAAGATGTAATTCAACTTCACAGAGAATTTCATTTTTTTGAAAATGAATATTTATATTTTTTTCCCGCCGTGTTATTCTAACGGGTATTTTTGAAATTTCTAAAATTCATAAAAATAAAAGTTACCACCCGATAATGCCACAAAACTATACAGATCTAAGTTAGATAAGGAACCATAACGAAAAAAAGTTTGAAGTTGATAGCTGTAGCCGTTTGACCTGTGGAGAACCGACAAAAAAACATTAAAAAAAAAAAAACATAAAAACGAACACCAATTTTTTTAAGTATGTCAAATTGAATCCTCGCTAAAGCTCGTCTATTAGGAAAGAGGGAAAGGGCAGGTTCTTTACACTTCTTTACGTTTTAGTGATTTACCCAATATTTTTTTTTTTCATATATATATTTGGTTATAAGTTATAACGATGCACTATACTGATTGCTACGATCTATTGGCGTCGGTGGATGATGAATGAGATGGTGGGATGATGCGATGAAAGGTTATTTTATTATGTGTTTTGGATGGTGAGAAGGAGTCGGTCATGGCCTGTTGTTAAGGAACCATCAACCTGAATGACAAGAGGGAAACCACGAACAATCCCTGTCAGGATGGCCGACCATGGCGGGAATCGAACCCCGGTCTCCCAATTGACGGTTCAGTGTGTTACCACTCGGCCACGCGTCTCGGTGGGATTTACCCAAGCTTGGGTTTTTACGACTGTATGATCAACAACTGACTGGGATTGTTGAAAATGTAGGAAGGGGGCAAGAAATTGAGGCGTAGGCCTATATATGAAAAGTCGTAAATGAATGAGTCAAATTAACATGTAGTCTTATGGAGAATAGTTGGGACCACCTAGAAAAGTCGTATAAAATATAAATGTGAAAATGGTATAAATGAGAATCGTATAACAGACGTTCTACTGTAATTAGTCAAAGAGAAGTTCAGGTCCCCACAGAGTTTTGACCCATAAGCTAAGTTTTGAATATTTTGATGATTCAAACTGGGTATTTTTGAGTCCACTTAATTTTAAAATAAAGAGGGTTCACTGTATTTACTAAATTTAAAATTGAATACTTGCTTGTGTTTTCTGTTACAGGGTCGTCACATTGTCAAAGATGACTTCACCGTCTGTCCTCATTGTGATTTCCCTGCTATCTATACTGAACTGAAAGTGTAAGTTGAATATTAAGTGTAGTTTATTCATTATCAATAGACAATAGTGTATTAATGAATTCAGGTATCTTTGTGTTTCTTCATTTGTATTTATTGCCGTTTCTTATAAAGCATAGTTTTAGAATTGAATAAACATTCTCAGGTATTGAAAGTAGGCCTAGATCATATGATGAATAACCATTGATATTTCATCAGAAAAGTACATTTAGATTATGGTTGCCAATCGATCAAGAAAATGCAAACGATACCGAAATGTGCCAAATTGAAAGTCGGTCGAAAAATATCGAAATATTAGGAATTCCATTCGATATCGAATCGAAATGATGATATCGAATATCGATCGAACATAATGATTTTTTCAAGGTCTTGACCATCTTTTTTATAATAGTCTGTAATCATTTTGTGAAACATTGTTAGGATCTGCCATTGTGTCGACACTGACACTTTGAGCGTTCACTGACGACTGAGAACCATACAGAATAATAACTCTTTCGCGATCGTTAAGACAGAATATGCAGTAATATGGAGTGCAAATAACCCCGTCGTTTAAGCGCCGTAAAACAACACAATTCATTCAGTTCAGTTCAGTAGTGTTTATGATATTTGACAAGGCAGTTTATATTAACAGTATCGGTTCTCTACTTGATACCGTACACAACCGTTCTACAGTAACTAGTAGGGTTGCCACCAATAATCGATATATCGATTTAGATCGATATTTTTTCAAACGATACGATAATCGATTCAATCTCGCCGATACGATATCAATATGAATATTTTCAATTATCGAAATGAACATTCTTTCCTTTTCAAACTCACTATTTCACCCATTATGTAATTGCTCCAATCAGTGTATGTGGCGCAAAAGTTCTTGTTTTCTATTGGGCACTCGGAAGACAATGAGAAATGCTGTTTGCAATGACGTCAGAGTTGATATGCGCAAGAAACGAAAATATAGACTTGGGCCTATCGCGCGGTTGGGTTATATATGAGGTACACTGGTACAGACTGCGAAGCACTTTAACCTATAAAGGGTACCGTATTGTCAAGAATATAAATATAAGCCCAGCTATGCGACAACGAAACGACTTGTGACAAACTGGTGAGAGAGGCCTCAATTGATTGCCGGTTTCTAGTGTTTTTTTCACGCTAAACAGTCTCGTACTTGTCAAGATCAGACCGCGTCAGGGTAGCGCGTAGTAGGAAAACGCACATCTGCAGCAAACAGCTCGACGCGTTCTATGTTCATTATTGCGCGTCAAATAAAAATTATGGAAATTGAGAAAATGATGCTTCTTCATGGTAAAACATTTATTAAACGTGATTTTAGTGGAATATCTCTCAGTTTCTAGTTGATTTCGTTATTATGAGTGTACGGATGTAGTAAGCTTACGCCCAATTGAAATGAGCAAAACAATTATTTTTGACCGATTATAGGCCTAGGCCGAGATTCGCATGTAGGCCGAGGGTGACTTTTGGGCTTGAAATTTCGAGGAAAACCCTCGCATTAAATTCGGGACTATACGGTATTCTATAATTAGATAAATAATGAATTCCAGATGTATGTTGTTACTTGTACTTTTTTTACAGCTCAGAAATCTGCCTCTTCCTTTATCCCATTATCTTTCTACCCCTCCCTGCTAGGACCGAGCTCCCGCACATAGTCCAAAGTCAACCACTTGTCAATGAATCAATCAACACAGCTGCTTAGACCGCAATTTGTAACACAATAATTCCGATGCGATACAATATTTTGACATTCGATACGATTATCGATTAGGAGAGAAAATATCGATATAATACGATTAATAACCGATGTTGAGTAAACGATAATCGATATGAGTTTTCATATCGAACGGCAACTCTAGTAACTAGTGATTACATCGGTCCTGAGATTTGAAGACTGAGTAATCGTTTATGATATATCACATCTAAGGTTATAAACTTGACACAACTGTCATTGCAAGTGAGTTCCTCTTTCCCTCTCTTTCTCATAAGGGACAAGGCTTTCTCTGCTCTCTGTTCCCTCTTTCATTATTATGAAAGACGTTGGAGATAGCATTGACGAGATGAGTGATAATGATAAGAAAATCATTATTATTGCTTGTATATTATTATCACACGTATGTGAATATCTTCAGACAGTCAACTGTGTTTTCTTATATAACATTTTTTTCGATACTGTCGGTAATGCATTAATTAATATTTACATAGTTGAGTCATGTGTTTATTGATGACTTGTTCTCTGTAGTTTTCAATCTTTTTTCATCTAATTTGACTTGTTATATAAAAATGTGTATTTCCTGATGACATAATAATACAATAATATTGTTCCAATCCGAAGTAAACCATTGAGAGCTTTTAAGAGCTCTGACCTTGGTCGTTCTGACCATACTAATATTTTCGCTTCTAACTGACAGAAACCACATGGCCTAATGCACTGTGATAGGGTATTGAAGTGAGGTAGGAGAGAGGGAGAGAGAGAGTGAGTTGGCGGTACTATACAAAGAAAAACGTGAAAAACATTTTCACCATTTCAATTTTTCTCAGTTGGGATTTTAATTATTGGGCTCGGATTGATGAGAAAATTAACAATTCGATCAAATAAACAGCACACTACTTTAAGTACGTTTCATGTGTTTCTTGGAGTCTCGACTAAATGGTAGGCCTATATGAATACGACGATTCAAGCTTGCAGTCACTCATACTGTCAAGTGACTAATTGATATCAACATTTCCATATTTTTTTTTGAGATATGAAGAGTTTGGTGATGAACAACATAAAATAATGATTCATATTCCGGCATTAAGATTTAGGTCGACCTCAGCAAAAAAAATTACAACAATATGATTGTTTACATCGAAATATCCATGCTAAGCAGACGCGGCGATCTCCTCCACCCCCCCCCCTCCCCTCCACCCCCGCCTTCCTTGAAAATAACTGTGCCAGCAGATAAAAAGACCACTCCTGGAAACAGAGGACCGTTAGTGCAAACACACACGTGTCGGCGATATGGCCAATCTGCGATGGCGCACGACTGGCAACCCACTGTTGATCTATTCGATATCGAATTCACTTTCGATATCGAAATAATCGAATAACGAATGATTGATTTCAATATCTAATCGAAACCTTGATATCGAAAACCGATCGAAATATTTGATATCGATTGGCAACCATAATTTAGATGGAGTTGAAAAAAAAGTCCATAGAATTATTGTCAATGATTCTGTTTGTGTCAATTATTGAAATAATCCTTAGTCCAGTGAAACTGACTGGTCCTAAAAATTGAAATGGTGCCTGCTGTTAGCATCTTTGATCAGAGCAGGTAGTTTATTGAAAAGTCTTCTTCCTGCTTGCACTGCCCCCTCGACTGTTGATTCTAGTAGCTAGTAACTATGAGCAAGACGACTTGATCACAGTGACAGTGATGAAGTTTCCCAAAGAGCTGTAGACAGACATCGAAATGTATGCCTCATATTATACTCCAATATTTTACTAGTGTTACCATAATGTGTGCCATACTTGTGCTATTCCAGGCTGGTTGAGGGAGATGAACCTTGTCCGATGTGCTCAGAGCTAATCTATCCCGAAAGGTTGACTAGAATACAAGACCTGAAGCCATATTTACAATCCGTAGCAGAGGACTAATTCACATACTCAAATAGTGGTATTGATCTCAACAATATGTGTGCCTTTTATACCTATTTTAATATTTTTATCGCTTTTTCCTGTTTCTGCACCCAAAATTAATTTTGTAACAGTTATTTATTTTTATTCAAAGAATTTGAAAAAGAGTGGAAGATTTTACAATTTTACCAACTCTTGAAACATATACATCTTTAGTGCTGATGACTCTAGTGATAACCACAGTCTGCTGCCTTTGGTAACGATAAATTCAAGGACAGAATCATTGGTGACTAAATTGACTTATTCATAGGATTATAATTCGACATTTTATTGTATTTTATTTGTATAGTTAGATATAAGTGGTGGTTGTTGTTTTTACTGTATATTCATCGTTGTATTTTCTTAGATTTTTACTCAATACTCTAATCATATTTATATCAAAATCTCAATAAAGATAAGCTAAAGTTGATAAAATATGAAATAAATAAATATTTTCATGATGCATTGGTAAGCTATTTGAGCTATGAAGCACAAACAAAATATGATCAAAGAACCACAAGCAATCTTTTTGTGAGTTCAATTTCAAAGCTTAGTCTGCTGGCAAAATATGTAACCAATGGCCTAGGCCTACTCTCGAATGCAGAAACGAGAACAATGCTAATTAATTGTTTTGATGAAGTTATTGATGTTCAAGAGTAGAAATAACTTCGATTAATTAAGAATCGATTCAGAAGCTATTCCAACGCATAACAACTATTGTATTTTGTGTTGCATTTATATCATAAATAATTCAGAGGAGAGAGTAAATTGCGAGAATTATCTTGAATATATCAAACAACTGAAACAAGTAATGTTAATATTGAATTACTTTAAAGTTTTTTAAGTTTAATGAATGTTAAAGTCTGAAGTACAATTTTGATGTAAGACCCATCAAATAATCGAACTAGTAGGCCTATTTAGAAAAATTCCTATTAATTGCTTCGAATGAAGTTGGTTTCCTACCATTTATTTTAAAATTTTGTATTATATCAAGTTGATACTATGTATATTTAAAACATTTATTTTTTCAAAACCAATTCCTATCTGTTATCAATAAAGTCTGCAATGTAATGATTAGGGCTTAATTTGATTTGATATTTTGATCAATTCAATATTTTATTACGTCTATGCGATTAATTTAATATCAATACAATGATCGATATTGATTGAAAAATTTGTAAATAACTAAAACAAGAGATAACCAAGTAACAGCAACCCTTGAATAAATGGAAATTTTCTGTCAAAATGTTATTGTCATGTGACCCCTGAGCCTGTCAATCAGACACGTCCATCCATCGTCCTCAATCCATGATCATAGTAGAGAAAAGAGCTTGATCGTGCTCACAGCGGTTACATGTAACTACCTGTAGAGTCAAGCTCTATTACTTCCAATGTCGTATTTTTCCGCTTTGATATCAAAATAAAATGAAAAATGTGATATCAGAGTTTTGATATGCTTATAACTAAAAACTGTCAAATCTGCAATCTCGATATGTGACAAGCATATGATCTTATCAGGCCACAGATTATAGTTTAACAATGTTTGCTAGAAACCCTGTATATGCAGGGACCAAACTTTATAACTCATTACCAACTACATTGAAAGCAATTGCAAATTTCAACCAATTTGTGACAGTAAAAAAAACATATTTTTAAGAGACTAAAAATAGAAGAAGAAGAATAGAAGAGAGAATAGATGATAGATAGAGACACGTAAATAAAGCTTCAATTTTTTCTTTTCGTAGCATTCAGAATTTGAAACGTAGCACTTTGGTGCATCAATTATTTTGAAACATCGTGTTTTGTAGCGTAACAACACTCTGTAGCATAACAACAGTACGGTACCTTTGAAACCACTAGATACCGTACAATAGGCATACAAGAAAATCACCCCAATTGATAGTTTTAGTAAAATAGTCTCCACAAGCGAGTTAAACCTACGCCTCATCTGCCGCCTGCATTTGCAACTGCAATATTTTTTTTTAAATTCCCCGATTAACTTCACCCGTTTACACCACAATTGAAATAATTTTAGGAAAAAAGCATCTATAATGCTTCTATTCCAAATATAGCGTCTATATCGCCAATACATTGAAACGTAGCAGATTCAGATGTTTGTATCGCTATGTAGTCTTTTCAAAAACATGATAGAACAACATCAAACGTATTGAAACATAAAGAAATATCAGAAAAACATGTGAAAAAGCACTTTTAGATTTCATCGCTTTTATAACAATTGCTATTTTTACATGTCTCTAATGATAGATAAGTTGAGAGATAATATAGATGACCAAGAAATTACTATTCTTAGGCTTGAAGCAATTGCCTTCGAGACGATAGTGAGAGACATTGTTACTTGAATTGAAAAAATATGGTATTAAAGGCAAAGTTCTTGAACGGTTCAAATCGTATCTAGAGCTTAGAAGTTGTAACACAAAAGTCAAATTCAGTCATTGATTCTTAAATTCACATTTCAACAATTTGGGAGTTAAACATGGATCCATTTTGGGACCACTCTTATTTATATTATATATTAATGATATTGAAAATGTTCTTAAATATAGTTCTATTAATCTATGCTCTGATTATGTGTAGAGGAAAAGGTTTGGACGAAGTGCATTTACAACTTATGGTTGACAAACAAAATTGAAGCATGGCTGAGTTCAAATAAAATGAAAACCACAAAGCTATGGTTATATGCTTGAATAGAATTAGAAATGAATTCAAAGATATACATAATTACTCAGGTTGAAATAAAGATTGAAGAAGTGAATATAGAGATAGTTAGTGAAATAAAATATCTTTTGAGTTGAGAAAAATGGGACTTTTTTGAAGCATAGGTAAATGTTTACCGACTAACACTAGAGTTATGTTATACGAGGCTATAATTACGCCACACATAGATATTGTAGCTCAATTCTTTTCTTACTTGATAAAAATAAAATTTCAACTTTACAAAAATTATAAAATAAAGCCATGAGGATTATTCCAAGGCTGAGGAGAGATACACCAATCAAAAAAATGTGTAAGGCACTATTATGGCTGAATGTGAAACGAAGAATAATACTCAACACTCTTTAATTTATACCAGGAAAACGCGGAATATACATTGTGGAATGAGCTTGGAAGTATGGAAATCTAGAATGAAAAATATTTCGTCAGGCACATCTACGGATCTTGGATTACTTCAAACGTTCAAAAACCTTACCTGCAACTTGTTGATATTTACAGTGCTGCAACCCGTTGCATATACACTTTGTAAAACTAATTGATCCCAAACTTCAATAAAATGGATACTTTTGTTGTTTTTTCTAATTTCCCATCCGAATGTTGTGAAAGTCACTGAAAATATCCGTAATCGTGTTTTTCATATTCAGTGAAAATTTTCCACATTTCAAATGTTTTCCATCCGTGTTATTCTTAGGAGGGTTGCTCAAACTTTCCGAATTTTTTCCGGAAAAACCTTCCGACCGATTTATCTGAAAAACAATACCAACCTATTCTGGTATGACAGAAATGTGTGGAAAAAGTTTCAAGTTGATAGGTATTTTTTCCTGACCTGTATGTCGCGCACAAAATTGAAAAGAAAAGAAAAACGAAGCCCATTTTTTTTCGGTATGTAGAATGGAATCTTCACTATGCTCATCTAAAAATCACAAAGAGTCCACTTCCTAGCTACCTCTGTAATAAGATAGTATATAATACACAGTTAAATAATAAGTATAATTTAAGAAATGGTGTATTTTTGGATAGGAAATTTTCATGCACAGAAGAAAACTCATCATTTCTCAAAGGGGTGAGAATTTTCAATAGAATCCCTAGTGAAATAAGAAATTCAAGGAATGCATCTACTTTTGGGGTGGATTGCAGAGACGGAGACGTTTGGTCGGCTGATACCCCCTTTACACGATCAACTTATTGCTAGCAATGCATTTTTAAAATGTATCGCTACCAAGTAGAATACATGCCTTTCCTATCTCGCGTTCACACTACAATAAAAATTGCCATTGCTGTCACAGTCAACGTATTGCCTCGAGTAGGATTACGCTCAACTTTCGAGGCAATATTGCCAGTAGCCTACCAATCAGCGGCCAGTAAAGTGAAACGTCACATTCCGTTGACTGCCTGGCTTCTGTTGACGCCATATCGTTGAGTGGGAGAGGATCGAAGATTAGTGACTGACCATTTTCGATCGACTAACCTTTTTCAGTGATATAGGCCTACAGATGACAGGCTACTTCTAGGTTATGTTTATATTGATCGCCAAATTCCAATAATTCAAACAGATGTTATGGATCGTGAGGATGAGGAAAATTTAATAGGTGTAGCAATTTTATCGCAACTGTCGATCTATGTTTTAGTGATTTGAGCGCTAGGTTGCACTACTGGCATTCGCTAGTTCAAGGTTCAGGCTACTGGCACCGCTACGGTAGAAAATAAAAATTTTAGGATCCTATACACGACGGAAAATGCATTGCCGAAATGCATTGCTATTTTAGTTGATCGTGTAAAGGGCCTTTGAGTCAAAAAGTAATTTTGAAATTGATAGTAAATTGGGGAAATTTGAGTCAAGGTTTATTAAACATGTGTATATTCTTACATTGAAATTGCATCAGATACACTGTCATATTTTTTGGGCCGAAGTTATAGCACTTGAATGAAATATCAAGTTGCTATTTTGACTTCAATTTGGTGAAAAATCAACAATTTTCCCTCTTGGAATGAGTGTGATTCATAAATGAGAACGTGTACATGTATGTATTTTTGCCTACCGGTAATTCTATTCATAATATCTTCACAATAAAACAATTTTTTTGATTCAATGCCATTACTTTCAGTGTATCATAATGATCTGTTAGATAATAAAAACACATGCAATTTGAAGGTTGCGTGTTGAATGATATGAAAAAAATAAAGTATTTGAATTGATATATTTCAAAATTCATCCCAGTTCGCCCATCATCTGTTTGATATTATTATCGAGCACATCAAAACGAATCGACTTGACAGAAACTCATGATTTTTTCGTGACCATGAGGTATTGTATTGTATGTCTTTATTCGAGCAATATTTGTATAGTTTAATAATATATGATTATATTATATATAATGGAGGTTAGACCTTAAACTACGGCCTACCTTAGACGCCGTCCAAGTAAGAAATTGCATTGTGGCTACCATGCAATTTTTTACTTAGACAGCGTCTAAGGTAGGCTGGGGTTTAAGCTCCGTCTCTGCAATCCACCCTTAGAATAAAATGTAAATTAATCAAAGATGATCTGCTGATCCCGAAACCGTATGAAAAATGTGGTTTTTGGGATCTTGTGAATTAGTATTAGTAGATAACTATAAATGGTAAAATAGTTGATGATAATTATTTAAATGATATTATTATGTATGGTTATTATAAATATGTATTGTAGGTATTGTATCAATTTATTAGGTATATGTATTGTAGATTTGCGATTGCATCGTATCATATTGTTTTCAAGTTTAAAGAAAATATTATTACTGTACTTTGTAAAATTGTATCAACATGTATGTGAATGGCACATCTTTGCTAATAAACTACTTATACCCTACTACTACTACTTGAATATCATGTGAAACCATACATGACGAGTGTTTGTCTAGTATTGAAGAACTGTGAATGTTGTTTGGTATTTTCTCTGATTTCATACTTTCGATGAAATTATTCATATAGATCAGTTTGACGCATTCTATGGCAATGTAAATTGTTCCATTGGATGAAGAAATTATTACGTATTATTATTAAGAGCCCGTATCCTAGCTGAGAATATTTCTCTTCGACATGCGCGACCCAAGTTTGGTGTGCGATTTTGGAACTCGGTAGTGGACAGCTATCTCTCTCAGTTTCCTATGGCTATCTCTCTCTCTTGTAACTTGAACTGTTCATCAAAAAAGACGTGCACTTTGGAAACAACATTTGACCGTTCCGATTTACCGCCTTCTCTATAAGTTAACAAATACACTCGGGGGTCCTAGACCGTCATTCTGCGTGTTGTCACTAGGTTGTCACAAAAGCCATCTGAATAGCAGGTAGTATTTTGACGAGATATTTGGTAAACGTTTTAGCTATGGCTCTCACAATAAACTCATTCAGATTCCATCACAGATAATCGAGCTGTGATTCCATACAATATGCTGTTATTTCTGAAATCGAGGAAAGTAATATTCACAATTTTTTTCCTCATAACATTGATACTGGATACAAAATCATTGTTCCCCAATGAGAAAATATATACCACAAGCTATGTATTTCATTGATACTTATATTGGTTAGTCACAATTGCTACTTGTATTCGAAAGTAGGGGTATACGGAGATTATGTTGACCACAGGAAAGTAGATGCAAATTTACAAATAATCGTGCTGATAATAACTAAGTATAATTCGTAGGAAAATATCATAACAAATGATGAGTGATCAATTATTAGACGGGCTTTAGCGAGGATTCAATTTCACATACTGAAAAAAATTGGTGTTCGTTTTTATATATATTTTTTTTTATGTTCATTTGTCGGTTCTCCACAGGTCAAAAGGCTACAGCTATCAATTTCAAACTTTCTTTCATAATGGTTCCATATCTAACTCAGATCTGTATAGTTTTGTGGCATTATCGGATATCAACTTTTTTTTTATGAATTTCAGAAATTTCAAAAATACCCTTAAAAATTTAAAATTTTAAAATTTTTATTTTCCAAGAAATTGAAATTTTGTGTGGAGTTGAATAACATCTTGATACACATTTCTGGGAATTCTCAGCTTGATCGGGTCAGCCATTTTGAAGAAAAAACACGAAATGTGCTAAATTGGTACCACTCGAAGCCGTTTTTACCCATTTATAACTAAAATGTTACCCAATTGGCGAATTTAGGCAAAAGTTTGGCAATGAAGTCGACATACTATTACTTTCCACTCGTCTAACAACGCGTATATAGCGTTTTCCTAGTCATAAACAAATGATAAGATGAGTGCAAAATGAGTAGTGAGACTAGTGGATCAGTGGCTGAACCGGCATTCAGGAGACCGGGGTTCGATTCTGGACAGAGACCTCCAAGAAGAGTTTTTTCGTGGTGTCCCTCTGTCGTTTGGGTTCATACTGGGATGATTCCTTTGCAACAGACCACGACCGACTCCTTTTTACTATACAAAAACACATAATAAAGTAACCTTCCATCTAATCTTCTCATCAGTCATCACCTCATTCATCATTCACCGACGCCAATGAGTCTTAGTCATCATTCATTACTGTGCTTAGTTGAACCCAACATAAAAACATAAATGAATGCGTCAAAAGTACAATGTTATGTCGATTTTAGATTTTGTGTAAGCTTATTTTCAGTTATTATGCCCATACTAGGATCGCTTTCAGAATTATTTCATGCATATATTTAATATTTCATTGATTAAATTATCACAATATGTAGTATTTACATAATAGTTGAATGGTCAATCGGAGACTAATTCTGAAATAATAAACAAATTCACACAATTTTAGCCATCAATCACAGTGATTTGTTATTGGTTTAGTTTTTTTAAATGGAATGGCAAAGTGATGAAGACAACTGCCAATACAGCATGTATTTGTGTATGATCTTTGTACATATTTCAAGAATAATTGTTTTCGCTTCGTATAGGCACATGTGTTCTTTTTTCACAAAATCTGACAACAATGAACTGTGAGCGGAAAATTGTACAACCCAATATTCTGAGAGAATAGAGAGGAAATATATTTATTTTCAAAACAAGTGAACGCAAGTGTCAGGCCAATCAAGCAACTCATTAGTGGAACTTTTCTCAGGACACATTTTTCGAAGAGAATAAGATAAGATGATCGTGAAAAAATTCACACAGATCAGTCGTAGCTGCCTACACTGAAAATATGTGTGCATTTATAGGTAAACTTCACCTATATGAACCTTGACTGATCCAGGCCCAGCTAAGGCACTGCTTCATACATTCCAGTCAAGCGGGGCTTAGGTTCGAGCCTCGCATATGACATGGGTTTTTGTGAACATCATCCGTCTCTCTTCTGCGAGCTCACTCGTACCCCCTAATAACCTAGCTGTTGGTGAGGTCGAAATCTAAGGTAGCCGGCAAAAAGACCGCGAACAATTTTATCTCGCGGCAATAATATCGAGTAGGGTGAAATGACCGCACGTACATAAGGTCGCGAAGAAAATATCGCGAGCCAAGTGAGCGCGGGTAAAAATACCGTGGAGGTAATAAGATCGTGAACAAATGATCGCGGGCAAAAAGATCGCGGGATCAAACAAAACTGGGCATTTTTCAAACTATTCGAATATGCGTGTGATCAAATTTGAAAGATGATCCATATATATATATATATATATATATATATATATATATATATATATATATATATATATATATATATATATATATATATATATATATATATATATACATATGTATATATATATATATATATGTATATATATATATATATATATATATATATATATATATATATATATATATATATACATATATATATATATATATATATATATATATATATATATATATATATATATATATATACATATATATATATATATATATATATATATATTTTTTATATGTGTGTATATATATATATATATATATATATATATATATATATATATATATATATATATATATATATATATATATATATGTATATATATATATATATATATATATATATATATATATATATATATATGTATATATATATATATATATATATATATATATATATATATATATATACATATATATATATATATATATATATATATATATATATATATATATACATATATATATATATATATAAATATATATATTCACATCATCAGAACCCTAACAATGTGGAAAGTAATCAATTTTGTTTCAAATATGATGATTTTAAAATTCGTTTCAATATTAAATCTTACCGTAGTTTTTTCCTATATTCGTTTCTGTCTACAATAAATGATCATAGCATATCTGAAACTGATTAGG
Organism: Brachyptera risi; assembly: GCA_964007535.1. Lineage (NCBI taxonomy): Eukaryota > Metazoa > Arthropoda > Insecta > Plecoptera > Taeniopterygidae > Brachyptera > Brachyptera risi. Next base: position 45,013,829 of record OZ023327.1, on the reverse strand, counting down.
AATTAAATTAATTATATTGTGACCATTTCTTGGAATGATTCAGCGATCAAATTTCAAATTTCAATTGTGAAATCACTCAATCAATGTGGAAACATGAAATGTGATAAATTGTGTTTGTTATATTTTGTGTCGTTTTTCACGTTATGTTTCTCATGTTATGTTTCACTGTAGAATATAATGATGGGCTACTAACAATGTGTTAAAAACAACTCGAGAAGTCGAATTTCAACACTCCATAATTCATCAAACGATAATAAATGTAATTGTAATAGTTTTAATTCTGATTTTGAGCATTGACCCAAAAAATGAGTTTCTACTTGGGTATTAAGTCAACTGGAATTATTTTCACTGAATCGGAAATGCACCTAGGACTAAAATAAAAAATGTATTCTTGTTGTAATGAGAATGTGAAGACACTTACAACTAAATACAATTGATTGGTGTGATATATCGGTATATTGGTTTTCAGCTAATCACTTTTATTCCGTTCCAAGAAAGGTTCATTTGGAGTGACAGCACTCATGGCTTGGGTCCACTTCCTACCTAGGTTGAGAAGTGGAAAGGGGATGATTTTCAAAGAGTTCCAGTGTCACCGCTAGATGGAGGAGTTTTCCAACTTATAATTTGGACAAAATCTAGTCACTGTAAGTTACATGACACATTTTGATCAAGGAAAACGGGAAGACTGTTGAATTATAGGCAAATCAAGATTTTGAATATTGATGAGAAAGGTTGAACTTAAAGATGTGCGTTTGTAATTTTTTTCTAGTTATATTCGGTAACCGGGAATTAGGCAATGAAAACCATCAAATTGGCACTTTTTGATTCAAAAATTGCTCCATATTAAAATTATTCTTCAATATTCAACTAGGCATATCCAATTGTGAGAGTATCGTTTATCAATTGCTTTTTATCGCAAATCCGTAGTGTTTGTAGTTCTTGAGATATATGTGATGGAAGTGCACCCTGTACTCAACATGAAATCTGTCTAAGATGCGGGCTCTTAACTGGAATAGAAAAAGCTTGTGTCGCCATCTACTTTCTGATCTTCCTACACATTGCTAGCCTCTTGGAAAATGGTCCCTAGCAATTTTTACAAGTTTATTTATGAGCAAGAAAATAAAACGCATAATTGTATTCAAAATATCTAGTAATGGAGTACATACTTGGGTATGTTTTTTAATCGAACACTTTTGAATTGCATGATATTTTCAAGAAAAGCAGTAACTACAAACTATAACTTGATTCATCTACAGCATAGCAAGTTATAAATCTACAGAAAAAACGCTCCAATTGACGATCAACTCGAGTGAGACATCTTATAGCACCATTTAATATCTTGATACGATTGAACATAGATGATGTCATACAATATGCTCGTCACTTCAAGATAAATATATACTTCTTGCCGATTAAATACGATGTGTAATTTCATTATCACGTTCTGGGTAGACTTGAGGAATAAACAATACACAGTTGATCAAGTTTGATATTTGCTATTTAACAATTATTATTACATATTTGGTAGAACTGATATCTTCGCCTGTACAGGTACGTTTTGTAATAATTTCAACAACAGTAGGTTTGATATCACAATATTAGAGCTAACATGCAATGAGTTCCAATTATTAAATGCATGTAGCATACTGTTATTAAATCGTCCGTATAATACGTATTCAATCAACATAAAAAATTAAAAATACATGTCATAAATAGTATGTTTTGTTGTAGCTACAATAGTTATTCTATAACAGGCCCAAGCAATTTGGAAATACAGGTAATATATTAGATAAAATATATTTAGATTATATATATATCTATATATATATATATATATATATATATATATATATATATATATATATATATATATATATATATATATATATATATATATATATATATATATATATATATATATATATATATATATATATATATATATATATATATATATACATACAGTATTTAATATTTATATACATAACTGTTGGCCGTTGCGTAAAACAATTAACAGATAACACAATGCTTTAAATATAGTTACAATCATAATCACAAAGTATGATGATAGGAAAGGTAGAGATCTAACAGCAGTCTACTGAGGTTGATGCATGGAACAGCACGTTGTGGCTGACCCCGTTCAAGGTAATATATAATACAGTACACCTATACCTAATGCAATATACAAAATCATATATGTAAGGTCACATCAGAGAACCACCAGCTAGACAATAAGTTTCACCTCATCTGATGTGACCAACACTTGGAAGTCCTGTAACAACATGGCTTTACATCAAGGCTAAAAAAATACCTTGAGAGTAAGGTGAATACTGATGAAGAGGTAGGGGTCTGCTGACATTATATCTAAATTTAGAAATGTAACTTGGTTGTGATTGGCTGGTCATAAGTGATTGTGAAGGGAATTGCTGGTAAGAGTTGAAGGAATGGCACTAGGTAGCTGGATGCCAACCAGAGGGGGAAAAAGTCCAGTAATTGTGTAAGGTGGTGGAAAAAAACTTCTGGAACAAGTTAACATTGACAAGCAAATAAATATACATACATGAATTAATCTACTAGGCAAGTAAAATACTAAAACAATCATATCCAGAATTGGATCAAATAACTTGAATGTAAAGGAGAGTACGTAACATTAAGGTCCTGTATTACCAAGTCCAGTTAGCTTTATTCTGTTGGTTAGTGAAAACAAAATAATAGCATGGGTAACCACAGTGCTAACAACACTTGACCTCTGATTAGAGCTACTCCCACGTTTGATATTTCGACCCCTAGTCTTGTAAATTTGCTGTCTCAACTTGATCATTACAACATTACCAAGAATCAATAAATATGTGCATTCAAGGTAACAACAATGAAATACATTTCACCTTAATTTTAACAAGTGTTTTCCCCATTGATTATTTAAATTCTCTCTAGTAACCAAGAAAATGCAGCTTATGCGTACCGTAGTAAGATGAGCGGAATATTTATATGAAATGTACACACCAATTCAATGTACACACCTTGATTTTGAAACTTTCAAGTTATAAAGTCTAGCCACTGCCTTATTGTATAGCCAACATGTTGGCTATCAATAAAAAATGTAAAAATCAATACCATGTTTCCAATTTTTCCAATACAATATAGGCCTATATTCATTTTCTTGAAACTGTAAACGAAATTTCTTCAAACTTGGCAGAAACATGTAATTTAATGATAATATTCTGTGAAAACTTCATGTCAATCCGATAAAATTGAAGAGTTGAAGCTTTCTCCCGACGTTGTTCTTCCAAGGATGTACCTTACTTTTCAAAGCATTTTTCCAAAAAACGTGTCGACCGATTATGCCCCAAAACAATAGGGATCTATTATGATGTGACATCAATGTCCAGAAAAAGTTTGAAGTCGATTGGTTACTTTGTCTCACCTGTATGACAAATACAGATACACAGAAAAAACGAATTGAGTTTTTTTCCAGTGTAAAACTAAAAGTGAGATGGAAGTCTTCGTTACACTAATGTTATACATCGAATATGAGATAATAAGATTATTTATACCTATCTGATGAGATATAGGCCTATATATATATATAGAGAGAGAGAGAGAAAACGAGAGATAATATAATATAAGATGAAATGATTTAAGATGTATTCAGTGGGAAAAAGAAGTGAATAAACAATTATTTACATGACCCTTACTTATTACAGACAGATATTTCTAGGTAAAACGAGTCTCAGCCAAAATATTGAGGGATTTTGAATAATATTTCATACCTGTTAATACTAATACTTCCAAACGCACGTCAACCTTGGTAGGCAGGGGTTCTCTCACCTTTTCATACTATATCAATATCAATTTTCATACTATTTACAATTTTCATGAGATATTTCTCAATCACTTCGCAACACAATTATTTACCATTTCTGAGGTGCGGTTTCGAATGCTTTATTTTACATTGAGAGCTAAACGCTTCGGTCGATCGTCTCCCCCATCATTATATTCATATCTCTAGCTATTTTCTTATACACGCAGTCATATTACATTGTGGCTCTCCACTGTTTTACACTCTTCTTGATTGAGTGCAGCACAGATATGGACAGAAGACCCTAAACAGGGATAACATCTGGATCGAGAATTACTCCCTCCAGTCCAACCAAGTCAAGGTAATGAACCATAACTACGACCACCCTAAGCAACGAAACATAGTTGCATTGAAATATTTGATATTTCTCTTCAATGATCAATTACTGTTGTTTACTACTAACACAAGTTGCAAAGGCACAGCAATAAAGCACGCATTCAAATGATAACAGACTATATTCTAAATACTGGAGCCAAATGTATTGGCATCAAAATGCAATGCAAATTATATAGTAAAACTTGGTCACATGTCCACAATTATGAAGTGCATTCACTGTGGACAACATAAAATGAAATACTGAAACTGAGAGAGTAGGATAGTGATATTTGGCATTAATGGACGAACACTGTGTCGTGTAATGAGATGATTAGCGCTAGAGCCTCGATTCCTTTCGACATGTCGGGAACTCTGCCTTGCGTGACCGGGGGCAATGGCATGAGAGAGGGACAGAAGACCGTCGCCAAGTTGTGGACGCCCATTTTGTTATATTCGTGATGGCAGGAGACCCGGAACAAGTGGGCAGCTAGATATTTCAGAGTATAGTAGTGGGCCTCTGGTAGGATCGTCAGGGAATCTCGAATTGCGTTCACTACTTCTATCGGAGTATAAACGCTGGCAACATCTGAAACTAACAATGAGAACGATCAATGCTACATTACTGTCGTGGATTTTGCCCTCGAATTACAGCATGCAAATTTGAATTGCACATATAGTAAAATGATTAAGGATTCTGCTGATTATCGATTATCAAACATTCAATTACTAATCTATTGATCAACGAATATTATTCATTCGGTTCAATAAACACTTATTCTATTCTATTAACAATGTTTTAAAACTGTTCAAAAGTTTGCGCTGAGCTCCCAAGACGAATGGTTAACCCATTGGCCGAGACTCATGAGATGAACTCGTTCTTGCACTCACTGGCCAAATCAGGCTCACGAGACGGACTCGTTGTCGTTAGATTTGATTTCCCTGTATTTGTAACATTGAAGTTGAAGTATTTGTGCTGTCACCTAATAGTGATTGTCATTAACTACCAATATTATGTTCACCAAGTTCATTCTTTCCTCACTAATATTTTAATAATGTTAGTTTCCATGTGGTTGTGCCTTGAAAAAATACAAACAACTAGGACAAAATGGCTGTGCTTAGCAACCAAACTTCGACGATTATCTTATTTTTGGTGTATTGAATTATAGTTGTGATGAATTGTGAAGATTCAGAGATACAGAAAATTGATATGGAATTTTCTGATTGGTATAGAATTTTAGATTGTGTATTATGATAATGGAAATACGTATTACTACCGTAAGTGTTGAAAAAGATGATGCAGAGTGACAGACTGAGGTCTACACAACATCAATGAAAATGAAGAAATTAATGAATAATTTTGATCGGCAATGGTTAGAAAAATGTGAAAATACTGTATAGCAATTGCTATAAAAGTGCCGAAATCTAAAAATGACTCAATTTACATGTTTTTCTAGTCTCTTTACATTCCAATAAATTTCATGTTGTTTGATCATGTTGTTGAAAAGGCGACGAAGCGCTACGAACGTCTGATTCCCAAATGTTTCAGCGTATTGGTGACATAAGCGCTATGTTTGGAAAAACAGTGTAATAGATCCCATTTGTTAGGGAATTTGGAAAACCAAAGTGCAACTACAAATGCAGGTGGCAGATGGGACGTAGATTGGTGACGATATATTTCGAAAAATATCACTTGGGAGTGTTTCTCTAGTATGCTTACTGTACGTTATATGATCTGGTTTTACCAGCACTGGACTGTTGTTACGCTACAGAATGTTGTTGTGCAACAAAACACGGTGTTTCAACATGACAGGAGCACCAAAGATTACTATTCAAATTCTAAATGCAATGGAAAGAAAAAATATGAGCTGCCGGAATGTTAACATATCTCTAGCAAAGGTTTAATGAATATCCACATTCTAACAGATCTCATTTCAATTGTTGCCTCATTACAGAATGCCTCGAGTCCCTTCACTGTCCACTTTTCCTAAATGATGTTTTTTTTTTTAGATGAGCGAATGCAAAGACTTCCATCCTTCTCTTAACAAGCTTTGTCAAGGTTTTAAAATTTTTTTTTTTTCTGTTTGTAAGAAGTAAGCACTGCGCAGGTCGCTCGGTTTGACTGATAGACATGAAACTTTTTCTGTAGACGAAGATTTATCCAACTCAGAACTATACAGTTTTTGGAATATATTGGTTGGACCATTTCTGAGAAATATCATTTCAAAGTTTCTGAAAACTCCATAAGATTTGGCTGGGCGGAAAATTTAAAAAAATAAAATTTCTCGAAAAAATTGAAATTTTCTCTGAATGTGAACATGATGGTGAAACACATTATTACAATTTTTTATGCAATTTGGACCAGCTGTTTTGAAGAAAATGATTTGATGTTTTTTATTCAACTAACAGATGGAAATAATAGCATAACTATTACTGAGATTCACTGCTTTCTAGATTCAATATTTATCAGATGGAGTATATTTTATAGGAGTCAAGGTGTGCAGAGTTTTCGATTATACCAGAGTCGATGAAGTAGCAAAAGTGGACTACTTTTAACAACCCTGATGATACCTTATTCAGATATCTCGCTCATCTTACAACGCATATGCTGCGTTTGCCCAGTTTAGATGAGCGAATGCGAAGACTTCCATCCTTCTCTTATTTAGCTTTGTCCGTATGTTTTTTTTTTTTGGAAGCACTGAACAGGTCGCAGGGTTTGACTGAACAACATGGAACTGTTTTTGTATACGCAAACTCATCCAACTTGGAACTGTATAGTTCTTGGGTTGAATCGGTTGAACTGGTTTTGAGAAAATACCAACTCAAATTTTGAAACCCCATAAGATTAGGCTGGGCAAGAAAATTTGAAAAATAAAATCTCCCTAAAAAAAATCTGAATGTGTAAACATGGATGACACACATCATTACGATTTTGTATACAATTCAGACCAGCCGCTTTGAAGAAAATAATTTAATAAACGGCTTTTATTCATCAAATCGATACAAATAATAGCAGAATAATTAAGGTACGTTCATAGAGCCATCGCAGCACAGATTTGTTGGGCCGTCAGAATGAATGAGCCAATCACAGACTCGCCGGGCTTGTCGTT
>OZ023327.1:44997143-45004643 GCA_964007535.1 Brachyptera risi | reverse complement strand
TGTGAGTATCTCAAAGAGGGATCTTAGTATATGTTTTAAAATCAAGAAAAGGGCATAATTGTGCATTTTGTGACTAAAGCATGAAACTTTCAGGACTTGTTCTTGACATCAAAAAACATGATTTTGGATATGGACGTTGGCTGGGTTCTGCTCCCGGGGGGCGGTACGCCACCCCCAATTGTCACTACGTGCACGCTTGGTTTTTATTTATTATCTCATCAACTATGTATGTTACAGAAAAATGTTTGATATGAAACGAAAGAAGAAAAGTGGTTCTTCATAACAATATTTAATTCGTGAGGATTAGGCCAACTATGTTGGAGAAAAAAAATGTTAAGCAAAATTACTGCATCTCAGATTTTCAGTTTTTGCTCAAGAAAAGTTGAAACGATGAGAACTCATCATTTAAAAAAATACTATTTAGATCCCTCATTATTTTTTAATGATAATATATATGATATGTTACATTGACGCAATTAGTTGTTACACAAATAATTATTGAACATGTTGAAGTGCGGCCGTGAGCGCGTCCGCTCGTCCCTTCCCGTCTATCGTCTAACCCGTGCTATACGTGTTCTCGCTGTCTCGCTCAGCCAGTCATATTATCCCGGTAATTGTATTTAAAACATTGAATTTTTCACTTTTATGTTTTAATACTATCTTTTACAGAAATGTGTCACTTGTTAAGTCTTCATTAGATTTATGTTCCTCAATTAGAGCTGATAATTTGATCTTAGAAAGCGATGTAAGTTCTACAGTCAATAACCAATTACCCTCTAAAAGTAGATTTAGCAGTGAATTAAAAGTAAAGTGAAATGAAGGACTAACTTGGTTAGTTTGCTTGTATTGTACTGCACGTCGATTATATTCGGGCCTATCATTTCAAAAAAATGCTCGAAACAAATCGTATGTTATGCTTGTTTTATTTATACTTAATTCATAATTGGGTTCATCGACGCACTCTACTGATGACTACGATCTATTGGCGTCGTTGAATGATTAGGAGATGGTAGGATGATGAGATGAGAGGTTATTTCATTAGGTGTTTTTGGATGGTAGGAAGGAGTCGGTCGTGGTCTGTCGATAAGGAACCATCCCAGTATTGACCTGAACGACAGAGCTAGGGAAGCCACGAAAAACCCCTGTCAGGATGGTCGACCATGGCGAGAATCAAACCCAGGTCTCCCGAATGACGGTTCAGTGTACTAACCACTCGGGCCTCGGCCACTCGTCTCAGTTGTGTTATGCTTATTTACGAAGAAGGTTGGGGGGAGAGGGGGGCTGTAATAAGCAAAGCAGAACAATATATTCTCAGTTAAAACTGATGTTGTTTACATTTCTCTACATTTATTATCATATTAAAAACATTGTGAATTACCGCAAAATCAGCAGTATCGACTATCTAAGATAGAACGCTAATATATAAACAATTATTCATTACCTTCCGTATATGTTAGTACTGCCAATACCAAATATGTTGATATACTTTTAATTCACTGCTAAATCTACTTTTAGAGGGTAATTGGTTATTGACTGTAGAACTTACATCGCTTTCTAAGATCAAATTATCAGCTCTAATTGAGGAACATAGATCTAATGAAGACTTAACAAGTGACACATTTCTGTAAAAGATGGTATTAAAACATGAAAGTGAAAAATTCAATGTTTTAAATACAATTACTAGGATAATATGACTGGCTGAGCGAGACAGCGAGAACACGTATAGCACGGGTTAGACGATAGACGGGAAGGGACAAGCGGCGGCGGACGCGCTCACGGCCGCACTTCAACATGTTCAATAATTATTTGTGTAACAACTAATTGCGTCAATGTAACATATCATATATATTATCATTAAAAAATAATGAGGGATCTAAATAGTATTTTTTTAAATGATGAGTTCTCATCGTTTCAACTTTTCTTGAGCAAAAACTGAAAATCTGAGATGCAGTAATTTCGTTCAACATTTTTTTTCTCCAACATAGTTGGCCTAATCCTCACGAATTAAATATTTTTATGAAGAACCACTTTTCTTCTTTCGTTTCATATCAAACATTTTTCTGTAACATACATAGTTGATGAGATAATAAATAAAAACCAAGCGCGCGCGTAGTGACAATTGGGGGTGGCGTACCGCCCCCCGGGGGCAGAACCCAGCCGACGTCCATATCCAAAATCATGTTTTTTGATGTCAAGAACAAGTCCTGAAAGTTTCATGCTTTAGTCACAAAATGCACAATAAAAGCTTTATTACATATACTATCTATATATTTTCTCTAGGTTGCATTTCTTCTCTATAGTTCTTCAGCATTTTTTTTCCACAAAGTAATTGCTTTTGTGCATGCATTATTTCGTCACGGCTTTGTTTCTACTAGTCCTACTTAGATACTGGCCAAAATTACTTGGAAAGTTGGCTGTCACACTCTGCTACAATGGGAGGCACAAACCGACCCGCAGGTCAAACAATCATTAGCTTGAAGAAATAGGACGCAATTCCATTGTTATAAATGTTTCAAGTTTTTTCAACGCATATCATCGAACAAATCTATAGGCTCAAGTACAAAATGGGTAATATCACTTATATATTAAAAAATAAATACAACACAGGTGCACACAAATATCTTTAAAAATAAACTGGTACCCTAGCACGGAAATTTGATGCATTACCACAAACGTGCATCTAGTTCTCAAAATTACAAGACAGCGCATGAGAAACATAATGACATTTGTTCAATTCCATGATTTACTTTTTGAATTATGGTTGGGAATTTTGCGTCGCTGAACAGTTGAAAAAGAGTAGTTTTATCAAATAATATTTGAAAGACCAACGAATCAACACGCACAATAATTGCCAATAACATTTTTATCAACAAAAAGGTTTCAGTTTTACTCTCATTCAGAAATTCAGTGGACACTGTCTATAGGCCTAACTTGTGGATTTTTGGTACTCCTGAAAACAAAATACATTACAATTCTTTTTCGTAGCAGAAATCACAAACTTATTATTGAAAATTGATTATTCACTGGATGGTTCATCAGCTAATGAACAGAATTTCCTCTAAACAAGTCACGGTACTGGTAGGTAACTTACCGTCGTCCAAAACCAAGGCATTGTACGTATCTCGGGTGATCAATGGCACTGGCAACAAGCGGAAGTAGAGCTTCAGAATGCCGGTGATGACATTGATGTTCTCATAGACCTTGCAGCTAAGATCGGCAACAGTGCCATCTGGCGACATAGAACAAAATATGGAATAGAAAGGTACAGTAAGTCCTCATTAATTCGAAACTCAGGAAAGTATAAAAATGACATTTTGAATTAAAAAAATTTGAATCACTGAAAAAAATTGAAAATATTTTCCAAAAATTATGGAAAATGCTATTAGGGTGGATATTATTTAGTCAAATGTCAAAACAATACTGTTCTTAGCTTCCTGTATGTTGTCTGTGTAACCGGAGTGACCTTTAAGCATGTGGCACCAGATACTACGTCAATAGACCATTCAATATACCAATATAGACACAAATGTATGCAATATGAACCAGGCATATGAACAATTTTAGTACACACTTTGGGCGTTGAAAAATCGCCAATGAAACGTGCTTTGACCCTAGATGAGAAGTTGGGAACAGGGGAAAAATGAAATTGGAGTTTAAAAAAACACAGTTTTCAATATTATGGAGAAAATATTCTTGGTGAAGCATTAAATTTTTTCAACTATTATTTTCTAAGTTATAATGGTGTCTGGTGCAATGGGGCCATCTACCAGATGCTCGCAAATCGATTTGGTGCAAGCAACAACAATGGTTCTCTATTTGAAGCAGGCGTGGTATATAAATGGCAGCGCGAAGATAAAAAAATACTTGAATAATGAACACTGAGTTTGTTTTGTGTGTGTCAGAAAAAACGCTTCAAATTCAACAATGATTCTACATTTATGAATTACTGATTGAGGTACAAAAATAGTTTGAATTACAAATTATAGAGATTTCAAATTATTGAAATATTCAACATTGTATTCCCTATGCTTGGGGTCGGAAACCGAGTTTGCTTTGATTCATGAATAATTTCAAATTAACCGAGTCCGAAATAACGAGGGTCTACTGTAAGCTGTAACAAGAAGTTTCAATCTAGGAACGAGGAAAAGAGCAGAGAAAAGCAGCTTCCGACGAGAGCCATACTACTGCAGCACCGTAATGGGTGAACAAAAAAATACTAACGAGGTTTACATACGAATCTTGGAATGCGATTCAAACTAAAACTAATAACCGCTGAATGCCGTTAATTATTAATGCGGGCTGGAACTTTTCATACTGAATCTTTTCACGATGAAGCTTAAATCTCCTACATTTATGAATTTTTTCAAGTTTCTGCGAGTCACACGTTTTGAGTTAGAGTGGGGAATCATACTTACCTATGGGTCTCGAGTCGGCTATTGAATGTATATTTAATAATAAGTAATGCTATTATAGTGGGACCTCTTTAGTATGTTTTTCAGGGGACCAGACTGAAAAAATGTATCAAAGTGAAAAACTTATTAAAGGAACTATTTAACCCCTTGAATATCTTTGACGAGTGTTGCCCGCGAGACGCGACTTAGTAATCATGACCGACGACGTGTGAGGCCCGCTAATTACCGCGCGTCATGTTTAAATCCATATCTCCCAAAGTTACAGTCAGAATGTGCCATAGTATGGCTACAAAGATAGCTCTTGTAGTGAACTGTTGAACTAATCACAGACTATGTCGATAAAGGTAGTAACTCTTTGAGTAAATGATGTTTACTGACGCATCAAACTGACCTTGCAGCTGTCATTAGCAACAATGGCTATCAGAAACCAGCAAACAACAGTGAAACTGTTCTAAATGCAGTATTTGACAGCGATTGTGATGATGAAAATGATGATTCTACTTCACAGTTAGAATATGATAATGATAACAGTCTTTCAAGCGATTCAAGTAGGCCTAGATCCTGTGTCAAATGTCAGGCTTGTTCATAATTTTTAATTACTATTAGAATGGTAAAAGTAGGTTCAGTGAATTCGGTAAGCAAGGGGTTAACATGGAGAGCATATGAGTGGGATCAAAAAATGAAACATAATTTACATAAATATAGTGAATGTATAAACAAGAACTTTTTAAATGAGGTTCTACTGTAAATTATATGAATGAGAAACATTCTTTAAACTTTGTATTGTATTATTTCTATGAACAGTTTAAATCAGGATATTGCATGCTTTTTTTGTGGCATCAAAAAGCATTTCTGAAATTATAATGAGGCCTCAGCCCTGGGCTAATGTTGGAAAAATTGAAAACTGATCAATGATGAAATCAATTCAAAATTAAAAAAAAAATTAAAATAAAAAATTCAAGTCACATAAAAATCAATACAGTTGTCTTTGCGGAAGCAGTATGACGGCAACCTCTACCGGATATTATTTGGAATCTCAACTTCTGGCCATTTCGCATATGAATTGCTGCGGTATAGGGAAACTTGAGACTAGAGTTGAACTTTTGTGACACAAATTTGCACCACACAGCAGTCGTCGCTGATCGACTCACAACCTGGCTTGGCACAATGGCTCATTACCACTGAATTGGCTTCTGGATGCAGTAGCGAATTAACAGTATAAATGCAATGGAGGTGCAGATTATGGTTAATTAGTGTTAAAAAAAGGCTACCTCGGTCTATTTCAGCTTTGAGTGCATCCAGCTCTTCTTGGAAGCCCGATACTCTGTAAAGACCCTCAGACTGTAGACCGCCTCGCCTCTCGATTTCGTCCACGCACTTGGTCACCAGCCACGGCACGGTGGTACCATGCGCTGTCGCCAGTTGACTCAGGTCGACACCGAAGCAGGCCTTCGAGTCCACCACGGCGTCGCTGGCACAACCAGAGCAGTCAGTCAACTGGATCTTGTCCAGACACTTGTGATGAGTGAGGTAGCCACAAACTGGAACAAGTCAATGCTTTTATAGCCAGTACTGTGCATTTAGCTGATCATGGTATACAATGTAAGGCCAACATTGGTCCCCCAAAATCGAGATTGATTAATCGATTGGTATTGTGTCGAGTCTCAAGTCTCTAGATCATGGAGGTGGTGATTGGTGAACCTGTTGGATCTACATTATCAAGAGGCTGTGATAAGACAGGAGTTTTTGTATTGTTGATGATTATAAAGATGAAAGCTTGAGAATAAAGAAATTGAAAAATAATTAAAAACCATTTGGTATGTAGGAGGTTTCAGTTTGATCACGTGAAAATATATATTATTCATGCAAAGCAATGGCAAAGCAACCACATTTGAAGATGATATATCAATTCCATAAGTATAGCAATAAAAAAGTTTACGGTACTTAAAGTTGGTTCAAGAAAAAGAAAAAGATTGAGCTTTCAATTTCAAGGTTGCTTCAAGGGTTAATCAATCTTTGAATTAGTTCTCAATTAATCAATGTTACAGTGAGTGATTGTAACAACAAAAACTACAAACAATATGAGGAATCTAACAGTAGACAAATTAGAATAACAGAAAACATATTTCCTTACATTTCATGCAAAATATCAATTGTCCATCTCTCACATTATTCATCACAACTGGGGACGACATCGCAGAACACGTTTCAGGGTATCCACTTTTTCTAATCGCAACCCGATCAAAGTGTCGAAACCAACGGTGAACATGCTTATGCAGCAACCTCTGGTGCCATCATAATATTTTGGTTTCTCATCCTAATTGAAATTTCTTCCTGATAATTAATCCGTTTTTAAAATGGTTGAGGCAATCGGGTGCCCAGTTGCCAAATTCACTGCTCAATGTCATCCCCAATCACAAGATGGCTCCGATAATATATTACGTACCATCGCACTTGAGACTCTGCTGTAGCCCGATGATTCCCCACATAAAATTGGCACAGAAGTCACACCAGTTGAGGCCTTTCAGAGATGTGACCTTGAAATTGTGTTCTGTGGTACCAGACCTTGGGCTTCTGGAACAGATTTGAATAATGCCCTCTATTAAACAACTCGTTTATTCTCTTTACACAGCACGCTGCAAAACACTACCCCACACTGCCAATCTCTATAACGCTTCGAGCGGTGTAATAGTCATCAACTCACCAGCAAGTAGGAATACCACTGTATTAGTCCCAAATAAGGGTCATGTTATAAAATTCTGATTTTTACAATTTATAGGGAAGAGGTGCAAGACAAAGTTGAGAGATGGGAAAAAATTACCGAGGAGTTTGGGATGAAGATTAGTGCGGAAAAGAGCAAAGCTATGGTGATGAGCAGAGAGAAGAGAAAAAGTCAAGAGAAAATAAAACTGCAAGGTCAGGAACTGGAGGAAGTAGAAGAGTTCGCATACTTGGGAAGTGTAGTGAGTAATACGGCAAAAGTGGAGCTTGAGGTGAATAAGAGAATAGCAAAGGCGGACGGACTATTCCAAAAAGTAAGGAAGCTGATTTGGAACCAAGACTTTCCGAAGAGTGGGAAGACACTTAT
>OZ023327.1:44992143-44994643 GCA_964007535.1 Brachyptera risi | reverse complement strand
ATTGTTAAAAATCAGAGCCATGCAGTCAAGAGCAGTCTCACTCAGGTAAACCAACACAAAAATAGGTGGCAATCGCATGTGTTGTTGCTGTACCAATCGCATCAAACCCTTGGAAAACCCACCCAAAATTGCGCAAACAGAGAACCAGCATTATTGCTCATGAGTTCCTAGCATCTGGTCAACGGCCCCACAGCTCTAGACTAGCATTATAACGTTTAAAAAATACAATGCTGTACCAGAAATATTTTCACCCCAAGATTGAAAAATATATTGGTTTTAAACTTGGATTTAATTTTTCACTCGACTCAACTTCTCATCTACAGTCCATGTATGTTTTGTTGGTGATTTCTCAACTCCCAAAGAACATAATAGAACTGTTGGTACGCGCCCGTATATTGCGTGGTCTGTTGACATAGTATCTGGCGCCCCCACGTCTTCAGGTCACTTTGGTTACGTTCAATTCAACAGTAGCTCATCGCCTGACAAGGTACAGGCAACACACAGGAAGCTATGAACAGCTTCATTCTGACAATTGAGAGTGTAATACCCATACTACCATAGTATTTACCATATTTTTAATTTTTTGGGGGGAATTTCAATTTTAATATTCAAAGTGTATTCTTTATAGACCTACTCCCCTGAGTTTTGAATTACTTTGAGTTTACTTTAGCTCTTCATTTCAGCTTGACCTTCATTTTCCTCTCATTTTAAAATTACATAATTTTTGTGAATTCTGCCAAAAATGCTGTAAAATGCTAATTTTCAAATAATGAGAGCTAAAAAGTCCAAAACAAAATACTTATTTCACATACCTCTATCTATATATCTTACTGTGATATAGGAGAGACCCTTTGGCGCGAGATGTACATCGTCCGACGGGCCTGGCACCCTCTACGGGTTTTATACTTTATAAAGGTGAGCAGCAATGTACTATAGACAGGCTTACACTTCGAGTATGGAAGCACATTTTTCTGAGTGGAACCCAATCTTAAGACCTTTTGTTGCAATTAGTGGTGGGTCAAAAGCTAGAATGATTGGACTGATAGCACCACTTTAATTGAGAAAAAAAATACCGTTTTTTTCATTTGTTTTTTTCCTGGAAGTTTTCGGATTGTACTCTGACAAACTCATCCGTTGAATGTAAATATGGTATTTACTGGAGGGTTAATTATTTGTCATCATTTTTAACAAACTCTTAATTATTTCTTTCATAATCAAAATAAGTTACATGAATGAAACTGCAAATCTGTATGGTAGAGGAATGGGACAGCATGCAGGGGGGAGATATGGCCCACTATTTTGAGGTTATGTGTGATTTTTTGTTCAGTGTGAAGGGTTGGAACAGCATGGAATGATCATAAGACTAAGTATTTGTGGTTATATCATGTTTGAAAATGTGATATGATTTGAATTTCACTAGTATTTGAGGTTGTATATAATTTTCAATACAGTTTTCAACCTTCTCTATTTGATCAGAAAACAAATGCGAGGAATCAAAGAATCTATCGTTCGAGTTTGATTTCACCAAGTACGAAATGACTGATTCTCATGTGTTATCACCAGTTCCAGTTCAAGCTGTGACCACTGCCAATTTACTATTTTTAAGAATATATCAGTTTTTAATTGAAAATGCAAAGACTTTTATATGTACCCATACATATAGGCCGCCCCATGGCTCAGTTAACTATCGTACTGCGTTAGGAACTGAAGTCAGGTCGAGCGTGGGTTTGAGTCCCATCACTTCATCGTTTCATCGCCACCTGCTCATTCGTACCCACGTTTAAACATTGAAACTCATCGTATAACCCAGCTGTTGGTGAGGTCGTTAAGCACCATATATGTAGGCTTATACGTGTAGGTATATAAAAGTCTATATAGCCTATATAAGTGGTGGCCAACCTTTTTGGGCAGGGGGCCATTTAAATTCTCCAAATATCACCGCGGGCCACACAAGTTCACTAAAAAAAATGGATGTATTATATATACATATATATACATCAGCGGCGTGCGGTGATTATTTTGCTACTCTTAATACGAACGATTAGCACATACAGGGTGGTATGTGCGAAGCCGGTGACCCGCGGGGGGTTTGGGGAGAAAGGCCTCCCATTTTAAGTCCCGCAGGGAATTTTTTTCAAACCATAATTTTATGTGTATTTTGTTGACTTTTGATGGAACGTATGAATGGATTCAGATGAGAAAACAAAGGAAAAAAAACATTACGTTTTTGATGGTAGGCCTTTGCTCAAAGTATTTTAATTTTTTTAAATGCAAAATCACTGATATCACACCGATTTGCCTTTGAAGTAGGTAAAAAAGTATATATTTGTCCACTTTTCCTGAAATAATCGACATTAATTATTGGTTGCTTTGCGCTTTGATATGATGTTAATTTTGCTCTGAAACACGTCTTGCCGTCACAACACTTAGTATAATAAAACTAAAAGTGACCAAGGGACAATGACTCACTCACTCACTGTGAATGGGATTTTGTGCTTCA
>OZ023327.1:44799643-44989643 GCA_964007535.1 Brachyptera risi | reverse complement strand
CGGGAATTCTAGCGCAGAGTGTAGGGCTCGACATTCTTAGTATTCTTTAGTCTATCTTGAATGAAGAGGTTTCAAGCTTCATTATTGGTCGACATGAAATCAGGGAGGGTCTCAATGACGTGAAATCGAAGTTGTCACTTGACGTAGATATGTCCTCGTCGACGGTCTGCCACCGAGTGACAGCTTTTAGGCCTCTTACCAAATTCCCTACCCCGAGTGCTGGTAGCGCTCGTAGAACGAGTAGTGGCACGATTCGGAACTTCAACTCGTGGCGAAATAAATGTGATACTCACTTCTCCATAAGGATGAAATGTCTTGGTAGTAGTATTCTTTAGTCTATGTATATATATATATATATATATATATATATATATATATATATAAGTAAATATAATCTGGCACTATGTACATTGTCCCACTCCTCCCCATATGGTGTCCCATTTCTCCACATCCCTAGGAGACATAGGACACTTTGCAGACATGTTTTATATAATGTATATATCAATTAAAATATGAAGTTGATAGCTACTTTCTCAATTCAGAATGAGGAGTAAAGCTTGAATTAGCCAATGAACAAAACAGAACAACAAAAGATACTTATTTGACCGAGTAATAAAATAATGTTCAAAAAACGTCCCACACCTCTTCCTTCTCCCCTATATATTTCAAATTTAGTTGACATAACTTGGTAGTGTAGGCTTAATGTTTTGATGGAATTCCAATCAACTTCTTGAGGAATGTGTGTGAATTATTCTGATTTTTATAGTGGAGCCTTAATTTCTTTCAATGAATAATACTGATTCTAATATGTAAATGCCTGCAAGGGATACAATTCCAGCTTATTTGAATATCAATCAAGAGCAATATAAGAGGGTTGAAGATGAATAGGAAATTACACAATAGAAATAGAGCAAAGGAAGAGGATTTACACAGAGTTGGGTAAGTTCCTAAGATAAAGGAACTGAGTAAAAGTTCAGTTCCTTGCATGTAAAAGGAACTAAGTTAAGTTCCTAGTTCCTCAGATGAAAAAGGAACTTGCAAGTTCCCCAAATATTTAAAAGTTCCTTTCAAAGTTCTTGATGCGGACTATTCTGGGGATTTTCTTGGCGTTTAGACAAAAGACATCGGAGACAGTTAAATTTAACTTCATATTTTTTATTATAAATTAATAAATTCACCAACATATACCTAATATTCAACAAAACTATTTGGAGTAAATGATTAGTATGCACAAGGTAAGATATAATGAAAATATCTAAAGTCATATTAGTTTTATTTATATTACAGGAGATTCTATGTACATTATTTACAATCCAATTTTAAGCATTAGCGACCGCCTCGAAGTTCTCTTTGAAGTGTCTTGATTTGATAGTACCGATATATCTTTCGTCGTTGTAATTTCAATTAATTCTGACTGGATCTTATTTGAGTTGTAGTATTACTGTATTAGTGCATTGTACAGACTGTTAAACGTCTTCCACGAATCAGCTGTTGTAGCGACACTCTCCAGCGTTGACAGTGTGGCCTTTAGCTCCTTCTTCATGTCTTCAGCATTCTTCTTAATTCTTCCCATTAGAGTGGTTCTGCTCATGATGGTACGATTAGGTGCTATTCCCTTAATCATATCCTTAAAATTCCTTACTTTCTAATATTGAGAAGGAATGAAGTCCTTTGACTACAAATTTGACTAACAGAGTCTCAAACTGGGCCTGGCTAACCACCAGACCATTTTGGAAGTCTCTCATTGTAGTTTGGGTCTTCTTTGATAGCTCGGATGGGTCGTCATCAGAATCGTCAACTTCTCTTTGGCGCTTGTTATTGACCGAGCCAACAACCTCCAATTTAGAGATTTGGGAAGGATGAACCTTCTGAAATGATGAATGAAGATATAAACACTTGGATATGGCACAAGTTTTAATTGATCCATACAATTGGCCTAGGCCTAGGGCCAGGGACCTAGGTAGGCCTACCTAGATTAATGATTCTAAATAGGCCTAGGCCTAGTAGGTCCTAGGTAATCTCATCGGAATTAACAAATAATCAATATTTATTTACCCTATTCATTATTATTATTTATTCATACATACAACTTTGAACCTAGACTTACAAAAAGAAAAAGCCAAAACTGAATGTGTTTTAGGTTTAGGCCTAACTTCATTGATAGGCCTAGCTAGGCAATAATCAATAAGCAAGCAAGAAATATAGAAGATAGTTCACAGTAGGCTTGGTTCTATATTTATTTACAAATGAAATATTGAAATTTATGTGAGTCTAAATTTAATTTGTCAATGCAAATTTTATAAAAGCAAGCGAATTCAGGTGTAAGGCCTAGGCCTACGGTGCAATCAAGGTATAAATCCTTCACAATACAAAGTAATAGAGAAGTCAATTCTCAATAGAATAAAATAAATTTAAATAAATATATAAGCATTTATAATTCAATTGTAATTTACAGACAAGTTTCTTACCTTTATATGCTTCCTCAAATTGGACGAGGACGCTAGTGGAGCCCCTATCATTTTCGTAATAGGAAGACACAAACTACACTTCGCAGTATATATTGTTGCCTTTTATATTCTCTTCTTTCAAAAAAAAGAACTGCCTAAATGGTTTCCATGGAATCAAATTCTTAGGAATACTTCCTGATGCAACTTCACCACCACTCATGGCGATTTCCTTACTGGTAATATAATCTCGAACTAAGTATTAAGCAACGTGACCAAACGATAAGAGAGTGTAAACAACAATGATCCATGTGTGTGCCATGTGGGCTTTGATGGCTTCGATAGTCTGTTGGAAGTCCATGCGTCATGAGAACATATTTTCTATTGTTTGATCAGAATGTATACAATCTCCTGATTGGTTTGACTTTTTGAAGACTTCATTCTTTCCGTGTGGTGTAGTGGCGACTGTGACGTCAACCCTTTAGAATACTAGACTGTTAAAGAGAGGGACTGGTCGGCGCCTGCCTGGCGGGGTTAGGTAGATGGGTGGTTGGACAATAACCTGAGGGTAGTTTGACTCAGACTTGGGTTTGTTGTTGGCAACTCTCACCGGAAATGGCAACTGATCAAAATCACATGTAATGTTAAAATAACTTTACCAAGTAGAGTGATGTTGAAAAGAACTTTCAAAGGAACGTGAATTCGTTCCACAAAAATAGTAACGTAATTCCTGACGAAGTTCCTTGCTATAAAAAGGAACTAGTTCCTTCAAAAGTTCCTAAAAAAGGAACGCGTTCCTTTCGTTACATTCCTACCCAACTCTGGATTTACAAGCCAAGATGCTTAGACGAAAACCCGATGAGGAAAAGAAGAGAGCCAAGTACAACTCTTTTGGAGAGCTTCAGAAACCAGATTCTACCACCATTTTGAATTTTTTCATTGCAGATTAGGTTGCTTCTGTAAGAAATCACGAAAAAAAAAACCAATCATAAAAAACAAAAGAAAAAACAAAATAAGATAGGATATGAAGAAAGTTTCGAAAAATTATTTCAAAGTTTTTCTGGTCAATAACTACAGCTAAATGAAGCCAACAATTTTACCTCAAGTCTGAATGAGCAGGTGGCACGATGTTATCCCCAGGCTGAATTGTTGCCATTGCTTCCAACTTAAGCTTGTGAACGATCATATAAGGGCTCTTGAGAGGCTGCGTGTCTAGGTACATGGCGGTTAGCATGTCCATGTAGTACGTCAGCAGGCCGTCAGCTACAAGGTCGTACAGGCAAAGGAAGCTCTTGGCAGCACTCACGTAGTGCATCCGCGTCATTGGGTTGTAGTACAGACGGAAATGCAGCACTTTCTCAGAAAACCTGCAACACACATGTTTCCATTTTTATTTCAGAAATAGGATCATTCGGTTTCAAATCACACCCATTCTGATGAAATCTGTGCTCGAGAAATCAAGATTTTTGGGGGAAAAAACAGGTTGATTGGAATTTTTTAGTCAAGTTTGAAACTGTTGATTAAAAATATTAAGACAAACCGTTTTCGAGATGCCTCCTCAAAGTTTGCACAAAATGACAAATTTGGGTTTTGTAGGATGTATTGAAATTCAATATTAAATTCAAGTCATTACTTATTGAGAGATATTCAAAACATTCATAGAGATTAAATGATTAATCTGATCTGTTCTATGAGGTAAGCAACACATTTTATTACTTGTGCGTTGACCATGATCAATAAGGGATGGAGTACAGTGCTGGACTGGCCACCGGGTAACCGACGATGCCCGGTGGGCCGCTATGGCAAAACGAATATCAAAATGGGCCGGTCACTCGCGAATATGTTTTTCTGCGTTCGGATTGTTGTTTCGCCTCAGCGTATCACTTTCATCCGAGGTTTTACCTAAATGGTAATATCTAGAGGAGGTATGAATAAAGCTGACCCTAGTTGAGCATTTTTTTTTTTTGCCTCCCTCGGTAGTTCGGTCAGTTTAGGCACCGCTTCAGAAACTGAAGTCAGCATTGGGCGTGGGTTCGAATCCCGCATAAGGCATGGGTTTTTGTAAACGTCCTTTCACTGATCATCACTTCATACATTCATAATCACCAGCTCATTCGTACCCCCGTATAACCTAGCTGTTGGTGGGGTCGTTAAGCAAACAATAATCATCAAACAATAATCTTGAGCATTTTTATAATTTTCAAAACATAATAAGTCATTTTGAATATGATATTTTTGCATCAACTAATGTTATCAAAATCTATTTTATAGGTCTAATTAGTGAATACAACCACGTTGAATTAGGTACAAGTGAAACTTTTTTTAAATGAATAATTATTTGAAATAAATAATTGGTTAAAATTAGGGATGGGATTGAAAAATCGAAATCGATTTTTTTTTATATGGTCAAATCGATTAAACAATCGATTAGAACCATCAAGTTTCGACAAAGTTGGTTTTTCGTATTTCTGTAGTTTGCCGCTTATTTCACGATTTTAAATTTGAATTCTTCTCATTGGTTGTTGAAAGTTCTCGTTATGCATCGCGTAATATGTTGTTTGAGGTTAGATGTATTAGACAGTATGTTATCTCTCGTACACAGTGGCGGCAGTACACAAAATCTTTATTTAAGATTTGAGGTGAAGTTGAATCTTGATTCTCAGCAAAACAACTCAAAATTCAACGACACATCACTTCTTAAATTCGGAGGCGTAAACAGCGTTTTCTTCCCACTCCTAGATGTAGACGCCATCTTTAGCAACTAGTTGGATTGCTTATTTGATGGCCTCGAACTTCCGTTTTTCAGGCCAGTATCAATACCTTGTTTACCAGCAGGCCTACTAACCTGCGCGCGCGCGTGAGGTAATTTGAAAAGCGGCATTTTCAAAATATGGCACAGATCGGAGATATTGATTATTTAATAGCAATATCGATTAATCGAATATTTGCGTAATCGAATAATCAAATCGATTAATCAAATCGGTTTAGTGCCCACCCCTAGTTAAAATAAATACTTATTCAAACTGAATAATTATTCAAAATGAACAATTTCAATTTTGATTTTAATGGGTATTTTCTCATTACTTACAGACGAAGATTAGCCTTACTATTTTCTGAGAACTTTTCACTCAAAACGTTGAGAAGTTTAAATTCCATCAAGATTTGGTCGAAAGTCAATATTTTGAAATCAAAAGATTTCAGAGATTTTTCAACGAAATATGTATCGATATTCCAATAATTCTCAATACAGATTTGTATAATAGATTGAGTGGAACGACTAGAAAAGATGTCGCGATCGAACAGTCGATCGCGATCGACGTAATAGGCACCTCTGGATTAGAGTATACCATACTATAAATACTGAAGAACATTGTCTAAGAGACTCAATTCAAAAATGTAAGATATCAACATTTGTGTGTTTAGTTTACTCTCAATACCAATGTTGGTAATGTCCACATATATCATTTGTAATAACGGTTCGTCTTATGTGTTTTGGCATTTTTGAAAACTGAAGAAATTTTTTCTGCGGTGACGGTCACAGACTATGCAGTCCTGGTGTCAAAGTTCATCTGTTTCAATATAAAATAGTCTATGTACATAATTATTTATATTTGGTGACACCAAGTAGTACTGCTTCTGAACGGTCATTTTAATTCATCTTTTGCATTAATTGGGAAATAATGATTGTATATCATGATGTCGATGTTGATAATAATAATCAATATACTGGAAAAAGGTGGAGTCCGTTTTCGTGATTTTTGTAGGGCCTAAGTGCTCTGTTTACCTTGATAGGCTCAACCTTTGTTTATGTAGGCCTGCATTCTTTTGGAAAATAAGACCAATACAGACCGGCACAGGCAGCTGAGTGGTTAACGCACTGGCTCCATGTGACCCGGGAGGTAGTGGGCAATGTCGAACCCGGTTCGATCCCCGCTACCGTCCATCTTTACAGGGGTTTTTCGTGGTTTCCCTCTGTAGTCTAGGCTAATGCCGGGATGGTTCCCACAATATAGGCCACGACCGCTTCCTTCCCACTATCTTTCCCATACCTATAATACCTTCATCTCATCATCCCATCATCTCATTAATTATCCATCCGACGCAAATAGATCTTAGTAATCATTACAGTGCGTCGTTAAACCCAATATAAAAAAATAAGAGACTAATACACAAGGCCAAACAATGCTCTATCAAAAGCTTTTTTTGCTTGCATTTCATTAAGAAGGTACCAAGTTACTACAAAAAAATATTCATCTCTTACTTGAATGAGAGCACATAGTAATTCGTGATTTGTTCTCGTTGTCTGACTAAATAGTTTCCATTTCTGACCAGCAAGTGTGCTACCTCAGCAGATGACTTTTGCCCAAAGTACTCCGTAGAGTACATTGGTGGGACATGATCAACAACTGTGTCGCAGACGAGAGCAATCGGTCGTGGAGCGTTGAGCTGCATGCGATGTACTGGAATACAACACACAAGTTTGAGTTATGGCATCAAACAATCATTCAACAGCACATATATTTTCAAGCAGGACTAGGGTGACTACAACTTCAAGTACAAAATCTAGTACAAATACACTTGAACGCAAACTAGTATATCACAAAGCTGGCAATGTATTAGGTAGAACTAGAAATGCTATATAACTGAACATAATGAATAGCAGTAGGCCTACACATTTGAATGGAAAGCTTGGCTCAAAGTTTTCTATGAAGCAACTGTGTTAGAAAATATAGTAGAAAATATAGATTTGAATAGCACAAAATACCATTGTCCTCATGGTACATTTGATACCATTGAATACCAGTTGCAGGCTTGAATTTCACAGTTGGTACCAGAAGCAAGCCGGCCCATAACATGACATAGAGATAGATTTATAAGAGGGAAATGACAGTAGCAACTGGAATTCATTTTAATAGGTCACACTATAAAATTTCACATTACACTCCATTTTCATTCTATTCATAAATTGGGTTTAACCACGCAACTACTTTAATAGGTAACTAAGTTACTGAGATGGGTGGACCAGTGGCTAGCAAGCTGAGCCGTCTTTCAGAAGACCGGGGTTCGATTCCCGCCATAATCGACCTTCCTGACGGTGGGTTTTTGTAGTTTTCCTGTCAATTTAGGTTCATAAGATGTTTTTTTTTACAATGGGCCTCAGCCAAATCCTTCCCACTATTCAACAACATTAACAAAATAACCTTGAATCTCATCCATCATTCACTGACGCAAATAGATCTTAGTCATCATTATAGTGCGTTTTAAACCCAATAGGCCTACATAGAAATCAAATGATTAACATCTACTGGTATTGGTTATTGATTAACGAGATAATGGGAAAATGGGATGAAGGATTATTTATGTGGTGTTTTGGGGTGGGAATGAAATGGTTGTGGCCTGATATTAAGGAACAATCCTAATAAACCTATTCACTTCAATATTACTGTTTGTTCATGTTCAATACAACAACAACAATGCTTTATCATCTCATTGATACATTGTTACCATAGTTACAAGGACATTGTTAGTGGTACCAACCTAGTAGATATAATATCTATAACATCTTCCTCTTTTTCTTTCTTTCTTTTTTTTCTGACCCTCTCTGCTAACTGACAATTTACAACTTTGAATTACATTCTTGCTTACACTGTATAAGCCTAATAAAAGCCTTATAAGAATAGCCACACTGATTCTAATTATTATTCAACTTGATTTAGGCACATCTAAGTCTTGAAATCACGTAAATTCTTAGGTTTCACCACAACTCGGCTGCTTCGAGTTTTTATCTCCGGGCTGCGGGCCTCCTTCGGTTGCGGTGAACTCGGTTGCACTGAATTGCTTCGTGACTTGGAGTGTTGTGTAGTCTCTGGTTGAAGATAATTATCGGATACCACTTTCTCATTTATCAACGGAGTGGTGTCTTGTTGAGAGTCATCATGTCGTGGTTGAAGCTCGGACTCCTTTTCGGTTGTCATGCCAACTGCGGTCGACTCTCGTATAAACTTACGATTCCGCCGATATTTCTTACCACCTACATCGACTATATAAGAGCGAGATGATAGTTTCTCTGCGACTGTTCCTTGTTTCCATAGTTTATCACGGGATTCCGGATTTGGTTGAAGTCGAATGTCTTGTCCTACCTGAAGCTCCGGTAACTCTCGTGCAGTCTTGTCATAATTACTCTTCATCTTAAGTTTACGTAATTCAATGCTCTCTACTACACCATCCATTACTTTTGGTTTCAGGAGAAGTGATGTAGTAGGAAGGAGAGTTCTGGTACGCCTGGACATGAGTTTTTGGACTGGACTGGTATTGATAACATTCGAAGGAGTGTTACGCCAGTCAAGTATTGCTAGCCAGGGATCTGTTCTTGAGTTATGTGCTTTTTTCAGAAGTTTTTTAGCTATTTTCACAGTAGCTTCAACTTTCACATTCGATTGGCTATGTCTGAGAGACGATGTACAATGAGTAAACTCCCAATCCGAAGCAAATTGGTTGAATTCTCTGCTGACGAATGGGGTATCGTTATCTGTGACAAGTACCTCTGGGATTCCGTGTCGACTGAAGTTCTTCTTGGTTGTTTCTATGAGCGCTTCAGATGTAGAACATCCCATCTTGTCTATCTCCCAAAAGTCGTAATAATGATCTACTGTTATTAGGTATTTTTCGCCTTTGTAGAACAGTAAATCCATTGACACTCGTGACCAAGGCAGGTCTGGTGTTTGTTGCGTTTGCATCGGTTCCTTCTGTTGTTTGTCTGCTAGTTCATTGCATGTTTCGCATAAACCAACAGCTTCTTTAATTTCTGCTGACATCTGTGGCCAAAATAACACATCTCTGGCTTTCCTGAGACAAGCTTCTACACCTAAATGACTCGAGTGTATTCTCACTAGCATTTCTCGTCTCATGCTCTTTGGAATGATGATACGGCTTCCTTTAAAAAGGACTCCATTTTGTACGCTAAGTTCTTCTTTGCTGTTCCAATATTCTCCTATGCATACTGGTATCTCATTTTTTTCATGCGGCCATCCCGTTAATATAATGCTCGTCAGTGTTTGTAGTGTTTCATCACTCGCTGTGCATCTCTGTATCTGTCGAAGTCGCGTCTTTGTAACATTAAGATGTTCTGTCATGTTTATCTCGGCAATCTCTTCGAAAACGTTGGTTTCATCTTGTATTTGGTAAATTATGTATTCCGGTTCTTTCTCCCTTTTACCAGTTGGTAATGCTGCTCGCGATAGGAAGTCTGCAATGAGCATCTCTTTTCCTGGTTTGTATTCAACTGCCAGATTGTATCTTTGTAGTCGAAGCAACATCCTTTGAAGTCGTTCCGGCGCTTGCAGTATTGACTTCCGGAAAATAATCTCTAGCGCTTTGTGATTGCATTGTACGTGTATGAGTTCTTTCCCACACAGGTACTGATCGAAACGTTCACAAGCAAACACAATCGCAAGGCATTCCTTCTCAATTACTGCGTAATTTCGTTCTGTTTTGGTCAAAGTGCGTGAGGCAAAAGCTACAGGCTGCCCCTCTTGCATAATGGTTGCACCTATGCCAACATCACTCGCATCACTCTGAATTGTGACGTTTGCTTCCACATCATAATATTTTAGGACTGGTGCTGTGGTTACCAATTCCTTTATCGTTTGGAAGGCTTGCTCCTGGGAGGACTGCCATGCCCATTCAGTTTCTTTATTGGTCAATCTGCGAAGTGGCTCGGCCACATCTGACAAACTAGGTAGGAACTTTGATAGATAGTTCACAAACCCAATGAATCTCTGAACGCCTACTACGTCAGTAGGTCTTTCCATTAATTTGATAGCGTCTATCTTCATTTGATCAGGTTTCACTCCATCTGCTGTTAAACAGTGACCAATGTAAGGTACCTCGGCCAGGCGAAACTTGATTTTCTTCTCATTGAACTTAATATTTATCTTTCTGGCTCTTTGTAAGAGTAGCTCTAATTTCTCATCGTGGTCGTTTTCAGCTATCTCTTGAGTTGATCCTTTACCGAATACCAATATATCGTCCGCAATAATAATTATTCCCGGTAGTTCATCCAGTAATTCGTGCAGTCTTCGTTGGTATTCTTCAGGCGCTGGAGCTATGCCAAAGGGCATCCTCAGCCATCTGTATCAACCTAATGATGTCCAGAAGGTTGTGAGTTTGGAACTCTCTTCATCCAAAACAACTTGCCAGAAACCATCCTTGGCATCAAGTACTGTAAAGACTTTAGCTCATGTCAAGTCAGGTAGTATTTCTTCTATCTTGGGTAGTTGATAGTGAGATCTCTTCAATGCTTTGTTAAGGTCTTGTGGATCTACGCATATTCGGAGTTCGTTCGGACGTTTTACGGCAACCATACTGCTAATCCAGTTGCTTGGTTCAGTCACTTTGCATATAATGCCATTTTTTCCATTTCCAAAATTGTCTAGCCTACTTCTTTCTTCAGCGCTATCGGAACACGTCTTGGCAAGTGTTGAACAGGTTTCACGTTTGGGTCTACTTCCATATGATATTCTCCTGGAAGACAACCTAGTCCTTCGAAAACGTCTTTGTATTTGGTCAAGAAATGTTGTAGACTCTTCGGCGTTTCTGTTTCCTGAATGGTACACAGTTGTGCTTTGACTTCTAATAGTTCTAACCTTGTGCAAGTATCTGCCGACAAGAGTGTCACTTGATCACAATCTGTGACTTGAAATATTATTCTTTTGGCCACATTCCCGTGTCTGCATTTAATGCTAACTTGTCCACGTGGTTTTATGACTTGGCCACCATAACATTTCAGTGTTACGTTACTCTTCTGTAGTACTGGATCATCTTCTTGCAGCAGCTTGCATATCCTCTTATAACTCATTACATTACATGTAGCATCACTATCTAGTTGACATTTACCGTAACTCGACTTTCTTTCTTCCCTAAGTTCATGTCAAGTTTAACATGTCACTGTTTACTTAGCTTAGCTGTACCTGTAACGTTATAAATAGATTCTTCACTTGAACTACAGTCGAACCCACATATAACGAACTCGGTTTTAACGAAATTTCGGTTTTTAAGAATTAATTACCATCCCCCTTCAAATCTCCTATCCTTACAATGTTAAATAAAGACCTATAACAGAGTGATTTATATTTCAAAATTCGGTTATTACGAATTTTTTGTCACTTTTCAGCATATTTTGCTCATTATTTTCAGCTATTTCCAACAAAATGTTCGAAAATCGGAGCATTTTGCGTGAATTTATTTTCAGGTTACATTTATTTTGAACGGACTGTACATCGTAGCAGCTGGTGACGCGTACAGCACGTGGTCATAACTCTTGCTGCACCCCCCTCCCTACCCGGCCCAAGCACAGTGGAACGGCCCATAAACAAACATTCGCTCAACGCCCACTAAAATTAATAATAACGTGATGGTGACATCTTCAATGACTTTGTTTATCTATTTTTTTGTTTACATTCCTTCATCCCCATTCGTGATAGTGTCCTGTAACCTAGGAAATAAAACACGAGAAGTGGGGAGTTGTGGTGTCATGTGATAGCAGATGATAAGTTCTTTATGAAAGGACATTGTTGTTTTCTATTACTTTCTACAAACATACTAAGTGATGATACGATGCGATGATAATATGTCACCTAATACAGTACTATACTAGGGCCCAATCGTAAATGTAGGCCTATCTTTATAAATCTCTAAAATTCAAGTGCTGTTATGAAAAAAAGCAATAAATCTCTATAACGAAATTCTGTTTTTACGAACAGATTTTCATTCCCCTTGAAATTCGTTATATGCGGGTCCGACTGTATTTTCTTCATCGCTGTCATCCTCTACTGTATGAACTTTCCTCTTCCCCTTCTTGGTATTCTTGTATGGCTTCTCACTGTGTTGTGATAAACACATCTTGGCAAAATGATTTCGTTTTCCACACTCTGTGCATTTTGCATTATTAGCAGGGCATTTATCTTTCCCTTTCTTGTGATTTTCTCCAGTATCCACATGCTCTATCTGAGTTATTAGTCTTATTGCTAGGCCTCCCTTTGTTAGAAGTATTCATTTTCTTTCCATTATTATAGTGAATTCTCTCTTCTTTTCCTTCAAGTGATGTCATCTGGGAGTCTGTCTGTTTGCTGTCTCTGCTGACTTGAATCGCTAGTGTTAATGTGAGTTTTCTATCTCGCAAAAGTCGTCTTTTAACTCCAATATCCCGGATTCCTAGAACCAGCCTATCTCTTGTAGCTTCTTCAAGCACTCTAACGGGATGATAGTCACATGTTGCAGCTAGTTGTCTAAGTCTTGTTACATATTGACTTATACTCTCATTCATTTCCTGCTTCGCTTCTCCGAACACAGCTCTCTCAAAAATTGTGTTTCTCTCTGGTTCAAAATGAGTTGTCAAACCTGCTAGAATTCCATTTACTGTAATTTCTTCTCTAGTAGGTAATTCTAGATTCTTCAGTATTTTCTTGCATTCCCGCCCCATTGCTGCTCGCAAAGTGGCAACGCGAATGTCTTCATCACGCTCACTTAACCCGGTTGCTTTTTCATAGTCTTCCCAGTCATCTTTAAAATCTGTCCAATTTTCAGATAAAGCTTCTCTGTTCTTAACATCCATGTGTTTTGGGAATGGAATGTTCACAGACGGCGACTGGAAAGCAAAGGGCAAATTTTCTTCTCCGGTCGACATTTTTACGAAGCTGTTACTTGCTAAAAAATGTAACTTGACTGTGACTTTTTTATCTCTGTGTATTTATTGAACTTTATATTTCACTATCAAACTTTTTCCTAACTGTTTAAACTCTAAAGGTGGATTTCCATGGACGCGAATTTCGCGTCGCTTAGCGAAAGCGAATTCGCGTTGCGAACTTTTGGCAGACATTTTGAAAATTCGTCCAATCGGTGACGACTGCGACACGAGCGACGAAAGTTGAACAAAATTCAATATTTTCGCATACGCTGAGCGATTTCGCCGGAAGTAGGCTAGGGTTCCTAATAAATATCCCAGGATCGCGTACTGCATCCGGCGAGATATCAATTTATCGAAACTCGATCTCCAAACTCAAAACTGTGACAGCCAATTGCAACAACTCATTTTCCCGCAAAAACGAGGTTGATTGAGCTTTGAAATTCTACCGATGGAGTGCTGAACTCGGCCGAACTGTACTTCACCAGTTTACCGCTAGAAGTCGCACCACCACGCGAATTTAAAATGGCGACGCGTTTTCGGTAAGCGAATTCGCTTTCGCTACGCGACGCGAAATTCGCGTCCGTGGAAAACCTTCTTTAAATCCCAAGATTTCTCTTAATTTAAAACAGATAGTCACTGCTGACATCATGTTTGTTCATGTTCAATACAACAACAACAATGCTTTATTATCTCATTGATACATTCTTACCATAGTTACAAGGACATTGTTAGTGGTACCAATCTAGTAGATATAATATCTATAACAATTACAGAGAAACTACAAAAACCCTCTGTCTGGATGGTCATCCATTGTGGGGATCAAACCCCGGTCAACTGGTTTAAACCAGGCCTACCGGTATATTATTACAGTATAATTGAATATAAAAGTGCATATATGAAAGAAAACGTAGCGTCAGGTTACCCTAACCATTTTATTTAAACAACAGTCCACCTTAGATTATGTACACAAACATCAATTACCAATCATGTAAGTAGACCTATTGTCTAAACTTCTCTACCACAACCAAATATAAAGAAAATAAGAACTGAATGTAACCCTACAGAAAAGCCGACAGTGCTAGTCGCTTAGTTGATTAACATTCAGGTAGGCTAGGCTATATCATCGAGATAACTTACAATCTTGTTTCCATTGCCAGGTAGGCCTAGATACAAGCCCATGTTTCACTTGAGGTTCGTAATGCATTGGCATCTCAGCGAGTGATGTTGCAGTCCTCGCTAGAACATAAGATACCATATAGGCCCACTATATTGTCAAGGCCTTGTTTCCCTTTTTTGTAATTTTATCGGGCAAGCAACTTGAGTAAATCAATCTGCAATATATACGTATAACTTTTGATGGTTGTTGTTAAAACCCCCGTTCTTAAATTCTGGTAAGTCACAGCTTGTAGTGACATGAACACGGGTTGAGATATACGGTTAAAGCGCAGCACAGCCTCGCATGCAAAAAAACATGTTTGTCGTATGCTACGGTAGAACTATCTGAAATGGGTGTTTTCTCATAGATCTTGGTTGTCTCTTATTGAATGAACCTTTCGTACATTCGTATTTGTTGAATTTAATGCTTTTCATCTCACTTGGGCCTAAACATCCAGATTTCTTCATTTTGATATTGTTTATGTTAGGTTTTGAACTATAGGCCTATCATTATATCGTGAAAACGCGTGCTCAAGAGTGTGGTTTTAAGTTTGTATGGTTCAAGCGTGGAAAAATCTTCGTACGAAAAGACGAAGACTCTAATACCACTCATATAAAATAATTTTGTTCACTGACCTGGACAACATTTGTGCTTAGGCCTAACCTCTAACTAAATCAAAGTTTGTTTACCGTATTTCATTTTTGCCGCTGTATTCATCGCAGTCAATGATATTAGAAACAGTAGATGACATAAATAGTTGTTACAGTGATGTTTACAAACAAGAAACAGCTGATGATTTGAGCAGGTGGATTGAATCTGTGAGTGGCAAAACAGTCCTTCATTTGAATATAAGGTCATTGAGTAGGCCTAAACATTGGAGCCAATTGAAGGTAATCCTACAAAAGCATGTTGGAATATTTGATGTTTTGATTTTGTGCAAAATTGCATTACAGGAAGTTAACGAGTTTTACCATTTGGAAGGTTACAATTAGTTTGATAAAACTCGTGTTGGTAAAGGGGGTGGAGGTATACTTGTTTTCATAAAAGATGACATAAACTTTGAAAGAGTTAATCACAATTATTCTAATTTTGAGTGTCAGTGGTGTTCTTACATTTAGGGAAAACATTCAAATATTCTTACTAGCAGTCTATAGACCACCATCAAAAAACATACAAGCTTTCGTAACTGAACTAGATGACTTTATATGTGACCTAAAGTATGCAAATGCTATAATTATTGGTGATATGAACATTAATTTGTTGAATACTGATGATTTCTGTTCAAGCTTACGAAAATACATTGGCCGTACATGGGTTTTATAGATGTATTCACGGAATAACAAGAGAGGAATATCTTGGAAATAAAATTGTGAGCTCTTGTCTCGATCATATTTATATAAGAAGTAAAGCAAATCAGATTAATTCTGTCATATATACAACTAAAATATTAGATCATTATTTAATTGCTGTTGACATTATATTTAAAGATGGCTCGAATGATCCACTTGAAGAGTTTTCCACTAATTATCATATCTGTTTAGACAAAATCAAGTATGTTTGAAAATTGCAATCTGTAAATTGGAATAATTATTTATCTATCGAAAACCCTGTCGACATACAGGGGCGGACTGGGCTATCTGGCAACCGGGTATTTGACCGGTGGGCCGCCTCACTTAGGGCCGGCACTTATAGTTTAGGCAAATATGAACTTATTAAACTAAACACATAATATCATATTTGCAACACAACACTACAGTTCTTCCGAAAGTTTGCGATGATGCGAGTGATAGTCGAACGATTCAATTATTAGATTCCAAAACTACTTGTGATCGCCAAAATCACTTGAAAAGTGATCATATTTCAAAGAAATCACTGCTGGAATTTTGCTGGAACAAATCGCGAAAATAACTTCGAAAATGCCCATAATGATTATACTATCAAAAATAACTTTGACAATGTCCATAGCCCTATACTGATTCAATAATCGGACTCTAGAACTGCTTGTGAATAACAAAAATCACTTGAAAAATGACATGGGCCCATTTCAAAAAATTCCCTGTGGGGCTTTGCCGGGAGAAATCGCAAAAGTTTAACTTCGAAAATGTCCATGATGATTCAATTATAAGACTTCAAAAACACTTGTGAATCGCAAAAATCACTTGAAAAATGTGCCTATTTTCAAAAATTCCCTGCGGAGCTCTGCTGGGGGACTTCCGCCCCCCCAGACCCCCTTTCCAGCTGGTAATTTTATTTATGTAACCTGTGCGCCCCCCCTCTCCCCCCCCAATAAACAAATCCTAACAATGTCTCTGCATTTCGCTCGTAACCGCTTCTAATCTAATAACCTTTAAAGATACACTATAATTTAAATTTAAGCAATTTCGTCTCATATCAACTTCGTCACTGTTACATTTTTGAATGATCGAGTTATCTGTATCATGTAGACTGAAAGTCTAGAACCAACATCGGACTAATTTTTTCAATTGATTTCACATTTACTTCATCTCAAGAGGAGAGGAAGCCGGGAGAGACCTACGTTATTCAATTAACTGGGAAAATGCCATAAATGCGTTGTATGTGCGTGTAGGTATGATTTTGGCATGTTTTATTTTTTCTTCAAAACAGCTAACCCGGTTGATCTGAAAATTGCAAGAAATGTGTGAAATCGTAGGTTTAAACTCCTTGCAGATTTTTTTTCTAGGAGAATAAAATTATTCTCAATTTTTTTCGCTATGTTATTCTCATGGTTATTTTTTAAATTAAAAAAAATCATGAAAAAAGTTTACAGTTACTTGATGCTCTACAACAGTACCCTAGGGATGTTTGAAAAGATTTGCCAGGGCCGAAATATTTCCCCAGTCGGCCCCTGTCGACATATATGACAAGATTGAAAGCGTGTTTAAAGAGTGTTAAAGAGAATCTTCATTTAAGCGATACAAATCATTGCATAGAAACAAGCCGCGGAAGGAGTGGATGAACAATGATTTACTTGAATTATGTTTACAGCGAGATAAATTGTTTAAAAAGTGGAAGAATTGTAAAAATGGGTATAGGAGTGTTTTGCTAGAAGGTTAAAGAAAATTACGAAGGCAAGTCAATTATCATATAAATAAATCTAAAATAAATTTTTACAAATATGAACTTCAAAAGAGTAAAAACAGCGTTAAAGACACATGGCAGACTATAAATAATATAATTGGGGAAAAAAGCAGTCGGTCATTGAAATCATAAATAAACGTTTAGGTGAACATTTTTCGCATGAAGTCTTGGTTAATAAATTCGTAAATTCTTTTTGTAGAGGATATAACTAACATTAAACATAAGTGCGATATTAAAACTTCAACACAAAACTTAACTTACTCGTCTAATCAATCATTATTCTTATCTCTCTTTAATGTAGAATTTATAGAAAATATAATATCTGATATGAATGAAAATAAGCAACCTGGACTAGACAAGATATAAGTGTAAAAGATTTAAAAACTATTTCTGTATCAATAAGCCCACTTATTGCTAAACTCATTACTTTGTCAATACGACAAAGTCTAATGCCTGATAAACTTGAAATTTCCATTATTACACCCATATACAAAAAAGGAGACCATTTACAACTAGGTAATTACAGACCCATAGCCATATTGCCTGTCATTGAAAAAATATTTGAACGCTGCATTTCCATGAAATTAACTGAATATTTAGAACATTATGAAATTATACACCCTCTTCAATTTGGTTTTCAAAAAGCTAAAAGCACTTCCGATTTACTAACCTTATTTTCAGACCATGTTAATGCAAGATTAAATTATAACCTCCACACACTTGTACTTTTCGATTGATTTTTCGAAAGCGTTTGATACGATTAACCACGGTAATTTATTGAATGTTTTGGAAAAGGAATAGGTGGCCCCTTGCATGGATGGTTTAAAAGTTATTTGGAAAAAAGATATATTCCAACTCAAATTGGCGAATTTTAGTAAGTTGAGTCAAGTTTTCACCGGTGTGCCACAAGGGTCAATTTTGGGTCCCATATTGTATTTGCTATACGTAAATGATATGGCGGATCTTGTTGCAAATTGTCAGATGTATATGTATACCGACGATACGATTTTGATTTATTCACATCGAGATTTAAATGTAGCAACAGATAAATTACAGTTAGCATTTTTAAATATTTTGAAATATACCCACGACAAAAATTTAGTTATAAATCCTGAAGATAGTAAAGTCATGCATATATGTTCCCCATACAACAAAGATAAAGTAAATGATATTAAAATTGAGCATCATTCTTATAAATGTTTACACCAAATGAGCCGCGGTCTTGGTTGCGAAGCGTGCATATTCAATATTGAAGTTGTTTCAACATATGTTCATTTGGGTGTAACCATAGATGAAAATTTAACATGGCAACCTCATATTGACCGTTTGTGTAGTACACTAAGATCTTGCGCTTTTCAACTCTATACTCTTACAAACATTCTACCGTTCACTTTATTGCGCACCGTTTACATAGTATTGATAGAATCTATTATTTCTTATGGATTGTTACCATGGGGAAATGCGACTGACACTCACTTACACCAAATTTGTTCACTTCAAAGTAAAATTTTAAAAATGATAACTCCTACTCAATTCAAGATAACCAATAAAGATAATATAAATTCCATTTATGAATACTGCAATGTTTTACCTGTTGATAAATTATTTGGATATAAATTCATTTTGAAGTTCTATTTTGATGATAGGTTCAAAATTATAAATGATCACCCTTAAACACCAGATTACGACTCCTAAACAATTTTAAAATTCCTGATTACGCTAATAAATATGGACAAAGACGACTTGAATACACTGTAGGCCTACCGGTTATATTCAATGGAATGCCAGCGAATAGGGCTTTGTGGACATCAAGTGATTGTTCATTTATTTAAATGTATGTCTATACATTCTTTTTTGTCAATAATAATAAAAAAAAATTATGCTCCAAGACTGAAATTAAAACTACACAGCCCCTTGATGCAGCCCCCTATCCCTACCTAGACCTATAAATCTAGATGTTCAAGAGAGTTGAAAAGTAGACAAATTATAATTGTAACATGATGAATACTTCTCACAATATAATAAAAACCTCTTGGAATGTAATTAAAAGCAATACACAGTATAGGCCTACAACAATAGTAGTAGTGGGCATTTTGAGGACATGGGGAATTATAGATGTTTTAGATCTATTAGATAATCTACAGATTTTTCACGGACAATATACGGATAATTTACGGACAATATAGCGACTCTTTGAGGACAATATATAGGGACTACCAGACTAGGCTACCTCTAAATAGTCAATACCTTGTACGGACAAAACACGGACAATTTAGCCACTTTTTAGAGGTAGGCCTATATAAGCAGGTAATATGAAGAAGTTCTCACATTCTTATAATTGGTTGTCTGACACTGGAATGTTGAACGATTCTGTGTTGAAGTAAGACAATTATTTATTGCCTCTGGCCCAAAGGAATGTACCATTTCACTTGACGCGAGGATGGAATGGGGGTAAATAATTCGCACTTGTAGCCTACTTGTTGAGTTAACGTGAAGGAGTGCAATTAAGAACTCTCGACAACGAAATTTCGAAAACTGTTTGACAATTCAATTTGGGGGTGGTTTCCATGATTCTACGTACTATCAAATAGCATTGCCCTGAATGTCGTCAATACTAAGGAGAATTCTTTGCTCCCAACAAGTTGAACTATAGATTATTACCAGATTAAGGATTCAGAAAAATACTTTGTCTGTGCATTTCCCCTTCTTTATGTGTGAACCTAGTTAGTTGCAGCCCAATTTGCCACTAAAGCAACAGTTGAATTACCGGTACACCTTTTTTTTGTGACGCACACAAAAGGAAAACGTGTTTTTTGGGGGGCGACCTACAGATGAGCGCTAGATCTATGCATATTGTTTCTAGTAAAAATAATATATCTAGCTGGTCATTAGTTGGCCTGCCCTCAAGAACATGTTCTTGATTTGGGTGCTTCACAAAAAACGGCATAAATCTAACATGATGAATTGGGCTGCAAATGATTTAGAGAAAGCATAAAGCAGTGGGTAATACAGACCAAGTAGGGACAAACAACGGCTGAAAAAAATGTCATTTTATGGACAATATTGAGACAATTCAGGGTTAAAAAACGTACGAAGTAGGGACAAACAACAGCCAAAATAGGTGCTAAATGACCGCGCTGTCGATGTGCCTTAAAACTCTAATATTCATTCATTCACCGCCAAAACAAGAACATTTTACGGAAAACAATAAGAGACACTTAGCAGGGTTAAAACACGGACCGAGTAGGAACAAATGAAGGTTGGGTCATTCCATTTCAAATCAACCAAACTATTTCCATGTACCTCTTAGATTTTGATGAAATTGCTATAGTTGTTTAAAAGTCAAGAAAATAACATACATTTTTTTTTGGTTCGAATCTACCTCTAATAGTTTTTGAGTTGCGGCAAGTTGCGTTTCACCAAAAAACTCAAATTTGGGTACGCGTTCCTTTGACAATTTTTTTTTCAATCTCTACCTGTTTGACCTAGAAGGCTATTTAAAAAAAATAATGCTGTGTTTCTAGTATGTATACCGTAATTAAGTGCGAAAAAATCTTTTTTTTTCACAAAGAACATTAGATATATCTTAATTTTGACTTTAACAAACCATTATCCAAAATGGGGTATTTTCAAAAATCACAAAAAAATATCATTCTCCTCAGTTTGTTGGCTGTGTAATAAACTAAAATGTAGACTGTGGTCACCCTTGGTTTGGGAATTATCAAAAAATATGTGGGTTCATGCGTAGGAAATGGCTAGAATTTTTGTTCTCATAGTAGGTAGGCCTACCGTACAGGCCTAAGGTACATTTATTGAGTTTCTTCTAGCCATTTCCTATGCATGAAACCACATAATTTTATAATTCCCAAACCAA
Source organism: Brachyptera risi (assembly GCA_964007535.1). Classification (NCBI taxonomy): domain Eukaryota; kingdom Metazoa; phylum Arthropoda; class Insecta; order Plecoptera; family Taeniopterygidae; genus Brachyptera; species Brachyptera risi. The sequence goes on along the minus strand of OZ023327.1, from coordinate 44,968,386 downwards.
AGGTGACCACAGTCTACATCTTAGTTTATTACACAGCCAACAAACTGAGAAAAATAATATTTTTTGGGGGGCTTTTTAAAAATACCCCATTTTGGATAATGGTTTGTTAAAGTCAGAATTAAGATATATCTTAAATGTTCTTTGTGAAATAAAATGTGTTTTTTTTAACATAATTATACCTACGGTACTAGAAACACAGCATTATTTAGAAAAAAATGGCCTTCTAGGTCAAACAGGTAAAAAGTTAGAAGGAACGAAAGGATCGCCGAAGGAACGCGTACCCAAATTTGAGTTTTTTGGTGAAACGCAACTCAAAAACCATTAGAGCTAGAGCCGAAAAAAAAAGTACGATATTTTCTTGGCTATTCAACAACTATAGCAAATTTCATCAAAATCCAAGAGGTACAAGTTTATTTCTCCAATATTTTGGTTGATTTCTTGTGGAATGACACGGTTGAAACAAGGACATATCACGGACAAAATAAGTTACAATTCAGGATTAAAACAGAGACAAAGTAGAGACAAACAACGGTCGAAACAGGGCTGTTCTGGTCCCTGATCACCTGTGTTTTGTCCGTATTTTGTCCGACCGAAACAGAGGCAAAGCAGACATTTTACAGACATTTTCCGAACAAAATAGAAACGTAATTTGCCGTCTAATTTCAGTATGGGCTCCTCTGTTGTTTCAAGGTGAGAAAACTATTGTGGAACACAGGCCTACAGATACAAAATTTCTAGGTAGTATTATAATACACAACAATCTTTGATCGGATGATTATATTGATGTCTGAAACCCGCCGTACACGGTCAACATTACCCTTCAACATGTTAACTCAACAAGCTTGACGTCGTATATAGGCTCCAAAAACATTTGTTGACACGCTTTCTGCCATCTGTTGGTGACAAGTATCATCTCGCCTCTGACACTAGCGCTTTAATGGATAATTTATGAAACAGATTCGACTTTCGAGGATTTTCAACTGTAATCCATAATATTGGGTATTAATTCTTAATGATAAACATAACCTAAAAGTATTGGCCTAGGTATACGCATGGTTTAGTTTCCAAAGAGCTTTGCTCAATTCTTTGGAAAAAAATACACATTGAGAAAATAAGCAGTTGATAATGTGCAACTATGTAGGCCCTATACCCAACGAAAGTTGTCGGTAGAAACGACATACTCAATGATAATATACCACGTGACTTGTAACCGAACCATCATCAATTGGTCAAAAGCCGTCAATATTGATGAGATAATAGAGCATGTTCAATTGACGACTCCTAGTCTTCCCCTTGACGTCTCAAATCATACCGTCTAATCAACAGGGCTGTTAGAACTGTAGTGAAATTCAAATATCCAATTGGGGTATCTTCAAATGACCACAAAAGATATAGATCCAACTGGCCTACTGGTGAAGTCACGCCCATTTCGAGTCGTCAATATGTTGCCGTCGTGTATAGACAAGATCAGAAATACGGGTTGTCTACTAGCTAGGTTTAGTTGGGTTATCGGGTTAGCAACATGTTGAAGGGTAAATGTTGATTGTCTATGGTGTGTTTTAAGCTAGATTGCTTTTTTCTTGTAAAAAGAATGCTAGAACTGTGTAAAGTTGATACTGCCCAATTAGTTTACTATGCTCATATTCATTTTTGCATTCAATATGGTATCATGTCCAGGAAATGGCTACAAAAGCTAACACAATTTTTGTTCTTCAGAAAAAAAGCCTTAACCTCTACTGAAATTAGACAGCGAATCACGTCTCTGAAATGTCCCTATTTTGTCCATGAAAAGTCTGTAGAATGTCTTTTTCGGTCGGACGATTCACGGCCGAAACACAGCTGATCGAGAACAAAAACCACCACTGTTTCAGTCGTTGGTTGTTGTTGTTCGGTCGTTGGTCCGTAAAAAGTCTTTGAAATGTTTCTGTTTCGGTCGTTGTTTATCCCTACTTGGTCTGTAAAATGTTCCTGTTTTGGTCATTGTTTGTCCCTACTTGGTTTATAAGAAGTCTATAAAATGACCCTGTTCCAGCCGTTGTTTGTGCCTACTTGGTCCGTAAAAGGTCTGTAAAATGTCCCTGTTTTGGCCGTTGTTGGTCCCTACTTGGTCCACGTATTGCCCCTGCTCTACGTGGTGATTACCCTTTCAATCATAACTCTGATTATATGTAGTACAATTCGTCATTAAATTAACTGTTGAATTGCGCCGTGTTCATGTGGCGCATGCAAAAGGAGAACATGTTTTTTAAGGTTCATATGAGCAGCTAGATGTATTATTTTTTTTCTATAAAAAATAATACATTCAAGCCTATAGGCTCTACGATCATTTAGTTGTAAGCCGCCCCCAAAAACCATGTTTTCTTTTGTGTTCATCACAAAAAAAGGCATAATTCAACAACTTTAATTTAATGACGCAAAATAGGGCTGCAATTATTTACAGTTATGAAAGGCTGACAATTAAAACAGGGTCAATACACGGCAAAGTAGTTTTCGGAACCCTCCTAAATCTGTTACGACATAGTTCGTCTTTTTGGGAGCAAATAATTCTTTCGAGTCTCAACATCAGTCAGGATTATGCCATTTGATAGTGGAATCACGTAATCCACCTACAAAATAAATTGTTAAACAGTTTTCGTATGGTAAATTTGTTGTAGAGTTCTTCTTAGCACTCCTTAGCTTAGTGTTAACTCGACAAGTAATTGTGCAAGAGACTGGACGGTGCAAACTAAATTCAGCAATGGAATGCAGTGTGACAGGTAAAAACTGGTTATTCACCCCCATTCCACCCTTGCTTCATTTCAAATGGTATAATGCCCAAGGCGATACTTCTAACACAATAATGTTCGACATTCCAATCGATTCCAAGAAACAGAAAACTTCTACAAAGCAAGTAAAAAGTAGCCATTTTGTCTGTGAAAAGGCCTTCGATCGGCCCCGTTTTACTCCTATTTCTGCCGTTTAATATCAAGTTTCCGGCCCTGATTCGGCTCTGTTTGGGCGATAAACAACAGCATCTTTCTGCAGTCTGTTTGCCTATCTCAATACTACCGGTACCTGTTTCAGACGTGTTATTTCGGTAAGGGAAGGTACCTTGTTAAAGCAAGTTTCAATCCTACTGCTGAAATCATCTAGACCTATAAAGGAGACTTCCTATTTGTTCCTTTGTTGAAAAAATGCAGTATTTTACCTCTTCCTTGCATAGGCCTATAGATGAAAAATGTCAAACTATACGTTGTCGAATCAGAAGATGCAAAGATGAATATAAACTGTGATTTTTCTCATGTCTATGATATGAGAAACAAACATGATTCTAAGCATATTGAGCATTTCCCAATCTACTTGTGCTTTGTACATGCTCTTTATGTAATCATCCACTAACTGTCAATTCGTCACATCAGAACTTGTTTCATCCATATCCATTTTTCACTTTTTTTTGGTTTGGTAGTTTGGCATTTTTTTAGTGCCTATTTTAGTCATTTCCGTTACCATTGTCTAATTGAACATATTTTGATTACAATTGTACACAAGTCTAATCATGCAATGGTCTCAGATATGACTGAAATGTGCAATGAAAAAAAAGACAAACTATTGAATGAACAAAAGTGAAAAATGGATATGGCTGAAACGAGTACTGACATGACGAATTGCCTCTTTGCTAATCAATTACCCAATTATATGCTAAGATGACAGTCATAAAAAAATAATGCATCCATGAGCCTATAAACAAATAGTCAAAACCTATCGCTTGGATCTGAAATGAAGTGCATAACGTCATTGAACTCATTGAACTTAATGATAACGTAGGCTTAGAGGTCTATGCCCAATACATAGGCCTACCGTAGGCCTATGAGACATGTTTTGAATTTGAGAACATAGTTTTAGCAAAATCACGGGTTTTGGCAGTCACATAACCATCAAAATCAAAATGTGAAGAATGTGACTCAGGTGGACACTGACACCTGTAGAATACTAGGTCTAGGCCTCGATTCATCAAAATGCTCAGATATTTAGAATAAACCACAGGAAACCCCATAAACCACAAAATGTAATTAATAATACTACACATCAATGGGAAGCTTACCAATTGCATAGGCCTAGAGATTATCAGCTATAAGTCTAGGGATAAACTAGACCCGCTCAGAATGAAACACATGAGGATGTAGGCCTAGGCCTACTCAGAGCTTTGGGACCTAGAAGCCCAACGATCTTATTTATTAAGCCTAGGCCTAGGCCTATAGCATTGAGTTTACAGTGTTAACTCAATGCCTATAGGTTGCTACATTGTATTGTACGAAGGAATTCGTATTTGGGCATTGAGGACCACGTATTACTTTCTGAACCTTCCATAATATGAAGGGTCCATTTTTGCTGGATCTTTATAAATAAATAAATCTCATTACTTGAGAAGAGTAAATGGAAACGATTATTAGGCCTACCTTAGAGATAACTAAAATTGATAATATCCGTCAGCAAACCCATCTCTTCATTTTGAAACAGTAATACCAAAGAGTAGTACCAAATATACAAGAAAAAAATCTCAAATGAACATTTTCATGATTCTGTCTTGGCCAGTTGGCCTCTGCCTCGTACTCCACAGTGATGCAGCCAGTCGCTTTCATTCTTGTACCTCTTTGCACCCTTTTTCAAAATTACCATTCTGTCAAATCTTGTAAAAAGTGCATTGCAGCCTGATTGCACTCAACATAATAACTATTTCCTATTCAGATATATTTCCTTTCAATAATATGTGATTATGAGTATATAAAACATTTGTACAAATCAATTAATATAGTCGGCCGTGATATGTGTTGCCAATGCCAGCGCGCATGTGTACACCCTATTTATTTCGACAAAATCGGAAATCCAGTAACATGGCCTCCGATGGCCGCCTGTAAGGCATAGAGGTTATTCGTAATATTAATATCAATTGTTGCCTAATGAACTGTGACAAAGGGATAATATTTGTGTAATTAATTTTGGTCAACAACTGAGGCTGAGTGTTTACCTTTTTGTAGCCATGGTGAGATTCACAGTTAATAACACATAGACAAACGGAAAGAAATTTGGTAAGTCGATTTCATCTGGCCTGTATGTCCTAGGATAGGCCTGGGCCAATGATTTATGTTGACTTTCTTAAATATTCACGCTAGACCTAGGCCTAGGCGGTATTATTATTGTTATCATTATTCTCATTATCATCATTATTATTATTATCATCATTATTATTATTATTATTATTATCATCATCATCATTATTTTTGTTATATCATTATTATTATTATCATTATTATCATTATTCTAAGGCCCTGTTATTATTATTATGATTTCATAATTATTAGTAGTGTTCTTATTGTTAATTTTATTATCATTATTATTATTATTATTATTATTATTATTATAAATTTCATTATTATTTTACTTTTAGTATCTATTCTTATAGTACCGGTACTGTAATATGAATGACTTGATGGGGGTGACTGATGTTTCATGCTAATATTTTATTGTGTAGACCTATAAGCATAAGCTTTTTTGCCAATTGGTAATGATATCTATCCTAGCCAGGCCTAGGTCTAGCCAATGGTAAGCCCTAGTCATCAAACCTATAACAGGCCTAGATCTAGACATGGTAGGTTCAGTATCCTATACCATATAGATCTAGTCATGTGCTAAAATCTTTCAAAGAGATAGGCATAGTCAGTGACAGTGAGTTGTCCTAAGGGTCCGAAGGCTAGGTTTAGCCATCAATGGTCTAGTGTTTCAGAGTGGTAACTGGAAAATGGTAAATTCTAAGGTTAAATGTGCGGTTACAAAATATCTTTCAAGTGAACTTGAAATGCCGATAGTGTAGGCATCAAAAGAAATTCTTGGTTGATGTATTATCTGCTAATAAAGCTAACTGCATGTTTTTTTAAATGGTGCTCAACGTGCCTAAAAAACATCCACTGGCGTTGGTCAGCAAAACATCAGAATTGCAAAATAGCAAAATTGTGCTAAATATATCATTTTCAAATAAACAAACAGAAGCCAGTAGTGCATAGTATTACCAATGTACTACTAAATTGCAATTGGAACTGAAGTGGGGGCCGTTATAAAGACTCGCAGAGCTCCAGTGTTCCTCAAGTCCATGTACAAAACTAACAAAATTGCAATGTGGCAGGTTACCTACGACCCATATTTATTACCAAGCTTTCTTTCACTGGCCGTAAAGAGCACAAGCTGAAGATCAACCTAGCATGACCCAACTGGCCTCCATTTTTGCCTTGTTGCATCAATTTGTCTATGCATAGACTGAGACAAATTGATCGACCGAGGTGGACCAGCATTCCGCAGAATAAAATGGTGATATTATCGAAGTCCTTTGGCTTCAGCATTATTTTATCCAAGCTGCAGACTTAACAACACCAACCCCATTAATTATTTTAAGATCATTGTGCTCAAATATTGGCTATTCATAATAAAATAAATAAATAATGTTAACATTATTTGATTAAATTATTGGACTATAATTGTGTACCTCTCACTTGCTTGGCAATTGTTGAAATCTTGTTGTAGACCTACACTCTCCTTTATTATTCAATTATTTAAAGCAAATCTATCTAATTTGAGTAACGGCATTCACTATCTCTAATATTTATTATAATATTATTTATGAATATGTAAACTATGGAGCATTTATTGTTGATAGGTCCTACTAATATAAGAAATTGAGAATTATATTTTTCCAACTGCCACCATCAATGCCGGACTGGGCCACTGGGCAATCCGGCAATGCCCATATTATCAAAATCCATTTTCTAGTTAGTGAATATTACCTTGATAAATCAGGTATAGGCCTACTGGTGAAACAAATTGAGACAGACGAATATTTTGAGATGGTCACACCCAAGTAAAATTGAGATTTTTATGATTTTGTTGTTTGATGAAATCGAATAGCGAAATATATTCTTTCAACCGTGATGAGCTTGTAGTTGGAATGAAACTTACAAAAAAAAGGAAATTTACTGATTAACGTACCACGCCTATTTTTTTGTGTTTTTTCATGATCTTTTTTGTTTATTATTTTTTTAAAGTACATAAGCTTCATTCCGCCTGCCAGTGGTATACGCCAGGTTTAGACACCAACCTGACCTACCTAGAACCTAAACCACTGCCCACCTTTTGTCACCTAGGTCAGATCACGAAGCATCAACTTCAAGTGAGTAAAAAATATATTAAAACAAACAAAATACAAAATGTCCAAACTACATACCATAGATATAAACAAGATCTATCAGAAAACACCAAAAACGCGATCATCAAACAAAAATTGGCCATGGTACGTTAATCAGTAAAATTACCAAAAAAGGCCCAAACTTCAACTTTTAATCAGGACTATTGCAATAACAGCAATGAGCATAAACGTTGACTCCTACTAAAAAAAAAAAAATATACACCAAAAAATCTGGACTTTTCAAAAAAATCTCTGCGGGGCCTAACCCGCACGTCCATTGGGGTATAACAATTCTGACTTCGCTACGGTATTGAAACACATCTCGAAATTTTCCAAATTTGCGGTACTAAAGAATATAAACCTGACATTGTCCGTGCGTGGGACACGAGACATTGACTAGGATGTCGATTACTTTTCATTAGGAAAATGAGTGAATAATAAGACAAAGACAGACTTGAGGCAAGCAATGGCAGGAGAAAATGTTCATGATACTGATTAATTAATTCTCAATTCCGATTGAGAAACGAACGTAATAATTCACCTGAATGATAATCCAATCACAGTGGGTTGGGTTGGCTACGATTATGCAATTACGGTAGGGGGTGTGCAAATCCATGTTTTTTATTTCGAACCGAATCCGAACCGAATCCGAATCTTTTCAACATGCATTGTGAAACGTGATAATGGGACAAACGACACTGCTGATTGAGTTGCACTTGATCCAGGAGGTGAAAATCCTATCTCAGCATTCTCATAATGACTAGAAACTGCGAGGTATTCCACTGAAACACGTTTAATAAATGTTTTATCATCAAGAAGTATCATTTTCTCCATTTCCATCATTTTTATTTAACGCGCAGTTATAAACATCGTAGCTGTTTGCTGCACGGCGTCTGTCATCCTACTACTGCGTGGTCGTAACGTGTGTGGTCTAACCTTGACAAGGACGAGACCAAAGACCTTCATATCTAACTTCGTTAACGAAGTTAGATACTAAGGTCTTTGACGAGACTTTCGTTCGTCCGACTCGAGACGTCCGAGCGCCAATCGAAGCCGGTCATGTATGACGACCCCACCCACTCGTAGGCTAGTGCGCATCGCACTTGCTCACGCGATCTAGAAAGTTGACAATGCAATGTTGCCACGTTTTTGGCGCCAAGATTCGTAATTTTCGAATCTTTTATGTTGGACCGAATCCGAATCTGAAAGTGGATTCGGATTCGATTCGAAAAACATGGATTCGCACACCCCTAAATTACGGACATCCAAACAGAACTTCCCATCTACGAGATGAGATTCACCAGGTCAAATATAGAAGAATTAGCGTCGGTGTTTTCTTCAATATTCTCCTATCTAACCGAGTGATACTCAATGAAAATATTTTCGGACCCGTGAATACTGATCGAAAATGGATTCTATTATCAACGGTTTTTCGACTGTTTGTGTTATCTTTGTCAATTTCGAGTATTCCAGTGAATTCATCAAGGATATGTTCACCGATCTTCTTCGTGCCCAATATTCGACATCTGGTAATTGAAAAGGTATATTATGGATATTCCATGGATTCCAATTTGAAATTTGTATATTTTCAATAGACATATATTGGAATACTGGTAATTTTCTACATCACCAATAGTACTTGGTTACAGAGCGTCGTTAAAACCCAATATAAAAGAAAAAAAAAATAGTACTTGGCCTATATACAACACCATTACATTTGAAAAACTATGACTAAAATAACAAAAATTAGGGGCTTATACCAATCTTGAGCTAAGATCGTTTGAAACTGAAATTGCAAAAATAAACTTCAATCACAAAACATTATTCATTTATCCCCCCCCCCCCTCCCCCCCTCGCCATGAGGCCACTTTTTGTATTTCTGCCCAGGCCAGTTGTGAGAGCCAGTCCGGCACTGGCCACCATGATCTTTAAAAAAAACTACCCCCACAACAGTTAGGTTATCGGGGTACAATGAGCAGTGATAATGACACCATAAAGTGATGATATGTGAAAGGAGTTATTGGTAGGCCTTTACAAAAACCCATGCCTATACAGCAAGATGCATGTAAAGGTTTAATTGTGGTAGGCCTACTTCTTTGTTCTTTCTTCCACAATTATTATTTTGCTCATTTCTATACCCTGTAGTGTCTTCCTATGTTTGGTAATCTCACAACAAATTACAAATCTCACAATAGATATATAATACCGAGATACGGTACGGTACTCAACGTTAAGAAGGCGTACATATTTGTGTCTCGGCAGTAGTGTCACACGGCTTTGCAAACCGGGGAGTTTCCGCCATATTTGACATAGATTACTGATAAAATATAATGCCCTGCTTAGATTCTATCTGTAAATGTCCAATATGACTGCCGAGATTGGATCAAGCATATGTCGCTATCGGCTGCAGGAGTAACGTATCTCAGTAAGGTAATATATATATCTATGAACACGTTTGCTGAGTGTAAATATATTGCCACATTGGCTACTAAAAAAAGTAATCATAATATAGTTCCTATACGTTATATGTTGACTATAACAATAGAATTCAAAATGTTAGAACCAATACCTAATGAATTCATCTGAGATAACTAAATGTAGAAAAGTATCAGTTCAGATTCATTTTGGCTGGACATTACTCTATATTTCTTGTTACTTTTAGGTATAATAGCAAAATTTTGGAATTGATCATGCATAATGTTGAAGAGCGTCAGTTAAATTCATGTCATATACTATGTTAAGTGTTACTATTTAACATCTTACCAAATGGAAGTAGTATTAAACAGAATATTCCCCTACTGAGACCTACCTCCATTTTTTCTCCAGCTTGTTTGTCAGGAGTCTTTGCTGGAAAAACCAATACATTCCAATACCCTGCCTCGTTCTACTGCAGTCGCGATCTTCAGGATTACAACTGGCCATGATTTTCTTTACAAACATCTGAAGAGAATAGGAGTTAAAGCAAGTTCCATGTGTCCCCTGTGCAAGCTGGAAGATCAAGATGCAGAACACCTACTTGTATGCCCAGCACTTGATCAACACCGAGCTCTGTTGAAAAATCAAGGTTTGTCTGGGGATGGTCTAATGGCAGCTTTGTACTGGCAGACGAGAAGAGACATATCAGAAGTAGAGTTCCTACTACAATCTTGACAAATATATTTTCAAGGAGAATCAGTTCTGACTGCCGTACATCAAGTTGCATCAACAATTTGAAACATTTTTTTCATCCTGATTGATGGTTTTCCATGGTTTCCCTCAGACGTTCCAGAACTCACAAGCATTTAATATTGAGAAAATGAGAAAAAGAAAAAAAGAGAAAAAAAAGAAGAAAAAAAAAAAGAAAAGAAAGAAGAAAAAAAGGTTGAATAATAATTTAATCAAATACAATAACTAGAATGAATGAAATGAAGAAAAAAAAATGAAAAAAATGAAAAAAAAAGAAAAAAGTAAAGAGAAGAAAAAAAAAGAAAAAAGAAAAGAATGAAAATAAGAATAAATAAATGAATGTAAGACAAAAGGAAGATGAAGAAAAAAAATGAAATGAAATGAGGAGAAGAAATGAATGAATAAATAAAGGAAAAGAGAGGGGAAAAAGAGAGGAAGAGAGAAAAAAAAGAGAAAGAAAAAAGAAGTAAAAAGAAGAAAAAAATATATATATATATCAAACACTACAAGAAAAGAAGAAAAGAAGAGAAAAGTTGGAAGAAAAAGCTCAAGACCAACAAACACCTTTTTTTTATCCATCCTGACTTGGTTTTTCGTGGTTTCCCACAGTCCTCGAAGCAAATGCTTGGATGAAGTACCAATTGGCCATGACCATTAATTAGTAGAGCGATAGGCCTAATTATAACATTATAGGCCTATCACTAATTTAATTAGTGCATTTTGTATAATGATCAATTATTTTACATCTGCTGTCAAGGGAAAGAAGTAAGCATTGCCCAAGAGATTTAGTTCAAAGTGGAAGATATCAACGTTCGTGTGTTTATACTGAAAGACTTTTATCTACGGCCAAAAATTATGGTCACAGACAGCGCAGTCCTGGTGTTGAAGACCATTAGTTTTAAATAATCAAAATGGGGTGGTAAGATCGCCCTTGTGGTGCCCCGTCCAAACGATCCTATCTTTCATCCATAGCCTTAATTGGGGAACAATGATTTTGTATCAAGTTTCGATGTTATTAAAAAAAAAAAAAAAAAAAGTTTAAAACAAAGTGAATAATAATTATTGAAAATATGTTGTCCTTTGTTTTGTGTTCATTGTTTAGTTTGGTTCATTGAACTTTTTATCACTTGTAAATCCTACAGATATATGTTTACATAAAATAGATAACGGTACAAATAATAACATTCAAATATATACCGTACAATAAGAAGTAGAAACAATTTGAATATAGCTGGCAGATGGACCATGAAAGACAAATACTGTAATAGTATTGATAATACAGTACTCAGAGACAGGCAGCGAATGGAGATCAGTTGGTTAGGTTGTAGGAGAGATATTCGTCTGTACTGAAGGAAGGATTAGTCTTGAATGCTTCGATCGAGGATTTGTAGTACTGATTCAAGAGGACTTGATTGAGAAAGGAGATTGTTGTAGATATTTTCTTGGAATAATATTTGATGGATAGGGTAAGGTTGTGGAGAGGTATAAAGATGTTGAGGTTAGTTCCAGTGGAGTGGGAGTGTACATAAGAGTTAAGAGTACATCGGAGTTGATTAGCAAAATATCAGTTTTTTGGTGATAACTTTTGAACGGTATCGGTATGAGATATCGAAATTCTAATATGCGAGAAACACAGATAATTATAGTAGCTTCAAGATGACATAAGTTATAACTATTCAAGTAATGTCGCATAACTGTCAAGTGTATACAGCTAAAAAATGTGTTTTTTAGCTGAATACGCTTGACAGTTATACGACATGACTTAAATAGTTATAACCTATATTATTATTATTATTTAACTCTTACAATTGCACATAAATGCACGGTGGCAAGTTCTCTAACTACCCCTATCACACCATCTCCCTAACCCTCACATGATATAACACATATCGCAGATAAACATCTGGCAAGTTTTTAGTTATGAATTATTTTTTCTCATGTTCCATCTTGTGATACGTGAAAGTTGACAATTCTATTTCAACGTAAAAATCACCTTTGAACAACGTTACTTCAATGGCTGCTTCACCAGTAGGCCAACCTACTTGCTTTCCACTTGGGAATTGAAAAACCAGTCATTGAAATAACGTCGCCCAAATGCTACTTTCACCAATATTCAAAGATCTATATTCTCCAAACCATGATGAATAGGCCTAGCATACTAACCTTCTCCGATAATGCTAGTTGAAACATGAGGCAAAATAATTCATATCTTCTCACATTTTTATCTGACCCCCATTAGAGATATGTGCCCTTGGAATGTCAAATTTGCTGTTTTCTCCACTTATGGGAATATTATTTCAACATAAAGGGAATGAAAAATGAGTTTTTAAAATTTTGTGGTAATGAATATAAATGTGATACCGATATACGAGAGTAGAAAATGAATGTACTGTACTGCTAGTTTTATCCCATACTGAGAAATGAAATGTCAGAAATTAAAACATTTATTTTTGATAATAATGATCAATCTTCAATAAAACAAATGTGGCATTGTGTAAACGATTTTCAATACCATGTACACTTAACAGCACAAAAAATGGGATTTATTTTCAGAGTCCCTAAGTCAATACTAGTCGAACAGGTAGTTAGTGACCTTAAGACCTGTTTCAGGAGCTCTGTGATTGGTTGATAAGGATTGATTATCATAACATTAAATGACGTAGGACCCTCCCTGCTCATGAGGATTCTCATGTGCTCTCTTCATTTTTTTATTGCTGAATTTCGTTTCTATGGAGACGGCCATTACCTTGAAATTATGACATCATGCAGATTGATTTTTATCTCGTCATATTCATAGACATGGACTGAAGTCTGCTACAAGCCTAGACGGACTGTTTGTCACAAGTTGCAGAGGAAAAGGTTTTCTCCTGCTATCATGTGTCGATTCATTGATAATTGGACCTGCAGAGTGAATGAGATAATAATGGATCTCCACCAATACGATATATTCATTCCTGCACTTTTCGTTGTACAAGCACTAATAGACTACAAGTTCTTCATTATATCATCTTGAAGCTATTTATAAGTGAATGTGTATCTCGCTTATTAGAATTTTGATATCTCATACCGTTCAAAAGTTATCTCCAAAAAACTGATATTTTGCTAAACCGACTCCCATGGACTTGAGTCTTAAGTTGGAATAGTTTGGGGTTTAAGCCAAAAAATGTAACTGCAGCTTGAATGAGGGTGGATGGGAAGAGTTGGGATGTCAGGTGATGAGAATTCAGGTTCACGTGATTGGTGGTGCGATAGACCAGCTATAATTCTGTCTGCTTATTTCTGGAAGATGCGGGAATGGCCAGGAGACCATAGGAGATGAGAAAGTGAATATGTGCATGATAGACGGAGAAGCGCTGGAGGTTGACGAGGAGCATGAGTTGATCATTCACTGTTCATGAACATTTCACGTTACTCTGGACTGTTCAGGGGGTCGATTGTGTAACTCTCTCTCGACAACGATATCATTCGATATCTCCACCGACGTGTCAACTAAGTTGTCACTCACCCCTATTGTCTAGCACTTTTGTTAGACTTCTCACAGTGACAATTCTAGTCAATACGATATCTCTTTTCACGGATGTTTTTGGTGAAGATAGTACATCATTCACCATGGCAATATGTGATCGACCAATTGGAGTGCGATGGTCAAACGTAGAACATAGAACTTAAAGAAGACCGTGGTCGAGATTTTCATATCTGCCTCCTTGATGCAGTCCAAATTGCTGAAATATAAGTCAAGAACCATCGAAGGCCGTGCATGCAAAATTGTTCTCGTGTTTTAATAGTGTTGTAATAATAACCTCTTTGTTTTCTTTGACAGCTGTGACTAGATTCAACTTATAGTTTTGTTGTTCAAAAGATATACATATTGAACGTTTTCTGCTACATAAAGAGGCATGTATTGATTCCATGTGTATTGTAGATAATTGTCGGCGAATATCAGTCTTCATTCATGATTCATTCATTTGGAATATATCTTGAAACTTTTATAGTGTTGCCAATGCCCGCCATTTTTTGGGGTCTTGTTGAAGTGATAACTAGAAAACGACATGTATTTGAGTTTCGTTAACTTGTCGGAGGAGTTGTCGAAGAAGGTGATCGACAACGAGTTAGACAATAGCCATTTTAGATGCCGATCGAGATGATATGTTATATCGATCGACAAGTGAAGTGACAAAGATTACACAATCGACCCCCAGGTTATATGTTCACGTTGGATTTTAGTGTCAAACGTCAACTTCGATACTTGTGCGTTCAACTTCGTTGTGTCTCTAATTATTTGAGTCCGATTATTTCTGCCATTTTGTACATACATTGTGATTTGAATGGTGGTATTTAACCCTGTGAGAATATTTTCTTGATTGTAATAAACTATAGTTTATTACGATTACTACAGTAATTGACTTTAAAAATCTTGTGTCAACATTTTCGTGACAACCTCTTGTCAGAACCTGAGGTCAATTATGCAAAATATTAGTTTTATGATGATATTTGTTCAATGGTAGGAGATATCATTTAAATCATTTTTTCTTCTCATTTATGAATGGAGGAATTTGAAGAAGTGAATGGGAAAGAAGAAGATAAAGAAAAATGGAAAGAATTTGCCTGTTGAAGATAATAGGGTACCACTTGTAAAGGGGTTAGGCCTAAGATAAGAGAGTGAAGTAGCGGAGGGACTCGGAGGCGGCAGGCTCTGAGTTTAGAGATGTCTGCCATCTGTTGTCAAAGCATGTCCTAGCCAAATAATGAGTGATTATCTGGGATATGGAAAATTAATTGATAATTCTGAAATGAGATATCAAAATTCTTATTTGGTAGAAAGTAGAAACACATATTTTTTTTACCTTCACAAGCCCAAGGCCGGACGATCATTTTGGAGAGGAAAAAGTAATTTCAATGAAGTCTAAATCGAGAAATTTTTGTTCTGAAGGAAGTGTTTTTTTCTTCAAAATTTTGGTTCTTGAAAATAATGCATTTAATGAAAAATATTTCAATGAGTAGGCCTACTCATGTTGAACATTTCTTTAGAACTTCTGTGGTGAATGTTTTTAAAACTTTAGTGGAAATAGTTTTAATTTTTTTTGTTAATAATGATAACAATAGACTAGCGGGTTGTCTACAGCAACTCCGGCTGTTTCCAGCACTCCAGACGCCACCTCTCTCTGTCTACACAGTCTGGAGCACTCAATCTTTTTCTCGACATGTCCAGCAGCACCTGCTTTTCCACTCCTCTGGTCGCCCTGGTTTTCTTGTACCAGGAGGTATCCACGCCTCCAGTCTTTTCGGCCACCTCTGAGGTTCCATGCCCGTACCAGAGAAGTCTCTTTGATTTCATACAATCCAACACTGTCCCTTCTATTTCCATCCATCTTCTTATCTCCTCATTCCTCACGTGGTCTTATCTTGAGACCCCACAACTTCTTCTCAGGAAATCCATTTCCACTGCCAGTAACTTTTCTCTTTCCCTCTGCTCATCTCCCACGTTCCTACACCATACAGAAGTATGCTTTGAACTATCGTCTTGTATATTTTTTCCATGGTTCATCCAACACTCCTGGACCAGAGTAATGAGTAACGAATTGAGTTTCTGTATTGCCTACCACGCCTGACCCATTCGACAGGATATCTCCCTTCTACTGTTTTCCTCTTTAAAAATGATCGTCCCCAGGTACTTATACTGCTCACATACCTTGATACATTGTCCATTCAAATCCAAGCCTTCTCCAATCTCCCTACCAGATATTTCGTTTTCGTAACATTAATTCTCAACCCAGCCTCCTCATATACAATGTTGAGCTTTCTCAGCATAAAATCAATGTCATACTCATCTGAGGTAGTGGTCGAATTGGGAAATTTCTTATGGCGGGATAGTAACTCGAGAGTCACAAAAGGGAAGCGCTAAAAGGATAAATGATGGGGGGGGGGGGGGGGGGACTCCAAAACTTACAAATGTACACATTCAAACAACGTTAAATTTACTTTCCGTACTAACTAAATGACAGATCGTGAGAATGATAGGTTTTACGTAAAGTGAAGCGAGGAGGAACCAATATTTTGTATATAACATAACGATTAGTCACCACCTCACCGGTGAATTACTGCAAAATGTGCATGTTTTCGCTCAAAAGTAGGCCTACCGCAACACTGGTAAACTGGACTATGAAGCAGTGTTGTGGAAGTAACTTTCAAAAGTAACGCGCTACTGGTAACGCGCTACTTTTTTTGTAACTTTCAATGTAACGCGTTAACTTTCATATACAGGTATTGTGAACTTTTTACGCTACTTTCAAAGTTATTGTTTATTAAAAGTTGAAAGTTACTTGAACGTTACTTTGACGTATGAAAATACAAAACTCCTATTATATCAAAGATTCAATATCACTTATTTCTAACTTATCTGGGTTTGTACTGTGTACTTATCTTAATCCCTTATTAGACGAGGGCTTGGGTACACCCCGAGAGTCTTCGACCCTTCATGACGATGGCACTTGGTAACAACATTCCAAAAAACCCAAGAAGTTGATCAGCTACACATACACATACACGTGTTATTGTTAATGTGCATCGAGTTGATGACCTGGACGGATCGTTTTACAAAGTATAAAGAGTGATTTTAGCAATGTCAGAATCTGATACAATTAACGTACTTCCGTGGTCAAATTATAAGGCGTATTTTAGCCTCACTGCTGATAATATTAGTGGTGAGACTTATAAAATCATTTGCCAATTGTGTTTGCCAAGCAGATAATTTATAAAAGCTTCAAAATCGTCATCTTCGAAGTTGAAAAAGCACCTCCAGTTGAGTTTGAAATTTTATAAATTGTGTAATATGAACCAAGAAAACTCTATAATGGTGCAGCAGGTGGACTAGTGGGGGTGTTTTATCTCATTCAACCAGGTTAAACAGGTATATATTTAAAATCACAATAATAATTATGCGCTTTTATGAAGTAAATAACCAAACAACGTTTTTAAAAATATGTATTTAAAAAAAATTGTTTTTAAACACAATATTAAATCGATTGTGCCACAAAACTATACAACAGTAACAACACTACGTTGGTTTGATGCAAGTGTCGTGGATCAGTTGCAACCTCAATAATGTTAATGTTTGTGCAGAGGCAAGTGTTCAAAAATAAGTTGGCTCAAAATGTGCGACTTATTAAAATTGAATCTTTGCTACGTTCATTAATTGACCCTTGTTTAAAATTATCTCTGTAGAAGAGGTTTAAATAATTAATAATTATAAACAAATTTGTCTATTTACTTTCTTCCACAATGCATAATTTACTTTCGATATACTTTCGGCATATAAAGTTTGAAATTGCGTGAATAAGCTTTTAATATAGCCCTAATTTCCTGACTATCCGCTATGTAACTTCATAAAGTACCTTATATACTTTTTAAAGTAAATTTTGTAACTTTTAGTTACTTTCAAACTGTTGTAACTTTAACTTTTAAAAAGTTATTATTTCAACCAAGTAACTCAACTTTTAAAAAGTTACTTCTGAAAAGTAACTTCCACAACACTGCATGAAGTATAACATGTAAATACACGCAAATTACGCAAGGAAAACGCTAGATTTTAAAATAACTGTATTAATAAACTATTAATTAATAATCAAGATACTATATACAGTAGGAGGAAAACTAATTACTGAAATGGTATCGGTTTTGAAACACTTGAGAAAAATATAAAAGTAGAATAGTAAAAATATTATTTTAAGGGGATGGTGTATGTCACCTCTTCTCTTTGGTGGGATGGTGTAAGCAACGTTTTCTCTTTGGGGGGATGGTGTAAGTGACTATTTCTCTTTGGGGGGATAGCATCCCCCCGCATCCCCCCCAATTCGACCACTGTTCTGAGGCCATTATTACCTGATCATCAGCAAAAAGTAGAGTACATATGAAAGAGATCCCCACCCACATCTATTCCCCTGCCATTGCCCTTGCATTTTCTCTGTCATTCTTTTAATATCTGGTTTACATATACTTTTAAAGAGTGGTAGATAAACAGCACCCTTGCTGCAGTCCTTTTGTTGCCATGAATGGTTTTGACAATGTATTTTGACTTTCAACAACACTCTCCTGTTGAACTTCAATGGAACTTGAATTTTTGGGAAACTCTCTCATGTTCCGTCTCTTTCCTGAGAAACTAATGGTGACTACCGGTAGTTATTTTTTTTGATCAAGTAACAGGAATTAAAACTAGTTTCTTTATTTGAGGAACTTACCCAACACTGACAGCAGCATACCGTTGAAAAGTGCAGGTTGTGAGTGTGATATTTCTAAAGAATACAGTTTAGGTCCTACCCTTGAAATAATACCAAACTAGAATAATCATATATCAATAAGTCTTAATCCAGGTATTCAAAAGTTATCAGCAAAAATCTGATGTTTATTTGATGTCCATTCCCATGTTTTAAGGTGTAATTTTCATTTGTCGAGATGAATAGTAAAAATTAGAACAGGGATAATTGAATAATGAGGCATTTTGATTTCTAATAGTGCAATTATTTAATTGATACTCGATAGACTCACTTCTACTTTTACATTTTTTCAAATTTAATAATGCTATATGCCTACTTCTGTTTTCAAACTTGTGGGATAGATTGAATCAATAGCCATGAGTTCTGACCATGCCATCGCATTGTGTTGATCTTCAATTTCATTTGCAATAGTACTGAAGATGGCAGTAACTATTTCCTCTATGGTTTCATGCATGGTTGTAGTCAAGTCTTGGGGAACTTGCTTGTTTAAAATGTTGTTGAGAACTCTCTCTAGGTACTTGGCAATTGCTGTGTCGATCTGCGGCTTGGACAAGGTGATCAAGTCGATGCCGATCTCAGTCAGCATCAGGTTAAACTCGTCGGATAATGATCCGAGAATGTTCACCAAGTTTACCTGAAAAAAGATTTGGGTTATTGTGCTGGAAAGATGTTTAGTTCTTCTTGTGGGAAAAATTGCTCTCTGAAATGGTTCAGTTATATTGCACTAGTTTTTCTTACTATACAGTGAAACCTCTATGGTACGTTTTTTAGAGGACCAGACTAAAAAAACGTGCTGGAGAAACTTTTTAACATTCATGAGGAAGCATATGGTTTGGAACAAAAAGTCCCTACAAATGAAATAACTAGTCAAATGCGAAATATGCGTTGTAAGATGAGCGAGATATCCGAATAAGGTATAAAAGTTGTTGAAGTAGTTCTACACTTGCTACTTTATTGACTCTGGTATTCTACACATCTTGATATCTGAATAAGCTATAAAAGTCGTTAAAGTAGTTCTACCCTTGCCACTTTATTGACTCTGGTATTCTACACACCTTGACGCATATAAAAAATACTTTATTGTTGGTCAACTCTTGAATCTAGAAGGCAATGAATTTCGGCAACTTAATTCTGCTTCCACTTCATTTGATGAATAAAAACAGCTAATTAAATTTTTTTCTTCAAAACGGCTGGTTTGAATTGCTTTCAAAACAGTGATCATGTATCATTCATGTATGTACATTTACAGAAAATTTTATTCTATTTGAATAGATTTTTTTTTTCACATTTTCTTGCCCAGCCTAATCTTATGGGGTTTTTAAAAATTTTTACATGATATTTCTCAAAATCGGTCAAACCGATTCATTCCAAAAACTATACAGTTCTAAGCTGTAAAAGTGTGCCCGTACAAAAAAAGTTTCATGTTGATCAGTCAAACCATATGACCTGTGCAGTGCTTACAAACAAACAAACAAACAAACAAGCAAAAACACAGACAAAGCTCCATAAAAGTGGGATGGAGACTTCGCTACGCTCATCTAACTAGGCAAACGCAACATATGCGTTGTAAGATGAGCGAGATATTCGAATAAGGTATAAAAGTCGTTGAAGTAGTTCTACCCTTGCTACTTTATCGACTCTGGTATTCTACACACCTTGATATCTGAATATAAGGTACACAAGTCCTTAAAGTAGATCTACCCTTGTGACTTTATTGACTCTGCTATTCTACACACCTTGACGTATATGAATTTACTTCATTGTTGAGCAAATATTGAATCTAGAAAGCAGTGAATTCAACCCAATTCACCCAATTGGGTTGAAGGCAACCCAATTCTGTCATAATTTTTATGATAATATTTGATGAATAAAGACAGTTGATTTATTTTTTTTCTTCAAAACGGCTGGCTAGAATTGCATAGTAAATAGTGATTATGTGTATCACTCATGTATACACATTTACAGAAAAATTTATTCCATTTGGAGAGATTTTATTTCTCAAATTTTCTTACCCAGCCTAATCTTATGAGGTTTTTAAAAATTTTGACATGATATATCTCAAAATCAGTTCGACCGATTCATTCCAAAAACTATACGGTTCTAAGTTGTAAAAGTTGGCCCATTCAAAAGAAAAATTCCTGTTGATCAGTCGAACCATGCGACCTGTGCAGTGCTTACAAAAAAAAAAAAACATACAAAAAAAACACACAGACAAAGCTCCATAAGAGTGGGATGGAGACTTCGCTACGCTCATCTAACAAGGTAATAAATGCACTAACGAGAAATTTTGTATATAGAGGTTCTACTGTGGAACAGTGCTACTACATGTATTTGTTGTATTTTATGTTGTGTTTCTACCATTCAACTAGAATATTGAAATCTTTATAAGGGGCAGCCCAACTATTGTGGGACACTTTTACCTCCAGGGTCCATTTTATATATTTTTATTTTTTATATTTAGCCTACTAAACGTGACTGATTGATTTGCTGGAAGCCATTCTTTCCATTCTATGATCTTGGTTATTAAATAATACAGAATGTAACATATGTATACATGAACATTCTTTTCATTATTTTTATTTAAATGGAATAAAAAGTATTCAGAGCGCATGGGAGTCGATTTACGGAAATATCACGTTTTTGGTGACGCCTTCGGAACGGTAGGCGGGCCTATAATAAGACATCCAAATTCTAATACTGGAGGAACATAGATCTTTTCAGTACCTTCAAAATGATGTGAAATAAAATGATGAACCTTGGAATTCTAATAATTTCAGAGGTAGACCTATAGGTCTACAGCTGAAAAAATATTTACAGCTATATTTCTGTGAAAATTATACACTACAATTTGAGGAAATGTTACTTATACAGTGAAACCTGTATGCATCGTTTTCCTGCTTTTATCATTCATTTTTTCTCATCCCACTCCCATATAATCAATGCTGAATTTTCCTGGATGGATCGTTTTCCTGCATGGATGGTTTTATTTTCCTGGTCCCTTGAAAAACGATAATAGAGGTTTCACTGTACCTTGAAGGTATTGAAAATATATGTAGTTCTATGGTATTGAAATTTTGATATTTTATACTGTTCAAGGTTATCAAGTCCTAATAAACCGACATTTCAATAAATCGACTCCCATGTATGCTCGTAACAGAATTTATCGCACCACTTTTCTAAAATGGCTATTTTTTTGACATTCCTACTTTACTTTTGACCAAAGAACACAATGTCATGTACCGGTATCACACTCAGTACAGATTGCACTAAGCAGCTGATTCATCACATATGATTCTTCAGGCATAGGGCTTGTAGTGAAGTGTGGCTAGTAAATTGAGGAATTTTTGTGAAATAGTCAAAGTAGGCTCAAGATAATTTCAAGTACCGGTAATCAAATCAGTAAATTTCAAAGTAATAAACTCCCAAAACATGATGATTTGACTTTGGCAAATTTTCATACAGCAACTAGAGAGCCCTAAAACTCGACGTTTATACCTAAACTTCTTCCATGGTGGCTCCACATCAGTTACTGCGGGCCATAAATGTTGTGTGGTTTGCTCCTCCTCATAATGGTACAATTGAAAAGTTATCAACAAAAAACGTCATTTTGCTAAATCAACTCCTATACACTCTTTTAATAATTGATACTGTGAATTATGTTTCAAGTATCGGTAATGACAATCACTATTACGTGTTGAATTGTGTTCCATTGTAAAAATACAAACTCAGAGCCCTTTTAAATCATGCACAGAAGCATATAAGTACATTAGTATTTTGGCTGCATCTAGTTTTTGTCGTATTACCGGTATGTTGGTATGTGGAATGTTTTGATCCTTTCCCTCTTTTTTACATGCCTTTTACTGCTGAGCACTCAACGCTGTTGCTATAGTCTACAGAGTTCACTTGTCAGGCTTATCTTTCTGAACAACCAAACAAATTACTTGCATGAGTCATATCATATCAATTTGTCACGAAGGGAGAGTTTGAAAATTTTATACATTCTCAGTCCTATTTTATTTCCATACTAATACACTCGAATTAATGTGTGAGATAAGTGGTCATTGTTGGTACGTACATTGAGAGAGCTCAAATGCATATCAGCCTCGACCTCCTCTAGCCTGACTGGCACAGCCAACTTGTCAGAAGTAGAAGACGAACCAATGAAGATATTTCCCCATGCTGTTAGGTTCCAGTTGCCCAATTTAATCCTATTAACCAAGAAGAGAACACAAACTTATGCTTCATAGATTCTGATGTAGACTTTGGGTAGATTGTTTTCATAATTATTATCACTGGGGTTGCTGTTGAATTTTGATATTTTTTATTTGATATATTGGAATTTTGATTTGATATTCAATATTGTAATAAAAAATAGTCGAGAGTGCATGGGAGTTGATTTAGAGAAATATCAATTTTTGGTGATGACTTTCGAACGGTATAAGATATCAAAATTCTGATAAAGATGAAACACAGATAATGTTAATACCTTAAAGATGGTATAAAATATGACTATGGCTCATCGCATAATTGTCAAGCGTATACAGCTAAAAAAAAAAAAATAATGCCGGCCGTATACGCTTGACAGTTATGCGATATGAGTTGGATAGTAATAACTCATACCATCTTGAAAGTATTGAAATTATCTCTGTTTTATCCTTATCAGAATTTTGATATCTTATACCGTCCAAAAGTTGACTAAAAAAAACTGATATTTCACTAAATCAACTTCCATGTACTCGTTAAGTAGCAACAGCCCTAAAATGAATAGAATTATGCTTGAAAAAAAAAACTCCGGGTCCAGTCCATGAACATGGTGTAGAAAAGAGCACGATCGTGTCTTTAGTCTGGCACTAGGTATGGCCACGCAAAGATGTTGATTTATATCAATATTAATACCCTAGTGAGCAATGCTTTTTTGAGTTTTTTCATTGTGAGTATAATTGAAAAATCGTGTTTATTTTCTTTATATTTCGTTAGTTTGGGAAGACTTTTGAGTATGCTGTATAATTATTATAGGCCTAGTCAAGTTTAAATGTGCTTTGTCGTTTATCCCTTCTTAAATTTATGATGAATACTAGTAGTTTAATATGAGGGATTTTGAATACAACTTCTGAAAACTTGAATTGATCCAATTAACCTTCATGTCAACCAAGCGAGCAAGTTTGTTTTTGCTGGATTAGAGAACCAAAATATCTGCCTCATTACGAAGGCACGTGAATTTGAAGAGAATACTTACACTCAGTTGTATTGTTGATGAATGAACAGATTAATAGTTGTTGACAGATATTTTGACAAGTTTTTGACACTTTGTGAACTGATAACTGATTTTAGCACTTGACCATTAGACCCTGTACAATGAAATTGGAAATTAGTGAACCTGTAGTCTTCCCAGGGATGAAAACACGAATCTCAACTCTCACCATACAACAAGCTTAACCAATTTGACCATTTTAAAGTAAGAAATAATTACCATACATCAACTATCGACCAAGTTGCATTTGTTGTTCTTAACGTATTGTCGTTGAAATTTCAGTCAAATAGTGTTGAAATATTACGACATATGGTCCCCTTAAAAGTGGTGTAAATATGTATTGCGGCCGTAGAAAAAGTTATAGATAGTAGACCGTAGCTAATGCTTCATCGCCGGTCATGCATTAGGTACAGCCTATGCTTACTCAGCGTACCCTGTGCGCACTCCAATGCGGCTTCAGCATCTACTTAAACTTGCCCATAATACGTGTTCAATGCGAGTTTGGAAAGGGGGTGAATGTATAGAGCTTATAAAAATAAAGAAATTCCTCTTCACTATTTCTTTATTTTATATGTTCACAAACCAGTATAATTGAATAAAAAAGTGTATTAGCTCTAAGATAATTGTATGCTCTTTGATTAAAATGACATTCTATTTTTGTTAATTCAATCAGCTTCAAAATAATTCGTCAATGGATACCGCACCAAGAATGTGATGAAATTCATTGCCGTGATATCTTAAAAGTGATTGAATTCACAAGAATAGAATGTTATATATTATCGTAATCATTAAAGAGCATGAAATTATTTTGGGGTTGATGTACTTTTTATTCAATTAGGCCTACACTGGTTTGTGAACATGGAACAAAATGGTAAAGATGAATGCCTTCATTTTTATAAGCACCGTGCATGAACCCCCTTAAGTAGCTCTACTTAAGACTTCCAATTTAATTCCAATTTAATCCAATTCAATTTAATATCGTTTGTAAATGAAATATTCTGACCAACATTCGATGCAGTTTTTAATTTCCCAGCAAATGGCAATTATTACATGTTTAATCTGGGATTCTTACTCGAAAGGTCCATCGCTGTGCATCGGCAATACTCCGGCAATCATGCCGTAGATCTTGTAATTGGTGCCCGATAGGATGACTTCTGGAAACATGAGTGTTAAGTCAAGCCTCCCTTCTGTAAGGCCCTCAAAGTTGACATTCTTGATGAGAAAGTCTTTGATGCCAATAACCTCGACATTGGTGAAAGACACTTCTAATCTGTAAGCAAGAAATATTGTAGAACTATAATAAAACAGATATTAGAGATGGATGTAAACCTCATCTTCTAGGCTGCTAGAGAGCAACAGAATATTGAATCAAGTTTTGGTTCACTAGCCTGATATTAGATGCCATTGAATATAGAATCGTGATAACTCGAAACATATAAAATGAAGCGGCAAAATAATTGAGTCACGTGATTCCTGAACATTGATGCAGATTTTGTTCTTGATTCTGATCACTACAGATGCGGTTAATGACTCGTTTAATAGATGTTTGTTGAGTTAACAAAAATGATGCCATTGTCAAAGAAACAAGTCAAATAGTTGTAGAGCATGAGATACATAAAACCGATAATGCTTATAATGTGACCATTGTATGAAGTGTTGAATGTGATCAAATGTGTAATAGAATAAAATGAGATTTCAGGCAACGAAAGGTTACCAAAAGACTTGGTTATTTTTTCCGTTTTGTTGACCAATAATCAATAATTTAATTTTTTTATTGTTATTACGTATTAACGGTATTATCATCATCATTTTGTATTATTATTATTGGGTTTAATGACACACTATGATGATAATTTTTTATATTGGGTTAAACGATTCACTTTATTGGTGACTGCTTATAATGATAACTGAGATCCATTATCGTCAGGTGAATGATTAATGAAGTGATGGAATGATGAGATGAAGGTTTCTTAGGTAATGCAAAGGAAGCAGTATATCCTGAACCATCCTAGCATATTGTCTAGGCTACAGAGGCAAACCTTGAAAAACGCCAATAAACCCATGACCATGATGCCAATAGATCTTAGTTATCATTATAGTGCGTCGTTAAAACCCAATACAAAAAAAACTGTCAAGATAGACTGTGGTAGGGATCAAACCGAGATCTGATCCACCCTCATCTCCTGGGTCACATGAAGCAATCGCGTTAGCACTGAGCTACTTGCACTGGTACTCGCATTTCTATGTAATTGTATTTATTATTTTGAGTGAACATGCATGTGTAGCAATTGCGAACATAAATCCGATATTGTTTTATTACCGGTACATGGATTTTAGAAACCATTTATATGTATTTTTCAGTAATACCCTTGACGTTGAGATTGCCGATATGACAAAGCTTCTGATAATAATAACAATACGCAAATACCCGACATACTGCCGGGCAAATCACAGTGTTTCTATGTGCATGTGATTTTGCAACAGTCGAGATAGATCGCAGTCACCGCTTGCTGTTTCGTCAAGCCACTCACTGTTGAGGTGTGCCCAGAGAGTTCTCTTTAGAATGAAAGTGCAATATTTATAGTGTGGGCCATTATGGTTGCATGCATTCTGTCATTCCCACCGACCACTATCACGTGCATAAAGTGGAATTCCTCTGTGCTAGTTTTTCTTGGATACCCCCAGTTATGTTGGTCCTCCTGCACCGACTGAATAGGCGTTTGTCCCATGGCGATCTATTGTTGGCGAGATATGGTGGTCCAAATACTGCAGCCAGAAAAAAGCACCCACATATAGCATTGCTGCGAGTATTATGTAACGTGTTACACTTGTCAAACCGTTCACAGTTAGTTGTTTGTGATGCTTATTATGTGGCCTCCCTATTGCCAGCGCGTTCTTCCCCGCAATCACCTTCCCCCCCTCACCATCTGTATCTTCGTGTTCGGCTCGCTGACGTCACTTGTTGACATGTTCAACCGTGTATATGTCGATTTCCTGGTGTCGCAACTCAAGGCTATCTTCTGGGTGGCCTAAATCTGAAAGATATCTTGATCTTGTTTTGGGGTATTTTCAGGACCACCCTCATTACTTTCCGCTTCTCGCGGCTAGTTTTGTGGTGTTTTTCTCAATCCGTTCTTGAGATTTTGGGCTTGTAAAAAAGCCACAGACAAACTATGTCAGGAACAAACAGACTGACAATTATAATGATAGGATTTGAGAGCTCGAAATGAAATTGATGAGAGTCGATTTTGTTTTCTCAGAATCGTTTTCCACCAGGTTTCACTTGGTATGTACGAGTATATTAGATTATCTACCTCGTGGCTCCGACATCGACGTCTGTTTTGATTGAAGGGTAGTCAATGCTAGGGTTGATGAATGGATTACTCCGCAGCTTATTCAATTCGTTTCTGATTACTTGCTCGACTGCAAAGTTACTGCGTGTCTCTGAAACAGTAGAGTATGATTGATATTTGATAGCAAGCATCCAGTGTCCCACCAGTATTGACATCACTGACAGATAGATTTGCTAGGTATTTGGTTTGAGGAACTTTGTTTTTGGACTTGGATACATTAAAAACAAGCGACAATTCTCATTTTCTGTCTCCATGATAATTTGTTTTGATAAAGTTTCCTATTGCTAACTGTTCTTAAGCATAACCATATTTACGCATTACGCATAGCAAATTTGTTGGGAATTGGTTTCCAGACTTGATCAGACTTGAAACGTGAAAGAAGATCAGAAATTTTCTGATTTCTCACAAGCCTAATGACAATTCGAGAGTAGGCTCCCGGTGGAATTTATCAAAGAGAAATGGGCTTGATACTAAAAAATCCAATTGTTTTTGATCTAAAATTCACTTGAACATTCTATTTAGAGCACAACTAATTTCCAAGGCTTTTACGTTGAACTAAATTTAAACAATCACATTTGGTCACATATAAAAGTACCTTGGACTTCTTACAAGAGCACGCAATTTTTTCAATATAATGTACATTTTTTATGTAAAAAATTAGTATAAAGTCAATGTAGGTGTGAAGAACAGTGGGTAATAAATATATTTGTAATTACGTTATCATATTTGCGAATGTATTTCGATTTTCTCTCTTCAGTTAATTTTCAATAAGTACTTACATAGTGGTGTTTCTCATTATTTATTTATTTATATCGGGTTTTTCATTGTTTATTCATTCATATTGGGTTCAACGACGCACTGTGATGATACCTTAGATCTATTTGCATCAGATGAATGATTCACGAGATGATGGGATGATGAGATGAAGGTTTCTGAGGTGATGGGAAGGATAGTGAGAAGAAAGCTGTCGTGGCCTATATTGTAGGAACTATCCCAGCATAAGGTGGGATGGTTCCTACAATATAGGGAGAAACCATGAAAAATCCCTGTTAAGATGGACGGTGGTGGGGATTTAACCAGATCCTATATTGTTTTCACCTACCGGAATCACATGAAGTGAGAGCGTTTACCACTGTGCTGCATGTGATGGTACGTGTGTGTTTTTCATGAACTGAAGAGGGAAATATTAGAGTAGTTTGACATACCTGAATCCTGTGCAATGCCTGTGTCGGCAGACGTGGGAGCCACTCCGCATAAAGCCAGTGCAATAACTGCCAAGACAAGTGTCGGCTTTGTAGTAACCATTGCTTAAGGGATGAACCGAAACAGAGCTTGAGTAGTATTCTATGCTTTTCAGATTTATAGCTTGCTCACAATTATTTGTTCTCGTGAGTGATGGAATATTTAGTGCCACCTATATATATATATATATATATATATATATATATATATATATATATATATATTTATATATATATATATATATATATATATATATATATATATATATATATATATATATATATATATATATATATATATATATATATATATATATATATATATATATATATATATATATATATATATATATATATATATATATATATATATATATATATATATATATATATATATATATATATATATATATATATATATATATATATATATATATATATATATATATATATATATATATATATATATATATATATATATATATATATATATATATATATATATATATATATATATATATATATATATATATATATATATATATATATATATATATATATATATATATATATATATATATATATATATATATATATATATATATATATATATATATATATATATATATATATATATATATATATATATATATATATATATATATATATATATATATATATATATATATATATATATATATATATATATTTATATATATATATATATATATATATTTATATATATATATATATATATATATATATTTATATATATATATATATATATATATATATATATATATATATATTTATATATATATATATATATATATATATATATATATATATATATATATATATATATATATATATATATATATATATATATATATATTATATATATATATATATATATATATATATATATATATATATTTATATATATATATATATATATATATATATATATATTTATATATATATATATATATATATATATATATATATATATATATATATATATATATATATATATATATTGCTCTAGAAAAAAATCATGTCATAATATATTCAGTATTGCCACTTCTAATTCGTCTTGTTCAAATTCAGCCTTAATTGGGAAACAATGATTGTGTATCAGGATTTCCATGTTAATAATTTATAAAAAATGAATGGACATGGGGAAGTGAGCATTTTGGAATAATAATAATGATAGGACCCTACTTGTTTTTGGTTGCCTACTCCTTGAGGGGTAGATTCCAGTTTGAGTTAAAACGTTGGTACGATTGTGGATAGCTTTCTATTTGAATACATGGACATCCTAGATAAAATTTGGGGCACTAGATAGGCCCTTGCTGTACATATTTCTAATAATTCCAAAGTGTGTAAAATATTGAATTATTATTCAAATCAGGTAATAAATGCACGTATATTTCTTGAAAAATTCTCTCTGAATTTACATGTATAATTTTGTTGAATGCAACATCACACGAGTTGTATTCTTACCTATGAAAGATCTATCTTGATTTGATCAGCTAGAATTAAGAAGTCAATTGTATAGTATAGTCTACCTACTTCACAGGCAGCTGGAAACTGACCATTAGTTTTATAAGATAGGCCTCCCTATAATAGAATAATTATCTTATCACATTTGAATAATACTATTCAAGATAACGATGTTATTGTGTTACAATTGTTATCTCTTATTATTATCTCATATCACCCAGTGAGACCACTAGACCTCACACTGTATTACCTGCGGTGTACAGATGACAGGTACTACAAGGTCAGAACTTGACAAGATTTGCTCATTGATCATCGTTAACTTTGAAGTAAAAAAAATACTCTATTTGCTGCTCGTCTGACTTGATCAACCAAGCCTGCCTTGGAAACTGAAGTCAAGTCAGTCATGGGCTCGAGTCCTGTGTAAGGCACATAGGTTTTTTGCAAACATCGTTCATCATTCATCTATCAAACGCTCATCCGCATCCCCAAATGAGGATGCGCCGATGCACCGAATAGATCGTAAACCGAAAACAACAAACACCGAAAAAATTGTAAAAAAAAGAAGAAGCGGGTGACATTGAAAAAAAATCACCAAAAATAACATACACTGAAAAAATCGTACACCGAGAAAGTCATTTTAGAGGGGACTGTACTGGGCGGTGAGACCCAAGTAGAAGGACGATTCAGGGTGAAGCCACGATGCTGTATTTGAATAGTGGTGGACTATTACCCTCCAAACAAAAATAAAATACCATCAAGTATGAAAATATATTTTTTTCAGTGATCGTTTTTTTCGGTGTATCGCCTGCATCATCTCTTATCTTCATAAGGTTTTCAGTGTTTTTTTTTGTTCACATTGTTTCCGGTGTATTGGCGCATCCTCTTTTTCCAAGTTTTTTCAGTGTTCGTTATTTTCGGTAAAAACTTGGAAAACAAGGAGGATGCGGCAATACACCGAAAACAGCGCACATCGAAAAATACTTGTAAAAATAAGAGATGATGTGGCAATACACAGAAAACAATGTATACTGAAAAAAGCGTTCCTTGTAATTCCGTTTTAAGTGACTGCCGGATACCTTCAGGTCAAAAACTTTATTTCGCCTCAAAAATTGGCTGGACTATCAAGACCTATGTGCCGGTCTTTACAGCGTTTGATTAATAATAGGAACGTGTTCCCATCAGAGTTCCCGAAAAGTCAAAGTCGAAAAAAAAAAAAGTCAAGTTCCTACCCAACTCTGGTCATTAGTACAGAGCATCTTTGAACCCAACATGAGTGAATAAATGGAATTATGGTGGTCGTAGCTTTTGTGATATGTGTGTTGTGGTTCCAGGGTTGCCGCGGAGCGCTGGCTGGGCATGGAACTGCTGGAGCCTGAAGTAGGCGCCTGGGACTGTGTGCTGCTGGAACCTCTCACTGAGGCTGCGTTCATCTCGAACCTGCTTCAGCGCTTCAAGAGAGACCACATCTATGTAAGAACACATGAGAGACTAATGTCTTACATACGGCAATTATATAAAAATACTGCAAAGGTGACATTCGGTTATAAACTAGTTGATGATTATCATTTATAATGTATTCATACCAGGTATTTAAATTGAAATTGCCCAATAAGTTCAATATTTGAAATTGTTATTAAAAGACAAATGCAGGGGCGGTTCTACAGGGCGAGCCAGGCGGGCCCGGGCCCCCCTGACTTTCTACTCCTTTCATCTTAAAAATCGCGAGGGCTACTTTTTGAAATTTCCAATATTAAAATATTTGAAATATCGTTGAATGCATAGGTTTACAGAATGATGTCAGGAAGAGTTGAGTCTGACGTCAGAGCTTTTTTCCCGCTACGTTACCCCGACTTTACTGACTTCGTTAGGGTGAGAGGTCCGAAGCTCTCGACGGGATCGTAGCCGGAAGGGCCTATTACCTGCGCCGGAAGGAACAAAAGAAGTTGAAAGACAATTAGAGAGATTAACTAAAATCGCCGTCGAAGAAGTAGGGTCATTATATTCTAAAGACTTGCATTGGAAATGAAAATCTAAGCAATTCGCTTTTTTATTGGAAGAAATTCACTCACATGCGGCCGAGATACGTCGATATGTTTGTGGGGGTGATTTTTATTCATCTGCTCGAATTCAACGTATCTCGGCCGAACATGAGTGAATTGTTTCCAGTGAAAAAGTATATTGTTTAGATTTTAGTGGCTATAAATGATTGGGATGCCATGCAATTATTCAAAAACTTTAACATAAACTCTACCAAAGAATATATTAGCTTATCCGAAGTAAAAATTTACAATACTTGATTGTAAAATGATATAAAAGTTGAAAATAGAAATTCTCAGAATTGGACAATTTAGACTCTGAGACATTGTTGCAGGTAGTGTGACAGACAGGTTTTGATTTATGTCGACATCAGAATGTCTGAAATACAAGCTTACACTTGTTGGAGAAAACCAACATTACCTCTTCCATTGCATTTTAGCACCAAAATCATCAGTCAGAGTCTGTATGCGTCTATGAAACAGTTCACTTGTCTATTGGAGTATTTTTTATAGAGTGTAACTGTCTGTGTATTATGTACAGAAATTGATGTTTCGAAGTGTTTTTACGGCTTTTTGCGTCAATGAAGAAGCGCGTATTCAATTCAAATTCATGCTGTAAAAGTCTGTGAGTAGTGAAACACATAATTTGTACAACACACAGTTTGGCCCTACAATATTCTATCTGGATCCTGTAAACATGAAAAATCATACGCTGCCACCCATTCCTTCCCACAATAAAGATAGTGAATATATATATAATAATTGCAAACATAGATGGGCCCTCCTAACTTTTTTGACCTAAAACTGCCCCTGGACAAATGAACCAATTTATTTTCCAAATTTTTAGGTCACATCTATAGGCCTATTGGTAAAAATAAAGTCAGGAAAATGGTGCGATGTTCTCTGTTTTTTTTCTTTGCTCGGGAAGGTGCGAGAGAGCTTGCAAATATTTGAAATTGTTGAATGGTTGACTGAAGAGCATCCACCAATTGGTCAAAAATTCAAAATCAGTTAGATTATTGCTTTTCAAAGAATTCACTATATTTGAATATGGCATGACAATGCCATGCGTTTTTAGGTATAAAACGGCGGCGAAAAACCGAAGAACTTTCATGTTTCGTGACTTCAGTAAAGTAAATGTACAAGACATGTCAACTTACGCTGAAAACATGGAATGGGGGAAAAGTATACATCTAGACGACGTTGACGATAAAGTTAGATGTTTAAGCAACAACATAATTAATGTAGCTAACGCTTATGCACCGCTCAAAATAAAAACTATATCTGGACCCAACACGCCCTGAATGACAACCACAATACGGGAAATGATACAGCTGAAAAATAAAGCACTAAAAAGCTACAAGAATAAAAAAAACGACACAAAATGGAAATACTATACAGAATTACGTAACCACCTCAACAAGGCAGTCTGGCGTGAGAAAAAAGCCTACATCCTCATGGACCTTACAGCATGCAAGAATAATTCGAAATTGTTTTGGTCCAAATTAGAGTCGTGGAACATACATAAGCGGAGCACAAAGAGCATGCAACAGATACCGATACATCTCTCAAACCCAGACAACATAAACAGCTATCTTATTAACTCCGTCGGTCAATCCACTATTAACCAAGCTGTGCTGAACTCTCACCATGACACATCTCATAGGCCAAATGATTCGCCAACTTGGCAGAGCTTCCGAAATGTCAATGAAAGTGAAATACTGAGTGTTCTAAAGAGCATAAAGACAAAGGCAATAGGTTCAGATAACCTATCAATATCCATGGTTCGTCTATGCCTTCCATTCTGCACCGCTAGTCTAACAGACATTGTTAATAGCTCTCTTTCAACCAGCAAGTTTCTCACAGCCTGGAAGGAAGGCCTCATAACACCACTTCCAAAAATCGCCAAACCACAAGTATATAAAGATCTTCGACCCATCACTATCCTTCCAGCACTATCAAAAATATTGGAAAAGGTAGTGTTCATACAGCTAAGGGCATACGTGGAAGATAACGCAATACTCCCAGGTACCCAGTCAGGCTTCCGAAAGGATAGAAGTACCACGACCACGTTACTGGACGTATGTGACTGTGCAACAAGAGCAATTGACGAAGGAAAGATAACAAGCCTGGTACTACTGGATTTCTCAAAAGCTTTCGACACCATCAACCATAAACTCATGCTGGCCATACTATCACACAATGGCTTAGACAAGAAGATAGTGAATTGGTTTGAAAGCTATCTGAACGGCCGCACTCAGAAGGTTAAAGTAAAGACTGGACACGAAGAAAAAATTTCAATACCCCTAACAACAGCTACAGGGGTCCCACAAGGCTCAATCCTTGGGCCTACCTTATTCACGATATACACTGCAGATTTGCAATCCGCCATTTTGCATAGTGGGTGCCACACCTATGCAGACGATGCACAGCTTCACTTGTCGTTCTTACCAGAAAAAACGCGGTTAGCTGAGGTACAAGTCAACAGTGATTTGGCAGCAGTCTCCAAGTGGGCAACTGATAGGGCACTGATCCTCAACCCTACAAAGACGATATCAATGCTGTTGGGAACGAGGCACCAAAGAGACAAGGTCCTCCAGGAAGGATTTCAGGTCAAAATCAATGGAGTGGATATACCAGTTTCCAATACTGCACGAAACCTTGGTTTAACTTTAGACAGTAATCTGAAATTCACGCAACATGTACACCTAGTCAAGAAACAATCATATTGCAAATTGAAATCATTAAAACGTTTTAAAACTCTTATCCCTTCACCTGCGAAACTGGCCCTCACCAATGCACTCATACTCACAAAGGTTGAATATTGCGACATTGTATATGGTCCAAGCTTAAGCGCGCAGAACAGCAGTGAACTTCAAAAAATCCAAAATTCATGTCTTAGATTCTGATCACATATCACCTGCAATCAGGAGGGCGGGATGGCTGAGAATGAGCGAGCGGTGGAAGCTACACTTGCAGTGTGCCACACATAAGATCCTCAGTACCGGAAAGCCAGAGTACCTCCGCACAAAATTAGTCAAGAGAAGTGACTTACACGGGGTGAAGACCAGACAGAATAACAAACTAACAATAGTACCTCATAAAACTTCTAAATTCAAGACATCTTTCACCTACAACTCCGCAGTTTCCTACAACGAAGTGCCTGATAGCCTGAAGTTACTAAGTCACAGCTCGTTCAAGAAGAATCTCAATAAAATCCACCAAAATAGGATCTAGTCTGCCAGGAAAAAGGCATTGTTATTCAATATTCAATAATAGTCATTAATTTGAATTGATTGATTTGAATCTAATTATATCACAAAAATGTGGTAACTTCTAACTTTCATTTATATTACCAATTTATGTATTACTATATTATTATATTATTCTAACTCATTATTATTATTTTAGGCCTATTGTTGGTACTATTATCATCACTGTTAATTATTGATGATGATAATACGATTATTACTATTGTTTTAGTATCAGTCATTATTAGTTATTTATGAATTAGGCATAGGGAGTAAAATAAGGTTGTATGGAACATCACAGCAATTACAAGCAGTGAATACCGCCTTTTTGTCTTGTCAGATGATAATATGTAAATGATTTATGATTAATGAGTGACAAATAAAGAAAAAATTGAAATTGAAATTGAAATTGACAATGTAGATTATCCGCAAGATGAAAGATACATGGGACAGTCATGACTCATGACAGTACTGTTCCAAATATTCCACTTCAACAACGACACGATACACATGCAGGAAACGAGTGGTACTAGAGAATAAATTCAATTGAAAACAATTTCTTTGCCTGCATCTTGAAAACATCAAGTCCCCTGGCCTTGGGCCAAGAGTCTTTATGTATTCACTACTTTCACTTGGCAATGTCAGGTGAATTAACATCGTCAAGATAGAACCCAGTGAAAACCCACACCTCCACCAGTGTCAACCCACACCTCCACCAGTGTCACATCTTGGAATTACGGGTATACATGCCTCTTTCAAGGTTTAGGAATCCGGGTACATAGCCAGGTGGGGTCAGAAACAAGACACAGAGAATTGCACATACTAAAATGTTAATTGTAATGAACTAACCTTGAATGACAGGCACTATTAATGGGCCAATTAGAGTGGAACCTTGAAGTCGTCATACAAATCCTCCCCACTTTTAAAGATTTTCCACCCTGGACAGTTGAAAGCACTACCCTACCGTGAGAGCCGCTGGTAAGATGTCGGGGTGCATGGTTCGATGGCGGAGGTCTTGCTCTTCCTTTCTCTTCCTTGTCTCCTCCCCACACTCTGCTTCACAACTTCTGTACTCTCAGTCTACGATATTCTCACTCTTACCGCCAGAACGTTAGTGCCCATTCCTGAGGTATTAGAAGCTAATTAGTGACAATGTCTCAGGCTTAGGGGGACTAGCGTTCAGGTGGTAAGAGTGAAAGAATCAAGAGATTGAGAGTAAAGAAGTTTTGAAGTGGAGTGCCATGGGGGGACGAGAAAGGAAGAGCAAGACCTTCGCTGTCGGACCATGCACCCCGACATCTCACCAGCGGCTCTCACAGAAGGGTAGCGTTTTTGGTTATCCAGAATGGGAAATCTTCAACTTCACCATGGGTGGGTTTTTTGAGAACTCCGAAGTTTCCACCTTTATAGACACTCTTAATAATGCCTATCATTTAATTTAGTTTATTTCAGTAAACAGTGGCCCTACCTGACTACAAACTTGGATCCCTATGTCTTGCAAGCTACATCCCCGTAATTTCAAGTCGTGTGTCACTGAATCACTAACCTTCTAAACAAGCTAACATAGTTCAACATTGGCCATAATATTCTTCCCTAACTCTTAATTCTGTGCTTGGACCATGTTTTTTGCAAACATAGTTTGTTCATGTTATTGTTCTTATTTGTTTGTATATGGCCTATATTTTTTCTAATGTCAAAACCAGTATAAAAACCCTCATATCTTCAGAAATCTTGACTGAGTATTAACGACTAGCGATAGGCATAGCTTATCAATTGGCCATCTAGATCTATGTCATTTGTGTAAATTCAATTCAGAGAAACTCTGATTAGATATCTCAAAATGTACCATAGTTTTAAACAGCCCACTTGATCGGAGGTTATGTTTTATGAAGTCCAAGTGGCGGGAAATCAAAAACTGTCAACTGCTTGAATGTATTGAATAACAATAACGATTGGATGGTGAACACAAAGCTGTAAAAGTGGTGAAAAATGTGTTATTTATACAAGTGTACGCTATAACTTATAACGTTTTGTGTGTTTGTGTTGCAGACGTATATTGGCAACGAGCTGGTATCCGTGAATCCATATAAGAAGCTGGCGCTGTATTCTGTGGACTTGGTGAAGGCGTATGAGAATAGAGGTCCTTATCAACTGGCACCACACTTGTGAGTCATTATATGTATTATACGTCAATATATAAAACGTATTTTACTGTATACTGCATAAGTGTTATAATTAGAGTTGCCGTTCGATATGAAAACTCATATCGATTATCGTTTACTTAACATCGATTATTAATCGTATTATATCGATATTTTTTCTCCTAATCGATAATCGTATCGAATGTCAAAATATCGTATCGCATTGGAATAATTGTGTTGAGAATTGCGGTCTTAACAGCTGTGTTGATTGATTCATTGACAAGTGGTTGACCTTGGACTATGTGCGGGAGTTCGGTCCTAGCAGGGAGGGGTAGAAAGATAACGGGATAGAGGAAGAGGCAGATTTATGACCTGTAATAAAAGTACACGTTACAATATACATTTGGAATTCATCCATATTGTCCGGAATATAAGCCGAGTTTTTTTTTCGAAATTTCGAGCCAAAAAGTCAACCTCGGCTGAAATGCGAATCTCGGCCTATAATCGGTCTAAAATACGTTTTTTCTCATTTAAATTGGGCGTACTACACCCGCACAATTATAACAAAGGATTCAACTTGAAACCGCAAGATATTCCACTAAAAACACGTTTAATAAATGTTTTATCATGAAGAAGCATGATTTTCCCAATTCCCAATATTTTCATTTGACGCGCAGTAATTAACATAATAAGCCCGTTGAGCTGTTAGCTGCATGGTGTGTGTCATCTACTGTGTGTGGTCTAACGTCGTCTGACCTTGAGGTCTTGAGGAGCACTCGTAGACTACTACGTAGCGTGAAAAACGTCTCCGACTCGAGACGGCCGAGCGCCAATTGACCGCGCTGTAGTCTATATTCTCGTCTATTATTGCGCATACCAACTCTGACGTCAATGCAAACAGCGTTTCTCATTGGCTTTTGAGTGCCCAATAGAAACCAAGAACTTTTGCGCCATATGCACTGATTGGAGCAATTACGTAAAGGGAAAAAAATTAGTTTGAAAAGGAAATAATATTCATTTCGATGATTGAAAATAATCATATTGATATCGTATTGCCAAAATTCAATCGATTATCGTATCGTTTGAAAAAACATCGATCTATATCGATATATCGATTATTGTTGGCAACCCTAGTTATAATGTGTAATACATACGTATAATACAATGAGGTTCTCCAAGTATTTTACAGTATACCATTTAAAAATAAAAACATTTTTGTTTAAATAATAATTCAAAAGTTACTATATCATTACATATTTTAGTTGATAGGCTAGAGGCCTGTAACAAGAAGCATGTTTCTACAGAAGAAGATTTTGTTTCTAGATTTTGGAAAAATGAATATTCAACATTTGGGAAAACAGGAAATATTGAGTTTTGAATTGTTCTAGCTTGTCCAACAACAGATACATATGGAGTGTTTTTCTTCTTTAATTTAATTTTAATATGAAGGTTGTGCTTAGTAAATGGACAGCAGTCAGATTGATTCAATTATTAGACTCCAAAACTGCTCGTGAATCGCCAAAATCACTTGAAAAATTACCATATTTCAAAAACTTCCTTGCCGGGCTTTGAGACCCCCTCTTCGCGCGCGGCTGGTGTCCAGCTTGGAGGTCATTTCATTTATGTCCCCCAAAATAACCCCCATATACAAATGCTAGCGACGTCTCTGACACGACCGTTGGATTGGACTCTCAAACCAAAAAAATGTATGTGTTTTGTTGGGGAATATTTTATTTTTATCACTATATATATGTAGGCCTGTGAACCCAAGAGAAAACACATGACTAAATGATTGTAAATTAATATTAATTATAATAAACCTGGAACCTTAGAAGTATAGCCCTTCCTCTTGGGTGAAGCCCCTAATAAAAACAAACCCACCCGATAATAGGTCCTACACCGTGTTCCAACAGTTGAAGCCGTCAGAGTTGGGTCGTGAAGACAATGTTCATGAATCACTGTCCCCTCGTGGGTGATCTTTCTGTGTTGGTTGTGATGACCTTCCACTGTCAATCTCCCATAGTCAACCTGCTTGTAAAAGTGTCAGTACGCTAGCGGGATGACAGGGTTAAAGGGAATAGGCGCTATGGTGGCCTGTGACGGGTACGGAGGTAAAGGCAAAGGGTTTAGAGGTACAAATAGAAGATGGATAGAAGGTATCAGGTCTAAGGGTAGGTCAGTGGCCACGGAGATTCGTCTCTACGTGCCAATATTAGTGAATTTTATCTCATTTTTTAGTATATGATCATGTGTAATGAGGCACACGTGGTTACAGGCCAGTCGCTGTGTTCGTACTCACTGTATTGAAATACATAATGAACAGTAACAAATGATAATACATAAATACAACTTATCCATCATTATAAAGCTTCGTCCATATCTATATTTCCCTCCTTGATCTAGTGTATTAGAAGAGCTGATATTATATACTTATTAGATACTGCTATTTTTGTATCTACGAGAGATGAAAGTTCCGACTGCAGGTCTCCCTTAACCCACACTACTAGCCCACGTGTGGTTCAAGCCTTCATCGTTCGTGAATATAACTATGTTAAATGTAAGCTGACATTCTGGTGCACGATTATGTCTTGCGCATTTAGCAAAACTTGAGAAAGCGACTATTTTGTTTGAGTACCTCATGTCTGTGGTAAGGTCCTAAATCTTTTCATAAAACACACAGTTGACAGTTTGAAAATATACAAATTATTTTAAATTTGCCTGCAGCATAGTGTTTTCTTGAATGTACAGTTATAGAAAAAACAGCAACTCACTCAAGCTCGGCCATACTCTTTGCAAGTTGAAATAATTCAATGATTTATTCTAAGAAGTCTACAGATGCATACAAGACTGTAGTTTCATGTGGAGTATAGTATATTTTTAAAAGGGTTTATACAAGTATCATGAGTATTATTCATATTTCAATCATAGTGTCCAAACGTAGTTCACCCTTGGTCACAGTGTTATTCTCGTTCACTACTGGAAGTAGTGTTCTAGGCAGCACCCAGGTACCTTTCTTGGTATTACGTAATCATTTTGTGTAGATCTATCAGATGATACTCTTTCATCAACGTTTATTTGATTTGTATATGGAATTAAAACCGAGACGCGTGGCCGAGTGGTAACACACTGAACCGTCATTCGGGAGACCGGGGTTCGATTTCCGCCATGGTCGACCATCCTGACAGGGGTTTTTCGTGGCTACCCTCTGTCGTCCAGGTTGATACTGGGATGGTTCCTTAACAACAGGCCACAACCGACTCCTTCCAACCATCTAAAACACCTAATAAAATAACCTTTCATCTCATCATCCCATCATCTCATTCATCATCCACCGACGCCAATAGATCATGGCCATCAGTATAGTGCGTCATTAAAACCCACTTTAAAACAAAATGGAATTAAAATGATGTGCTTGCATCTATTTTGGAGGCTAACATTTTTTGCCTCTTTCTCTTTGTGGAGGGCCCTTTCCCCCGCACTCCAATGGTGCCAGATTTGACTCCTTTCTATAAAATTTTGAACTGCCTAGCTAATATTTTTTATGAATACCGTATGCCACTAGCTGGTGGGTTATTATCCGTGGTGGAGCGAATTCTCAGAATAGAGCTGTGTGATATTTTGGCGTCCACTTGAGCTAATGGCATTATAATGTACTATGCAAATGCAGCATATGTTTTGTAAAGTGACAGGCAGAAAATCTTCATAATTGTTGGTTCAAACACAATGTAA
This sequence comes from Brachyptera risi, assembly GCA_964007535.1. Classification (NCBI taxonomy): domain Eukaryota; kingdom Metazoa; phylum Arthropoda; class Insecta; order Plecoptera; family Taeniopterygidae; genus Brachyptera; species Brachyptera risi. Next base: position 44,927,233 of record OZ023327.1, on the reverse strand, counting down.
AAATTATTCTTATTTAAAAATAAATTTCTCCTTTTTGTGTTTGTTATCTTTTTCCCCCACTGGATTAGGTCTATACAGTAGAACCTCTTGGTAAGTTTCTCTTTAGTACATTTATCACCTTGGAAAGTTTTATTTTTTGATCTCATCCATATGCTACCACATGTTGAATAGTTTCTTTAGTAAGTTTTTCACTTTAGAAATAATAATTTTAATAATAATTTTAAATAATTTTTTTTGTCCGGTCCCCTGAAAAACATACTGAAGAGAACGGTTCTACTGTACTTATGAAATTTTTCGAAATTTCGTATAATTTTTTTTCAAAACTAGTTCCAACTGATTGGCTCAAAATATACCTATATATGGTGTACAGATCCAAGTTGTTGGATAAGTCCTCGTATCCACAAAAAGCGCCGTCAATTGAACAGTTTGACCTATGCAACGTTAACCACCCCCCCCCCCCCCCCCCCCACACACACACACACAAAAAAGCAAGAGGTGCCATAAGAGTTGCATCCAGTTCATCTCTAGAGCTCATATAAACAGTGAATAGCTTAAAGTGTAATGTACAAGTTTAAAGTCGAGTGATTCCTATTTTGTGGTAGGTATGGGATAGCTGGTTGCGCGTACCGGTTCCTGCGTGACCGCGGGCAGGACCAGTGTATCGTGTGTTGCGGCGAGGCTGGGGCAGGGAAGACGGAGGCGGCACGCATCGTGTTGCAGTTTATCATGGTGTCGACGAGCCAGGCTGCCAGTCTGCGTGACATGAAGGAGCGACTCGTGCAAGCCGGCACCTTGCTCGAAGCTTTTGGCAACGCCAAAACGTCGCGCAATGACAACTCTTCAAGATTTGTAAGCATCTCCACTAACTCTAACTAGGCAAATGCAGCATATGTGTTGTAAGATGAGCGAGATATCTGAATAGGTATACCGGTAATCAAAGTCGTTCAAGTTACCTTTGCTACTTTATCGACTCTGGTATAATCGAAAACTCTACACACTTTGACGCATATCAAAAATACTTCATTGTTGGGCAAATATCGAATCTAGAAAGCAGTGAATCTTGGCAACATAATTCTGCTATTATTTCTATATATTTTAAGAATAAAAACAGTTAGTTGAATCATTTTCTTCACAATGGCTGGTTCAAATTGCATACAAAATGGTTATAATGTGTACCATTCATGTGTGCACATTCAGAGACAATTTTAGTTTTTTTGGAGAGATTTTACTTTTCAAATTTTCTAGCCGCTTAATCCTAATGGGTTTTTAGAAACTTTGAGATGGTATTTCTCAAAACTGGTCAAACCGATTCATTCCAAAAACTGAACAGTTCTAAGTTGGATAAGTTTGCGTGTACAGAAAAAGTTTCATGTCAATCAGTCAAACCCTGCGACCTGTGCAGTGCTTACAAAAAAAAAAAAAAAAGCAACATAAAGTTCCATAAGAGACGGATGTAAGTCTTCGTATTCGCTCATCTAATAATTATAATATTGATGAAATATGAAAAAATGGTAGCAAAAGATGATAATTATCAATTTGTCATATATCTATTTTTCTCTAATAAGTCTCTAATAACTTTATTATTTTCTTGACCACTTTTTAAATTTTGATACAAAATACGAAAAACTGGAAAAGTTGGGGAAAATATAGTCGTATAATAACTTGCTATTACTAGTAATAGATTTTTTTCCTGTTCAGACTTTCAGTGAATTTATTTTTATAGTTCTGACATTGATTAAAAAAATTGGCCCCAAAAATTTGGTACTTATGCAGTAGCTCTATATTCAGTCAAAAGTAATGAAGTTGTTCACATTTTCAATTTTTCATGACTCTTCTAGAACACATTGATATTAGTTATATCAAAAACTTGACACTCCCATCTAGGTACGATGCTTTTCCCCCATAATTATACATTGACGAGGTCAATTTTAAGAGGCAGATACAAAATAATATCTATAGTAGTTTATATGTGGTGTAAAATAATAGATAAAATGGTGGATACTTCCTGAATATTATGATACTATCATGTATCAAACATATTCAAAATACTATGTGCCAGCACGATGCTGAACATACTGGATATTTAAATAGTCTGTTTCAGATATGAATAACTTGTTCAGTTAATGCTTATCAGCTCACAAAGTTGTTCTTTCTGTCGTCTTTAGTGGGTTCTAGCCACACCAACATTTCCAGTGTCAACCTAATATAAATGATTAATGATTATAGTAGTTACTTTTGTTTAAACATGATTGTAGATCAAATTCTTCATACCAATTAGTAGGACTATGCAAGCAGACAAACGAGTTTCAAGCGAAATTGACTTATTATCGAGCGAGACTCAAGCAAATTCAAGCACAATTTTAGTTTGATTGAGCGAGCTTAATTCAAGTCAAAATTGAATTAAAAATAGAGAAACAATTTTTTTCAACTAGATCAGACACTGTATATTTAATACCAATCTGTTGAATGATGAAAAGATGACAAGTTTATGCTTCCACTCTCGCTCCCTCACTGGAAATAGTATTGAGACCTGAAAGTATTTCGAGACTTGAAATTCCAATCTGTGAAAAAATATTTTTGATCAACTTTGAGTCTTGATCTGGATTCGATCTCGATAGAGAATTTCAAGACTCGCACAGCCCTACCATTAAGAGTGAGCATCATCTAATATACTGTTGATCCAGGACAAACATTCGAGATTTACGTGATGTAGTTGGATTGCGATCAATGGCTAAGTAAAAATACCTAGCTGATAAAAATTTATAGTTTTCCTTTGATCAACCTTCGACCTTTCTACCTGCGTTTTTATAACATTTTACTCGTTGATGTTTTGTACAATTATTATATACACCTTTTGATGTGTTTAATATTATTCTCATATCTTGCACTCCCAACGTTTCATAATCATTTATATCTGTAAAATCCAGAAATATATCCCCGCTGGTAATTGGCATGTCTCAAAAGTTACTTCTTATTCTTATATCTGATTCCAGGGCAAATATATGGACATTGAATTTGACTACAAAGGAGACCCTTTAGGAGCTACAATCACTAACTGTAAGTTTCCCACTCGTATACTCGCTATTAGGTTTAAAGTCTTACATTTCAATTTCGATAAATATAGACTTTTTTACTTTTGTTAGTGTTAATCGAGTGAGAATGAGATTACTTTAAAATTTCCATAACTCTATGAGTTTGCTGTTGTATCAAGTACTGGATTCTAGGTAGTTTCCAATTATCCATTGTATATTGTTCATTGAATTCAATATTTGTTAGAAGCTGAAATATGTTGAATTAATTTGATGATTGAGTGTATTTATGGAAAGAGGTGTAAATTATTCAGGGGAAAAATAAACAAATTCAGCATGTAAAAATTTCATGATTGTTTATCAATATCTTTGATTGTTGTTACTAAAATTGAACCCAATTCAATATATTCAAATGGAAATCATGTGAAAGTATTTTACTTGGCTTCTCACTATTACAGGCTAGTTATGGGCTAATTTTGGATGAACATGAATCCTTTTTCAAAGTTTCGCGATCTTGTACATGGAATGTTATTGAAATGGTTGTTATTCCGTTCAACACCAGAATATGTCACCACATGATTGAGAAGTGAATAATCACTGCATTTCCAATGCTAACTCCATTTCTCATAAAATGGTTTTGCCTCTCTTTATTCAGGAATAGGCTCTACACTAAAATCTATTCCAATGTGTGGCATTGATACAAGTTGCAGCAACCCTATTCAATATATATATATATATATAGTGTATATAGCCTAATATATATATATATATATATATAATTTTTTTTTTAAAACCAGGAAAACGCTATATACGCGTTGTTGGACGAGCGTAAAGTAATAGTATGCCGACTTCTTTGCCAAACTTTTGCCTAAATTCGCCAATTGGGTGACATTTAAGTTATAAATGGATAAAAACTGCTTCGAGTGGTACCAATTTAGCACATTTCATGTTTTTTCTTCAAAATGGCTGACCCGATCAAGCTGAGAATTTCCAGAAATGTGTATCAGAATGTTTTTTTTTTTTTAATAACATCGAAACTTGATACAAAATCATTGTTCCCCAATTAAGGCTAAGGATGAAAGATAGGATCGTTTGGACGGGGCACCACAAGGGCGATCTTACCACCCCAAAATGTAATTTCAGAATGTAATTCAACTTCACACAAAATTTCATTTTTTTGGGAAAATAAAAATATTTTTATTTTTTTCCCGCCGTGTTATTCTAATGTGTATTTTTGAAATTTCTAAAATTCATAAAAATAAGAGTTACCACCCGATAATGCCACAAAACTATACAGATTTGGATGAGTTGGATGAGGAACCATAACGAAAAAAAGTTTGAAGTTGATAGCTGTAGCGGTTTGACCTGTGGAAAACCGACAAAAAAACATACAAAAAAAAGTAACATAAAAACGAACACTAATTTTTTTCAGTTTGTCAAATTGAATCCTCGCTAAAGCTCGTCTAATTACATTGAAACTTGTTTCAAAATCATTATTCCCCAAAAAGGCTATGGATGGAAGATAGGATCACTTGGTCGGGGCACTTCAAGGGCAATCTTATCACCCCATTCTAATTATTTAAAACCGCTGATGAATAAAAAGCTGCGGATAAAGTCTTTCAGTTTCCAAAACTCCAGAACACATTATAAGTGAAAACTGTCTCTGTGATAATCCAGACATCACCATTATTGGTATTAAAAGTAAACAAAATACGTTATCCAATTTGAAAATAATTCAATATGAACATAATACCAGTGTAGTATCACTGTATTTTTTATCGAGAGTACCATTTCTTTTGTTTCTCTAGACCTCTTGGAAAAGGTAAGTCATCCTAAATACATGTTAACAACAGTAGGCCTATTGGTCTTATATGAAGTAGAAAATCAAGTTCCATAATTAGCAATAGTTTGGACCGTGGAACAAATTGGCGATCATATCATTCAGAAAATATTATGGTTGAATATTGATTATTTATGATCGATGGATTATTATTATTATTATTATCATCATAACTCTTACAGTTGCGCATAAATATACGGTGGCAAGTTCTCTATCCTTGGTCACGATTGTTTGACCGCCTCCCTAACCTTCTTACGGAATTGTTTTACCCTTTTTTCATACCCCTCAAATACACTTCTACTAAGCCCATTCCACTCCCTACTTGTCGTATTCAAGAAAGAAAATTTGCCCACATCTAATCTAGCACCCTTTATTACTACTGCCCTATCATGACTTTGCCTTCCCCCATAACCTGACTCATTCCTTTCAATCAACCTAGTCAACTGCCCATTGCCTTCCATTGCCCTGAAAAAATTACATATCCAATTCAATTTTCACCGTTTTTCCAATTCCTGCCAGCCCAAGCCGTTCGTGCATCATGGATGATTTTAGAGGAGATCATTTTGAATGATTTGTTCATGATTTATGATCTACTATTTTTCTGTATTGTATAGGTTTACGAATGTTCTAAGCTCAACTATCATAATGATGTCATAACTATCATAAAGATTTGGACCTTGCTCCTACAATTTAAAACTTGGGTCGTGAGACTACCTTACAGATATTTCATTTGAACATTGCCTCTATACGTAGTTATGTTTCAGTAGGCCTATACAATTCCGGTGAATTATATCCAACATATATGCGTTGGAAGATGAGCGAGATATTTGCATGAAATGTACCTGAAACCTACACACCTTGACTTAGAAAGTATTGAATCTACAAAGTTGTGAATTTCATTGCCCTGAGTTAGATACATGAAAAAAAAATCATTTCCAACTATTTGACCTAGAGAACATATTATTAAAATACTTTTTTCAAAACAGCTTGTCCAATATGGGTCAAAATTTATAATCATATCATTCTATATCCTTCATATCCTTCTATATCCTATCATTCTTATGTTTACATTAAGATTTTTTTAAATTTTCCTGAGGAGATTTTTTTCCTCCATATTTTCAAGCCCAGGTCATGAAATTTTGACCCATTACTGTACAGTTCTAAATTGGGTAAGTCCACTCATGTCCACAAAGAGTTCCGTGTTGATCAGTTGACATGTGCAGTGTATACAAAAGATACAGAGGCAAAGAGTAGAATGGGGGTATTTGTTGATGCCCATCTATCTTTACTGATGAACTGTTGAAGTCTGAAGTAGTTCTGACTATCCTAGCCAGCAGCATCCTTGTCTACATGTCTAACAGTCCGACGCGTGTTACAGTCTCGTGTCACCGGACAGAGTACGGGCGAACGCAACTTTCACGTGTTTTACCAGCTGTTGACCGGGGCTGACATACAGCTGCTCAGTGAGTACCCAATCCAGGGGTTGGCAATTATAATTTATTTTTTATATTTATATTTATATTTTTTCTATATACAATTATTTTATAATGAAACAATAGCAAACTTTCTTGCTGGGAACACTTGTTGGACCTTCTTGTTTCTTGTTGGACCACCTCGTCCAATAATACTGATGATCTCATAAAATATTTTCAGATTTTGTTTATAATTCTTTACCAGGTATATAAATATACCTTTTCATTTGAAGTGATTCACTAATGATAGTTTTTCCCTTTAATAATTCAAGTTTATGCCAAATCATAAATCAAGAAAAAAATTCAAGTGGTATTCATGGACTTCATTTCGTAGAACACTATTTTTCTAATACATTTTTTTTTTAATCTAATGAAACTTGGGTTTCTAGTTACCAACCCTGATGACAAATGTGTGACAAGAGAAGTAAAGCCTAACAATCTTGTGTTTACAGAGTTACTGAAACTTCAGCGGAATCTTGACAATTACGCATTTCTTGGTAGCAGTCGATCACGAGCCACGGACAATATTGACGACAAGAGTGACTTCCAAGTAACAAAGGTAGGTCTTAACGTAGCCAGTGTAGTGGAACTTACTCTTTAATAGTTGATTCTTTAATGTGTTCATGTCACATGCCATAAGCAGTAACTTTTTAAAATTTGAAGTTGTGTAGTTACACAAGTAGCTGGAATGTACTAAAGCTACCTTGCAGTAAACCCCTGTTTTTTCGTACTTGGATTACTCAAAGAAGAAAACCTAGTTCCTGGCCCCCAGGTACAGAGAACAAATACAATGTTGAATATTTTGATAGTTCTAAATTCAGATAGTTCTTAAATTCAACTCTTTCTGTTTCCAATCGGTTATTCATTATTGAAATCATTGTTCAATATTGAAACCGGCACATGCACCGCGGTGGTTAACGCACTCGCTTCAGGTGATCCGGGAGGTGAAGGGGCATATCGAACCTGGTTCGATTCCTGATCTTTACAGGTGTTTTTCGTGCTTTCCCTCTGTAATCCAGGCTAATGCTGGGATGGTTCCTACATTATAGGCCACGACTGCTTCCTTCCCACTATCCTTCCCAATACCTAAGATACCTTCATTTCATCATCCCATCATCTCATTTATCATTCATTCGATGCCAATAGATCTTAGTTATCATTATAGTGCATTCTTAAACCCAATATAATCAAATTAATATTAAATATAAATCAGACATACAATGAACAAATAGTAATTGAGTCAGGCTACTTTTAAGAGGTGGGCTTACTTTGTTTGAAGTTGGTAAATTATATTACCTAAAAAGGTCATTTTTGTAATGCCTCTTCCCTACCAATTCCACCACCAAGTTGCATACCGGTAGTGAACAAACTTTCTTTGACATACTACGTAGCACATCTCTGTGGGGCTTACCGCCTTGAACTATGCGACGTATCTTTAGCACCAAAAAAGTTTAACTTTCAACTTCTTAGTGTTAAAACTTGAACTGTAACTTTTAACTGTTTGCAAACGTTGAATGAAAGTGAAACATTTAAGACCCGAACATTACCTTGACATGAAACATAATGTGTTACCGGTACATTAAAAGTTCTTTGGTACTATCTAATACTAGACATCAAAATCCTATATTTTTCAAGTTGAAAAAAATCTTTTTTGTGCACCTTCTTGATTGTCAAATTGAAAAATTGAATACAATATTTTCAATCATTCCATTGTTGAAAATGTATAACAAATTAACAATGCTAATGAGGTAGGCCTACATAGCTTCTAAATATGATAACTCATCAAATATATGTATCAAATCTATGTACTAGCTAGAAGCTACCCCCAAAATCTCAATATATTCTTGTAAAAACACTTTATACAATGGACCAAGGGTAATAATTTTCATAGAAAACTTTAATTTCCACGACATTTTTGAATTTTTTTATTCCAATGAAACATATCTGTAACCTGAGTATCTCTTGCAAATTAACCATTCATATGTTTAGCATCATGATAGTCCAATTTGTGCACAATTTGATAACTTGATTATAAGCATATGTATGCAAAAATAATTAGATTGATGCCTTAATTGGAAACACGTAATTATTTTGATTTGTCTTGCTATGTGTATGCGAAATATTTCTGAGATATATACATCTAAAGTCAAGGAGTAGATGTTAGTTTTTCAGTTTTAAACCAATAAGCTGGGCACAATCATCGATACAATAATTTTTTGTGCAAAAACTAGGAAGAATTTAGCTCATACAGAAATGGGTAAATTACGCAAACAAAGCGGTAATAACTTGGAAATGGAGATTTTTTCAAAATGTCATGATTTAAGCATTATTGTAGTATATCTTTAAGAAACTATTTACACCATTCTGAATGTGGCCTCTCTTCATTTCTGCTTTTGAATGAAGCATTTCATGTGAGGAAATACTTGAGCCTGTTGTGCACAATGCGAATACAGTGAAACCTCAAAAGCATCGTTCCCAGATCCATCATTTTCCTACTTGTATCATTCATTTTTTCTCACCCCATTCCCATATAATCAATGTTAAATTTTCCTGCATGAATAGTTTAGTTCTTCTGGTCCCTTAAAAAATGATGGTTAGAGGTTTCACTGTACCTTGAACTAATGAATTTAATGGGATGTCAGATTTTGTATGATAATTTTTTGGATTCAAAGTATCAAAATTGTCATACAAAGAAGCACGGATCAATTCAATATCTCCCAGGTGGTTTGCAAGAGCACTGGGGTATTAATCTAACGTCTTATAATTGTTGTTTCTGTTGATCAAAGAGAGAACATGATATTTTAGCTCAACCACGGGACATTACCATAAATTCACAACTCAAATTCAATGTGTTTGGTTGGTTTTTTAAGATCTTTGTTTCTCTTATATCAGATATAAGCATGGTTCTCACTCGAGTTTACTTCCTCTCATCCGTCACAAAATTGTAGGCGATATCGTATACCGGTTTCCACAACGTATTCGTAGTTACGGCTTCTTCAAATCCAAATAATCAAACTGTCAAAACCAGTGCCAGTGTTTTCTGTCATGACCTGAAGGCCTTGTTCAGAAGCCAGTTGCCGTCTAACAACAACTTTGAACTTCCAAAAATCGTTTCGTCTGAAAAACGTTGGTTTTTATTGACGTTGAACCAACTTCAACGACACGGTTTCGGGACAAAATACACCACTTTATTTTGATCGCATTCTGGGTGAGATTGGATGGACAAAAAAGAATGTTGGTCTGAAGTTGTGACGGAAGACAAGAAAAAATTGTGATAACGTTGCTCAATTCTCGTTGATATTCCTTAGAACTACATGTATGACGGACACTCATAATTGGGGCATAACCATAAAGCTATGTTTTGTTTATGTGATGACCAGCTCAACCGCGAATATTGATTGTATTCATAAATGGTTTGAAAAGTGAACTATTTCCAGAGAAGGTTTGGACCTTGCATGTGTGTTATTAAATTGGATTTCTTCTGATTATAGAAAGCATTAGAAACCCTCGGTTTCACGCAAGAAGATATCGTCAGTGTGATGAAAATTGTTGCGTCTGTATTAAAACTGGGTAATATTGGCTTTACTCCCGCCAACAACATTGACGGCACAGAAGGTTGCACAATCATCAATGATTATGGTCAGTACACAATGAAATCCACGCATTTCTCATCACTGTAGATGATAGAATTTGTAGTAGTAGTAGTAGCTGCTGGCAATTTCTATATTAGCTACATTGTTTTAATTTTTAAAGTATATTGAACAGTTTCCCAGTTTCCAGCCCCAGCATGAAATTTATTTTTGATAAAAAAAAAATTATTTTCATTTTTTTGAAGTAGGCCTATTGTTAACAATTATTCGGAAAATTCGTGACTGCAGCTTTTTTTATATATCAAGATTTGAATGCAACACAGACGGTAATGCGTACTGTGCCTATTCGTATCAACTATTATTTATTAAGTAATGAAACTTCAGGTACGTTTTCCCAAGAAGTACGTTTTTTCTGACCTGTAACAACATAACTCAAAAACCACTGGTCTGATTTGAAAAAAATTGTTTCAAAATGTGTATTCTTATTGTCATCATCGTGTAAAGTAAAACTATGGAAATAGTCAGTACATATGAATATCCAGATGTGAATGGGTGGCCTCAAAATCATATATAATCTGTATTAGATATGAAATGATTGATTATATAACTAAAAATTGCAATAGATTTTTTCTGGAGGTTCACACGATAACAGTGTGTATCACGAACAATATCCACTAAAATTCAACAAGATAGATGCATTTTCGAAATATAAACCTTGTGATTTATGGCTGCATGTTTTGTATTTTTGAAAAAACGTAACATTACTCAAATTATATTAAAATTATCATTTTGATTTTTTTCCATTTTTTTTTTTTGGATTATGTGTGAGCAATAGAATGATGGATATAGTGTGCAAGTTTCAATGATTTATGGTGGTTGGTTGAGCGGGAAATAATTCCTACATTTAGTCCTAATTATCCTATTCCATGCTGTGGCTACCCCCTTGACAAGAAATGTTTTTTTAAACATCACCTATCTAAAAAGTGTAACATCATTTTATTTTAAAATCTCTGTTGTGAGGTTTATATATAAAAGACGAACTATATTCTATCAATATCCTCAAGTTACTGTTTTCCTGTTTGTATCTTAACTGTGATTTTCAATCATTTGAGAGGTTTTTTCTATAGGCCTACTGGCAATAGTGTGCAGAGGTGTAAAAAGCATAGACAAAGACATGGGATTTGGGTGACCATATAGTAAAAGGTGCATATGTCAATGGCATATCTCAAGACAGGTGTACATATGAGGGCAAAGCTCTCATAAGCAGGGAGGAGGGGGGGGGGGAGAAGAGGCTCAGGCACACTTTCAGCCACTGATGATCTTTTCACCCAAAGGGAACATGTTTTGGCACCTCGTCTTGGAACGTGTGTAATTAACAGTGTAACTGGCAATGCTAAACGCCATATATGCGTTGTTAGACGAGCGGATAGTAATAGTATGTCGACTTTTTTGCCAAACTTTTGCCTACATTTGCCAATTGGGTGACATTCAAATTAGAAGTGGGTAATAACTGCTTCGAGTGGTACCAATTTAGCATATTTTATGGTTTTTCTTCGAAATGGCTCACCCGATCAAGCTGAAAGTTTTCAGAAATGTGTATCATAATGTAACTCGACTTCATGCAAAATTTCATTCTTTTTGAAAATAAAAATATTTTCTTTTTCTTTCCGACGTGTTATTCTAATGGGTATTTTTGAAATTCATAAAATTCATAAAAAAAAGTTATACGATGATGCCACAAAACTATACAGATCTAAGTTAGATGAGGAACCATAACGAAAAATTTTGAAGTTGATAGCTGTAACCGTTTGACCTGTGGAGAACCGACAAAAAAACATAAAAAAAAGAAATATAAAAACGAACACCAATTTTTTCAGTATGTTAAATTGAATCCTTGCTAAAGCTCGTCTAATTATGCTTATCAAATGTCTATTAACATTCTCTGAATTTCTCTACTGTGGTATATCACTTTTGATTTCATTCTAGAAATAGCGATTTCTGTAAGAATAGTTGCCTGGTAAAAATTATGCACCAGCATTATTTGAGACTGGTGATGATTGCACCATTGTGTCAAGCACAGAAATTACGACCTAAATTCAGAAGGAAAGAAAATGAGAAATATATCTAGAGTAAGAAAGTGTCCTGGGTTATTATTTATCAACCCTTTCCGGTCATTTTTCAAGTCAGCCCCGACATTCAGTCTCGCACCGTTCATCTTGAAAGAAAGTACAGCAACACCATCTAGGAGCAAATTGTTGCAACTGAATGAACTTTCTCTATTGTGCCAGCAATTCATGGGCATGGAATAGAAATGAAGTTATCATGTAAATAGAACTGTCAACATCAACAAAGATGGTTGCCTCTAATCAATGTTCATGTTTTAATGAAATTTTCAACAATATTTCGAATGTAACTACCAAGATGTATTGAGTTTACATGGTAGTTTCACTCAGCTGTCAATCTTGTTCCATTTCATGAGCACTGGCCTTGAACCTACCGACTGCTGCTTTAACTATAGTGTCCAATTTAAAACTATGCGTCATGGCTTCTACGACTCTCAAATATTGGCATTCCAGGTGACTGTTGCTATAGCGCAGCCGACATTAAACGTAATTTTGTAAACAACGTCAGTACCTTGTATCACCACTAAATTACTTACAATTGGTAGGTTCATAGATTTGGACCGTAAATTGCTACATGTTTTCAACATTAGTGGAACAGGGAGTTGAGCCACCATAATAGACCGACAAACCAATGCAACCCTCATTACATCTTGGTAACTACCCTCTCAGTGATAGAAAATAGATAATGTAAGTCTTTTAGAATATTTTTGGGGTGGTAAGATCGCCCTTGTGGTGCCCCGTCCAAACGATCCTACTTTTCATCCTTAGCCTTAATTGGGGAACAATGATTTTGTATCAAGTTTCGATGTTATTAAAAAAAAAAAAAGAATATTTTGAATGGCAGAACAATAATGGAAAGCTATATTGAGAATGATTTGTCTGATGACGAAAGTAGGCCAGCGGTCTGAAGCTACGCCGGCTCGACTTGATGTGACGTGAAGAGCCCGCTAGTTAATGATTGTGACCAACATAAGGGTCAACATATATTTGTAAAAATTTTCAGCTACCAGTAAACATATTTCTCATTACAAATAATTTATTTTATAAATATTTTCTTCCATTGGTTTTGAGGATTTGGGATTGTGGGTAGGCCTACACTCTAAATTTTAATTGTCACTAGTGTGCCTATTCACTACAGTCTGCACGCCACTGCATACCGATGCACTTTTGGCTTCTTTACACTTTTAATTCTCAGCAAGTCGCCATGACTCTTCAGTGAGCAATAATTGGTCTGATTTCCAGAGTTGTATGAGGTGTGCGACCTACTGTCGTGCGAGCAAGGGGCCCTGCAAGGTGCATTGACCTCTCACTCGCTGACTGAGTCTGCCACTGGTGATCTGAGCGCCAGCGAGGCTACAGTTGCTCGGGACTCGCTGGCTAAAGCGCTCTACAGTAGACTTTTCACGTGGCTGATTAATAAAATAAATGATTTTAATAAGGTAGGCTATTCATTCGATTAGAAGCTTGTAATGAGTAAACGTGACAATGATGGATAAATTGCTCACTGGCACTGGTAGCACAGCAGTAACTTGCTTGTTCCATGTGACCGGGAGGTTGGAATATGGTAGATCAGGCCTAGATCCCTATTCCTGAGATGAATGAGATGTGAGAAAAATAAAAAGGAGTGAGAAAACGATTATCTCATTTAAAATGGCGGATTTACCATTACCAATCGGCCATTTCAAGTGAGATAATCGTTTTCTCACTCATTTTTATTTTTTCACGACTCATTTATCTCAGGAATAGGGGTCCTGGGCTTGAAGTCTCACCACCATCCATCTTTTCATAAATTTTTCGTTGTTCACCTCTCCAACCTAAGTGAACGCTGGGATAGTTCCCACAATATAGGCCACAACCGCTTCCGTCCCACTATCTGGCACACTATCCTTCCCACTACCAAAGCAACCTTCATCTCATCATCTTGTTAATCATTCATCAACGCTCATAGATCTCAGTTGTCATTGCAGTGTGTCATTAAACCCAATAGGAATAAATAATTAATGTGAATTGCACTATGTTAACATAAGAAAAAAATGGAATCAACATTAACGTAAAATTATTTACCAAACAACATTTTCATAACCTTGTAGAATATTCCAGAAAATTGCCCAATATGCTTCACTTGATTGCAGGGCTGCCGCTCGATCAAGAATTTGTTAACGGTATTGAATATGACTTATCAAAAACGAATTGAAAATATTGAAAATTTGCATTTCCGTTCGATATTGAATCGTAATGATGATATCAATATTGTTCGATTGAAATTATTGATATTTTTCAAGATCTATATCGTGTCTTTGTAGCCTTGTTTAATTATTCAGTGACATTCAGTGATTTGCCTTTATCTCGAGTCACACACATCAAGCTTCAACAAAATGACTGACGGCCTTGCCTTCAACGCGCATAGAATGGTCACTGTGATGATTTGTTAGGGAAGTCGACAGTTGGCTGTTCATTTATTCAATATCAAATTCATGATCAATAACGAAATAGTAAAAATCAAAGGGATTCATTGCTATACAGATCGAAACCTGGTATCGAATATTGATACAAAAAATATTGCGATCAAACAGCTTTTCTAGTTAATTTACTTTTTGTAGCAGTTTGAACCTAGTTTTTAGTTAAATGGATTGGAGTTATTGAATGTAGTTGCTGATTGTTCTCTATATGATTGCAGGTTAAACGACATGGGAAGAGAAAGGTGCTCGGTATTTTAGACGTATATGGTTTTGAAATGTTTGAGCATAACGGCTTCGACCAATTCCTCATCAACTTTTGTAATGAGAAACTTCACCAAGTGATTGTAGATTGCACTTTAAAACAAGAACAGGAGGAATATGTGAAGGAAGGTGGGTAAATTACTATACTCAAACATGTAGTGCTGATTATTATGAAAGCAGAATAACCCGGCATATAATCATCACAATTCAATCAATTCTTTATCATTTTCAATTAATGGGTCAAGATTATGGAACTCCTTACATAGAAATCTCAAATCCGTTGAATCGTTGCTAATTTTCAAATATGAATATGAAGCTTATCTTTCATATGATCAATGAGATGAAATATAATTATCAGGCTTACAAGTAAAAAATTGATATATCATTAATGGACAATTTTTAACTTGATCATTTTTTATTCATATTAATATAGTCAACAAATATGCACCATGCATAAGAAACCGCTTATAATATATTGTACTGTATACCGGTAGTATTAATTAGGGGTGTGCGAGTTTGAGAAATGAAGTTTGAGTCGAGTTCGAGTTCGAGAGAAAATTGCAAGTTTCAGTTCGAGTTGGAAAAAAAAGTTTAAAAAAAAGAAAGGCCCCATTAAACATTGAGTTTTCAATTGGTTTTGAGTAAAGTAAATATAGTAAATCCTCGGTAATTTGAATTCCAAAGGACCGCCCAAAAAATCAAATTGAAAATAAATGATGTTATTATTATTGTTGATGTTTAATGGCGCGTCAACATCTCAAGTCATTTTGCGCCGGCCTGCAAAAAAAAATTGAAAAAAATCATGTTGAAAATGATGTTTCTTGTTTGTATAGTATAGTAAATCCTCGTTAATTCGAATTCCAAGGGACCTCAAAAATCAGAGTTTGAATTGAAAAGTTTCCAATTATTTAAAAAAAAAAAAGGGTTTTGTCTGTATAGTGTCTAGTGTGTGCAGTTTGGTGCATGTGGTCAGTTCCCTTCACTTTCCCCTCACCCATATTGAGCATTCTCTGACAGCCATGTGTTTATCTTCAAGTGAAGTGTTTTCTCAACAGTTTCACACCACAACGAAGAGTTGGATGAATAGACCTACGGTACTATGTAAAAATTGTTTTAAATTTAAGAAATTCAGTATTGATTATATACTTATCTAATGCTATTAGTAATATGTTACTTTTAACTTTTACTACTTATTCTATTACTGTACTTTAATACTGTCATCTTGGATATTACATTTGATATTTTCGAAATTTCAGCCTACACACAGAAAATTTTCTCTATCTGTGCTTCTTATCTTTATTAAAAGAATTGTAAAAATGAAAATTGCAGAGTGTGTATGGTGAGAATAAAATGAGTTTAAAATGAAAAATTAAAAAAAAAATGTATTCTCACATATATGGTATTATCCCCAATATAAGCAGAGGGTTTTTGCCATAGTTTAAAGTTCAAAAGTCACCATGGGCTTATGTGCAAATCTCCCCATACAATCAGTCAAAAACACATTTATTTTAATTATAATTGGGCCTAATATGCTGTAAATTATCACACACTGCACACACTGTAAATTATTGTACATTATTTATTCAATTCAAAAGATGGAATAGATAAATTATTTTTCATTTCATTCTCTCTCTTTTTAAAACATCTAAATCATGAATGAAAATAACTAACTGGAAGCCAATAAGTTCTTCCACTGTCAGTTGACACATTCCCAACATTAACAGTAGGAGTTCCCTTTATGATCAGGGGTTTCTATAGTTTTTGTTGACAGATGAAAAAGCATCTGTTTCAAGTCATCTTGCTTTGCAAGTTTTTAGTGAAGTGAAAGGTTGAGGACTGAGGGGGGATTGTGTTACTAATCAAGTGGAACTTGATACTGCTAACATAAACATAATCTTATCAAATAGTTTATATTAAAAATGGTCTGGATGATCCCTTGTTTGCTCCATGCTTCAACACTGACAACCAGTTCTATGCTGACACTAGAAGTGGGAGTGTTTTAGGGGTCAAAGTGTCAAAGATCTCACTGTGTGTCACAAGAAAATAAAAAAATACTCAAATAAACATCAGTGAGTGCTGATCTCTGTGACAAGTGATGCCAAACATCATTAACTAATATTATGACAATTTTATTCTCATTATGACAATTTCATTCTCATTATTCATAATTATTCTCATTATTCATAATTATTCTTTATTTATTGAATTGTGAATTTACATTAACTATAACTTTTATTTACTTATAAATTCTCTCTTCAATATTAATCTAAAAGTTTGGGGGGTTGGCTTATATTCAGGGTCGGTTTATATTTGTGACAATATGGTATTATCAAGGCACACAGGAAATACTTATCACAGTGTTCAAACTTGGAAGAGTCGAATTACTGAAAGGAATGTAAGGATTAAGAAGTAAAAAGCAATGTAGAGACCTGACAAAGCAATAAATATAAATGTTGGGGCCTAGAATTAATTGAACAAATTATTATCTCTGCAAGCACTAGCTGGCTGATTTATTTACAGTTGATTTCAACTACTCACACCCAATCAATGGGAATAATATTCACTCTGTCAATAAAATAATTTTACCGGTAATTGTGTAAAAAAGATGTAGTCTGAAATGCATTATCTGAAAAGTAATTTTTCTTCAACATCAACAAGAAACAAAAGCATATCTTGACTTATGTCCTGCTTTGATAGGAATTCCTTTGTTAGATCTCCAGTATGAATAACTCGCCTGTCCCCCCCCCCCCCCCCCCCTTGCCATTAACACTGAAGTGTTTGGAGTTGGACCCACCAGACCCCTCGTTCCCTTCATCCTGCTAGTATGCACTGACACAGCAGTGCCGTGTTCTTGTTGGGATGCCCCACAGCTAATGTTTAATGATGGGGAATAAGGATTTCAAAGGATTCTTATATCAGTAGCTACTTCTGGACCCTACAATTAGGAAAAAAAACAGCACATTTATGACAAAAAAAATCAAACTTGAAATTTTCGAGTTCAACTGAATTTGAATTTGAACTCATAAGTCGAACTCAAAAATTCTAGTACTCGCACACCCCTAGTATTAATATATGTTACATTACTTGAAGATCAATTCAGGTTATATACCGGTAGATTCCAGTAAAGATTTTTTCTAGCACTAAGATATAATATTTTAATTGCGTGAATGGGGAAGAAAGAACAGCAGCTTACCGCGATTTATGACTAGAGATGGTCTCTACTCATAGTGGAGAGCCCGTTGATAGAACACAAAGATGAAATGAAATGTACACACGAGTTTCTGACATTTCGGCCATTACCTTGGTCACAGTAGAGTAAAGAGTCATAATATTGTAATTGATAATTACAGTTCATGTTCTGAGTTGGACTTATTCAAGTTGAGCGGAAATGGTATTATCGTCATTCAAATATTGTATTCTAAATGTAGGCCTATTGATAATATTTTAGACCATTTGTAAATTATGTGACTGTTATAACTTCATATGCAATTTTATCCTGTGATTTGTGTTCCCAGTTTGAGTACAAGGTTGGGTGAAAGAGCTGTCGCCAGACCGAACTTGACAATTTGGAATTCTTCATTGTACACATTACATTTAATCCAAGTTGCATTTTTTTTGTCAATTTCCACAATTTAAAAATATGTACAAAAATATTACTCCAGAATATTTAAATTACCTATAGATCTGAAAGATTTTTTTTTTTTCTAAAATTTCAACTTTCAGAAAAATGTATATACTTTGGAAAATTTTGAACCTTTGGGCGCACCTGAAGAATGTTTTAACGATTTTCATAGACAAAATTTACTTGAAACATCAACGAAACTAGAATTGCTAACGGAGGGTGAGACAAATGAGCAATTGATAGACTGTGCTTGTCATCTATGTTGTCAGGGCTGGAGTGGACCCCGATCCCGTTCTTCAACAATAGCCTTATCTGCGACCTTATTGAGAAGACGGGCCACGGAATGTTGCCACTGTTGGAGGGAGCCAAGTCAGACGATGCCTTCTTAGCCCGATTAGCTCAAGGATGTGCAGCGCATGCACATTGCGAGCTGCGATCCACACCACATAATAACTGTTTCAGGTAGAGCTTGAACCGACAAAAAGTCCTTTTTCTGTTCTGATACATGTTGAATCCTATGCAATATCACAAGGTTAATTGGTTTGATCACAAAATACCATTCTGTTGATCAGTTTTTCCTCGTAGCCTATAAATACTCTGCTTAGTGATCTCGATTTTCATTTATAAGTATTTTAACTACAGTAGAACGTCTTTTACATGATTCTCATTCATATTATTTTTACATTTATATGACTTTTGTAGGTGGTCTCAACCATTTTCTATGAGACTGCATGTTAATTTTCCTCTGTTACACGACTCATTTATTCACGACTTTTCGTATATACGACTCAATTCCTTGTCCCCTTCCTATATTTTCAATAATCCCAGTCAGATGTTCATCATAAAGTTGTAAAAACCCAAGCTGGGGTAAATCCCAAAAACATAAACACCACCTGCAAGTGCAAGCACACCTGCTTTCATTTTAATAACATTTCCACCCCACCATGGGGTCTCGCATCAACTCTAGTTAGCCAATCAGCTGTATCATCTCAGTTGACCAATGAGATGCGTCGTAGCACTTGTATCTATGCAACAGCTGATCATGTTCACTTTTCTTGTGACCTTCACGCAAAGTGGTTTTATTTTCGATAATGGCGAGTGTTAAAACAATTTTGTGAACATCAGCAGTGATATTATTACAAGTGAATTGGCATCAATTGATGACATTTTGGTTCAAAACAATGAAAACGACAGCAGTGATGAGCAGAAGGTGCTAGTGTATTCGAGTTAGTCCATTCCATTTCAAAGTCACAATGGCAGTGTTTGATTGTTTACCATCTCATTTGTCAAGCAATAAATTGTATGAAGCTGAACAGTAGTGTCATGACTCATGACAGAGTTTTTCAAGCAGTAACTAGTAAGTGTACAAAACCTTTCAGCTGACCCTAGTTCATGTCTGTTCATGTACTGTAGCTGTTTTTGTCACTAGATATACTGACATACATGACATCTGCATCTTTGTTAATAATAATAGGGTAAAACCCGACACATTTTTGAAACATGAAATATGCATTTTTGTTATATTATAGGATTTATTATACGATCATTTATACGACTATCCATATATGTATACAATTATTTTCCTCAGTCCCCTTAAAGTCGACGAAACGAAGTTCTACTGTATACCATTCTTATAATGATGTCGTGTCACTCATGTCATGTGTATTATACACAATCATGGTCTGTGTAATAATAATTGTAATTTTCAGTACTGATAAGTAGAGGTGTTTGTTTTTTGCAAGCCGCGAAATTGCGAAATGTTGTGTATAATTGTTGATGACACAACAATATAAGCTCGTTTCTATAAATTTTCAATCGCCTCATATAATTTCCAGCTTGCGAAAATTCGCGAAATATAGACCTACCTAAATTCGCTCAGAACACCACAATCAACTTGGAACTGCAGAATATTCCACAAAAAACACGTTATTGAAGGTTTCATAAAAAGAATGATTTTCCCAATTTCCATCTTTACATTTGACATGTAGGAATAAACCGAAGCACATTGAGCCATTTTTAAGGTGAGCTGCTCGCTGCATTGTGCGCGTGCATGCCATTCGCGTGTATGCGGTCTGACCTTGACGAGCACAAGAATTATGATGAGCTCGGAACAGTTGTTGGTCGGACTCGGGACGGCCGAGCGCCAATGAAAGTGGTCATATGACGATCGCTCGTGGTTGGAGCTAACCTAGTACACACGATCAGTGAGGCACTCACGGCCAGTCGCCTATCTTTCTCCCGCGTGCAACACGAAATTGACTAAATTCTAACCGAAAGAGTGATGATTTACTTTGAAAAAGAGTTTTTTGATTAGTCCAAATTTTTATAAATCAAAATGATTTTTGGGGGGCCCCTTCCATTTCGAATTAACGATGGTTTACTTGTAAACTGTATCCTTGTTAGGGTTTCCATTCGATATTGAATATTTTGATTGATTTTCGATATCAAGGTTTTGATCGATATCGAAATCAATTGATTCGATTTTCGCATTCTTATATCCTTGTATCTGTTTTTGTGAGTAATATTTGTATTTTATTATATTTGGTATTGATAATTAAGCTGGATCCCAGTGTCAGTCACAATTATTGTGAACAGCTGATATTTAAATTGTTATTCTCTACCTTTTTTTGTGGCTCAAATTACTTTCCTACAATTAGAAATGTTCCACTCGAACATCTCACAACGTTCAGACGTTGCAGTTACTTTTCTACAAACTTCAACTCAACTAACTTGATACAGTAATTGAAATACCGAGGCAAAGACTAAAAAGCCAGAGTGTGATCCCTGTTCACACTTTAACGATAATCTTCTTTAAATCAGACTTCAATATAAAAACCGGTCTGACCCCAGATTTCAAGACTTGAAGAAAACTTTTTTAACCGAAGAAAATGTTTCCAATGAGTAGAGTACAAGAGATATTCTCAGTAATATTCCAAGTAACGGGCAATTGCCTTGAAAATTAGTGTGTAGTAAACCCTCATTAATCTGATTGGAAAGGGACCCAATTAATTGATTTTCATTTATACAAATTTGGATTAACCAAAAAAAAAACGATATCCCATCTTTTCCCATTTAGAATTTCGCCGCTTTCGTAATGTGCGCGAGAAAAGCCATGCCATGGGTCAACCCATGCATATTGAGAAACCGTTTTGAGGTGCCACAATGGTCATGCATACTGAGCTCGCTGTTGACGCGAGATGGCCATGTGGTACACTTCAGACACACTTGGCAGTTTGTATAGCCCAAATGCGTAGTCTTATACGTAGCATGATTCAATATTAATGATCACTAGGCCTATCAAATATTCTTCCAACTACAGATTCATGCAGCTTTACGAAGCTTCTTTCTTTTGTCGGACATGCTGCTCTGAATGAAATTGCGCTCAAACTTTTCTTTATTTTTTCGACAATGTAGAATTCGGTATTCCATATTCAATTGCAAGTTGACTTTTGGGCAATCCCTTCTTATCTATTTCTCACAATAGCTCCACTTTTTTTGCGAGATTAGTTTGTTATGTTTCGTTTTGACATATCAACACAATTCTTAGAAAGTACATAATCAAAGTTGACAACAATACAGCGCGGTGTCACTGAACTGAAAGGCAAACGATGTTATTGAATTTGGAGCAAGAACAAGCAACAAAGTCAAGTCCATAGCAAAAACAGCCGAATGGTACCGGCTATACACAAATAATACTTCGCCACAACCACGGTGGCCACAACTTACCTTACACAGCTCACGGACAGCGAACGTTTACACCAGTTGCTTGGTAGCTAGCGTGAGAGAACTATCTACGCCTATTTTTACACATAAATGGAAGGGCATGTAAATTGGAAAAATAATGATTATTTCAAGGAATATCTTCGAACAACATATTTTGGGTTATCCAATCTGAAACTAGTATAAAAGCATTTGGTAGGTCGAAATATTAGTTTGAATTATGGTTTAGCTGGAATTCGGATTAACCATATTAATTAACATTGGAATACCCATAGGCCTACCTTTGGCCGGGGACTGACTTCAAGTTCGAAATATGTCAAATTTTGGATTTGGCGAGTTTGGATTAACGAAGGATTACTGTATATTTAAAAACAAATTAATTGGATCTACTCTCTTCCAAGACTGGTTATTATAAAATATCGGTCTCTGTTGGCAGACTGAAACACTACGCAGGAACAGTGACGTACTGCGTGACTGGCTTCGTTGCAAAGAACAACGACCTGCTGAGCCGCAACATGTCGAGGGTCATGCACTGCTGTGACCACCCCATGATGAAAACGCTCTTCCCCGAGGGTAATCCCAAACGGACCAATCAGAAACAACCAGCCACCACCGGCACGCAGTTCAAGATATCGCTAGGATCTCTGGTATGCTTCACGTCTTTCATTATCAGGGACCTAAATCGGAACGAAACAGGTTTTTTTCTGGAAGTAGAATCTTTATTTTTCAATTGGTTCTCTAAACGATTATACATAAGTACATATAAGGTTTAATTAGTTGAACTAGTTTCATTTGTGATGAAAGTATTCAATTTATTTTTCTTTCATAAGTTTGTAAAAGAGTTGATAAGAGTTTGGTGAAAGATATAATTTTAAATTTGTGTTCGTTTGGGTCTACTGCTTTAAGTACACTATTTTTTTCAAGTTATTCTAACCTGGCTGGGTTTGACTTGAAAAAAACGGGTTAAAATACATGTCTTATTGGCTTGTTTAGGTGCGTAATCTGGTGACCAAAGAAGTGCATTACGTGCGTTGTATAAAGCCCAATGAACTGAAGCAGCCGCGCATCTTAGAAACAGCCTTAGTGCAGCATCAAGTGAGATACTTGGGGTAAGTCTTATCTTAGACTGCATGTAGCCCAGATCTCAATATTTATGAGATTTAAGATGATGAGAGAGATTAGAGTGAAATCTCGATCTAACGTTCCCGGATCGATCGTTCCCGGATCGATCGTTTTCCCGCACGTATTGTTTATTTTGTGTGGTCTCAACCAAACCGCCACATGAACAATGTTAAATTTTCCTGCATTCATCGTTCCCGCATGTTATTTCCGGTCCCTCGCAACTTAAAACCTCAAACGATCGTTTTGAAACGGAGAAAAATTGATAACAAGATACAAGACTTATCACCATAGCACACTTCCAGGCAAGCATTGTTGATTAAACAGATGTGTCAAAGTGTTCATCTTGTTATTCAGTGCAACATGAGACTTTGAAATCCACTCTGAACTCCTGTGCATTAACACTGATGGTCGGCAGTCTTAAAGAGCAATCAGTGACCTTGCCTTAAAAACAGCAGCCATGTGGCCATGAGACGGAGAGAGGAAAGGTTGTACCAAATGCGCAACCAATTCGCACAGCAGCGCATTGGCGACTATCCAGTTATCAAATCTGACGACGATTGGGAGCTCGCCGTATGCTTTAATATTGGACGACCGGCAGTGTTTTACGGGAAATGATTTTGTTTTTTTCTCACTTACCTTCATAAGATGCATGTGACTTTTTGATGACTTGAAAATGGGGTATGCGTGTAAATACGGTATTTATATGGTGTTTTCTGATTTTATATTCAGCAGTGGTCAGGAGTTATTCCATCATTTATTAGTCAGGACATTGAGTGAATAGAGAATAAATCGTAAATAAAGATGGAAAGATGACACTTCAGCATTTTTAATGACTTGATGACAAAATTATGAGTGATTACAGTATTAATTACAATGAAAGGAATAATGTTCAAATTTATGTTTTTTTAATGTTTTTCAATGTTTTTAATGATTTCTCCCGCTTTGATCGTTTCCCCGCATTCATCGTTTTTTTCCCCCCGGTCCCTTCAAAAACGATAGATCGAGGTTTCACTGTTTCTTTCTCATTCTCTTTTCATTCAAGTTTTATCCTTTTGCTATTCTTGAGTTGAGAAGATCATTTTTATTACACGAGAGACTTTCTTTACAAGGCCAGTCAATTCTGGTCAATGGCAATCAGATGAGTGGACCAGTGGCTAGCATGCTGAACCGTCATTCTTGTGACCGGGGTTCGATTCCTGTCCTGTCGGGTTTTTTCGTGGTTTCCTTCTTTCGTTTAAGGGGGGACAGTGGTGAGTTTTCCAGCCATTTCTTTTCTTTGGAATTTTGATTTTTTTTTTCATTCTTTTGATTTTTTTAAAATCAGTTATCTTCAAGTTGTATATGCTCTGTATGTCCTATTTAACATCCTGGTTAGCTAAAATCCATTTTTAGTTATCAAATTTACGGATTTATTCAACAAAAGCTCAACTTCTCTCCTCGTTCACTCAGCTCGTGGTTTCAGTATGCAACATGAATTTGGAAAGCAAATTCCAGACAAAATTATCAAATGATATGCCTGATTTTTTTTGTGAGTGTTCATAGTTCAATTATCTGTGGTCTTTGAGAGGGAGTTTTCTATTTTATTGATAGTGCAGTTCCAATAAATATTTGATTTGTTTTTGTTTCTCTGTAAATTTTGTGTAGTATTCAAAAATATAAAAATATAAGAAAAAATCAAATTATCAAAAAAAAAAGGGTCTTACAGATCACTCATAATGATGTTGTGATGAATAAAAAGGATAAATCATAAACTTTGTCTCAATATTATTGATGCAGCATTCTTTCTAGAAAAACAACATTTTGGGGGAAATTTTTTCATTCAAAATTCCCCCCAATTTTTTTTTTTAAATTTGAAATGGCAGATATTTCTTTTATTATTGAAAGAACAAATTCTGAGAGTTTGAAAGAGAATGAAAGGTTATTAAAGAAATTAGGAATCTCACTATTGTCCCCCCTTAAGTAAATACTAGGATGGTTCCTTCACAATAGGCCACAATCCTCTCCTTCCCACTATCTAAAAAAAAAAATCATCTCATCTGCCCATCATTTCTTTCACAATTCACCAGTGCCAACAGATCTTATTCATCAGTAAAGTGCGGCGTTGAACAAAATATTTCCGTTAGTCACCCATTCCCACTAAGATTTTTTGTGTTCTCTTCAGTTGGTAAAGTGAATACCAGAATTGTTCCTTACTATCAGGCATTGATCAATTACTTCCTACCTCTACCTCCAAGGCAATGTAGGAGCAAGTTCACTTTCAAAATCCAGGCTTTCTTATTTATTCATAGACCATAGTGAACATTTAATCAGAATTAGGCCTAGTTGAATAGCGATTAATTTTTAAATATCATTAATTGTGTATTACACTTAGATTTTTATTCCAAATTTTACAAATATAAATTAAACAATAAACACACTTCAATAAGAGAAACTAAACTTTCATCAAGTTTGATTACTTCATTGAGTAATTTCCTTCTTCTTGATTCAGGCTGTTGGAGACGGTCCGCATTCGCCGATCCGGCTTCTGCTTCCGCATGCAATACCAACCGTTCCTCTCCCGCTACAAGATGCTTTCCCTCCACACGTGGCCGCACTCCCGTTCCCAGCCTGTCGAGAGCGTGGCCTACCTCGTGCGTGACCTCCCCATCCCCGGCGCAGAGTTTGCTTTCGGCCGCACCAAGCTCTTTGTGCGTAGCCCGCGCACCGTGTTTGAGCTAGAGGAGTTCCGGCGCAACCGGCTGCACGACCTGGCAGTGCTGCTGCAAAAGGTGTGGCGAGGGTTTAGCCAGAGGAAGGTGTACCTCAGACAGAGGCAAAGTCAGATTATCATCGCTTCAGCATGGAGAAGTTGGAGAGTAAGTCGAGATGTTCTTTCGCTTCATTATTTACTCTTCTTCCAAACAAAAAAATATGTAGTCTGTGTTTAGAAAAATATAAAGAAGTGCAGAGAAAGATTCTCATGTGTGTGTGTGTGTGTGTGTGTATGAATGATAATCACCTTGCATGTCTGGTGCCATGAAATAGTCCATGTGTTCAAATCTAACTAGTTCATTAATTGTTTTGTTTGATTTTCATCTTACAATCAGATTTTTCTATCTGCGGCAAACAAGGATGGTCACGGACAGTGCAGTCCTGGTGTCAAAAGCTCTTTATTTTCCAATCTTGAATAGCCTATGAATAAACAACCAAGAGGTGCCATGCCGCTTCCGAACGGTCTTATTTTATTGTTATACAGTCTTAATTGTGAAACAGTGATTGTTTGTCTAGATTTTGGTGTTGATTGAAAAAAAAAGATTTCTTCCATAGGTGTTGTTTATGAATAATATCATATAAAAGTAAAACAAATAGAACATAAATTTCAGGGTTGCCTTTCAATATGATCTTCATGATCTATGATAACTGACTTCATATCGATTTTCAAATAGAAAAATCCGATCATTTCAGATGAGATTTGATAATCAACTATAAATAATTGTTACGGTCATCAACTCCGCTATATCGATGTTTCCAGGTCTCACTTTATTGCACTTTAAATGTCAATTATCGAACTTGAAAAGTAAGCAGAAAGTAAAGTAATTACTAGAAGTAACTTGTAAGTATTTTCAATTCTTTTTAACAAGAGTGTTGAATATTCGCAAACAAAAAATGTTTTTGCCAAACCTTTCATTGAATATTGTTCAGACTGAAAATAGGTCCACATATCAATTATATTACTTATACTATTGATACTGAAATCACAATCGATTAATAATAAAATGGATGAATATTGAACTAGATCAGTAAATCGAATAACTAAAAACCCTAAATATGTTCTTGGATTGTTGTTCTATGTAAATTGATATACAATATCAAAACTTTTATATTGAATATCACTAGAAAAATATTGATATTTTTCATTTTCAGTCTATATTGAATCGAAAAAAATGGGAGATTGTAAGTCATAAGTCTTGCCCATGTAGGCCTATATTGTTGATACTGTAGTTATAAGTAAACCACGGGGATATGATCAAGATCTTTCCTCTACCATATCCATAGACTGAAGCCGACTGACTCGGCAGTAGTTCCATTGTGACAATTATTATTTGAATGTATACGGTACTTTTATTTATTTTAGTGTTCTTTTGTTAATTGATCATTTCATTTCTGTTATTGTACTTACTATTCCATTCTATTGATATTGAACATTATTTCGATATCTAATTTAACAAATATCAAACAGTTCAATTCAATATTGAATCGATGTCCTAAAATATCAAATTATATCTATAAATCAATTATCATCTGTCAACCCTAATAAATAGGGACCCTTGATTTTCACGAATTCTTTTTGGTTTTTACTCACAATTCACTAATATTGTTCCTAGTAAACTTTTTCCATCTTTGTAATGAGTTTGGATGTTATGCCAATCAAATTGCATTCACGAATTAGTGCCATATTTGAATTATTACATGAAATGCTATACTTTTAGCGTTGCAACATGAAGTTTGCACGAAATTACCATATTTTTCATGATTTTCATCAATTTTTTTGGAAATCTATAGGAATCTCAACTCTAACATCCTAACATCAGCAATTTTTTTCTGTTAAACAAAGAAGAACAAAAATTCAAAAAATATGTATTCCAATTCAACCGCTGGCAGTTCCATTCTTCTCCAAAATCAGTGCCTGCTCGACCCACTAGATCTAGAACATGGCAGTAGTTGGCAGTGCATGGAACCAAGTGGAGCTGCAAGCTTGAAAGGAAGCCAGTTCATTTCCACTCTTGTTCAAAATGCTCAAAGTTGTCAGTACACCTGGAGCGCAAATTTGAAAGTAAATGATTTTAAGTGATCGACTTGAATGATAGAATAATGATGTGCATATTCTGTAATATCAGAATTGATTGGTAGAGGAAGGATTCTTGTGAAAAGCATGTACTCTAATTATGTAAATCCTATTCTAAATTATGATTTCTGTTTCTATTTCACTATAATAATCTTTGTAACTGTTTATTGTCAAGTAATTGATGTGTCCGAACTATGTGTACAACTCTGTATCATATTTTTACAGTTTTTCTCATCCTTAATATTAACCAAGTTCGAAAATTATATTCTTTTCACGGCATCGGTGTTTTTTTTGGCAATGAAATGGCCCACAATAAGTCTTTTCTAACACCGCTCTGTTCTTTTTTTATATACCAACAAAATCGAGGGTTTTCATTTACCATTTTTCAGTGTCCCTACTAATAAATAATCTAGATATGTATTAGGTAATCAGAGAACAAGGAAAGGTTTTCCATTATATAAGCTTGGCACTCACTAACGGTTGAATTCTTTTGATGTTCTTGTGCTTTTGTTTTGAATTCTTTGAAATTCTTTTGAATTCTTCACTTAAGCTGTTCCTATCTCCAAAACTTCTCTACATGAACCCATATTTTCCACAATTTTTTCACATTTCGGAAGCCCCTATCTGAACATCTTAACACATTGTCGGGGAGTGCGTCTGTTCCAACTGAACTTTTTTCCAACTGATCTTCTTGAGAACTGTATTCATAAAAATCTTATCTTCAATATCTTGAAAACGCACCATGCGGTCAACTGAACCTCTTATAACTGAACTTCTTCCAAACTGTATTTGTCCACTTTTTCTTCATAGACTACAAATGTCACATTTAGTGTAGCAGGTGGGAGGGGAGTAGTACATGGTTAGCAGGTAGCCCAATCTATGAAGCAAATGTGGACAAATATCAGTTGGATAGAAGTTCAGTTTTAGACAAGTTCAGTTCACAGCGGTATAAGTTTTTTCGAAGATTATATTTTTTAAGTAATGTTTTTAAAATTTCTGCTTGAAAATAGAACAGTTGACATCTTGCCGCCCTACACTTTGTTTAGCCTTCTATATGTTTCCCAGTGTTGTTGTGCAAGATTTTTTGTTTGTCTCTTGCATTTTGATGTTTGATTGCATGGCATGAGCTGGTGACAGTAATCTGTGCTATTGTCACGCAGGAATGTCGCTATGGTATCACTTTCAAGGGTCGACGACACCTCTGGTGTTTATATAGAGTGGTATGTATAACAACCTCAGAGCTAAGACGTTGCCGTATCTATCTGTTGCAATTGCACCCATCTCCCTCAAACGTCACAGAAACCTGTGGTCATCGTTTACCTGTATTGCAGTGTTTATGTTGTACTTATCTTATACCATACCAGTAGTGCTCAAAGTTTCCTCATCGATTCCTGATATTAGAGATGAATTATGTGATATGAAAGATTACATAGCAAGTGGTGAATGGGATGTCAAGCAAAATATCAGTGTACAGTAAACCCTCATTAGTTCAAACTCTTGGGCCTTTAATTCAAAATGGGTATCTTTGAATCCATTGAATTTCAAATTGCAGAGAGTATAAGTGACAGCATCAGAATAGGGTGAGGTGAGGTATCAAAATTTTGATTCAATAGAAACCGGGACCTCGTTCGTGTACCTTGTGACTGAAATGAGTGATAACTTGAACCCAACTGTCAAATCTTTGGTGTCTTATTTATGATATAAATGAGTAGAATATAGATGATTGTATTTGAAATTCAATGAAATTACCAAAAACCAGGGCCTACGATGTAAATTTTACTCGCCGATACGTATATTCATAAATACAAATTAAAGATATGACAGATAGTTCAAGTGATCACTCACAATAGTTACAACTCACAGGAACTGTTTGAATAAATTTGTTTGTTTGAATTGTTTGAAGTTAGGCAGGGCAGTGTCCTATCACCCATGTTGTTTGTAATGGTGATGGATGAATAATAATAAAATAATAATAATGTTTATTGTCATTTGACCGTTTACATCGTGTATGAATTAAAATTACATATTCAATGGTACAGTGTACAGACTTTCTTCCTCAGCTCCTCAAGCATTGAAGAATAATGAAATACAACTTGGAAGGTGATCTAAAGACATAAATCACATAATTAACAGAAACGTATTAGTTTTCTGTACTTACGACCTAATAATGCAAAATTATTAATCGTCCTTACATTTTTTGATACATTACAATAAAATGAAATACAATAAAATGAAATACAATAAAATTACTATAATAGTATATTATATATAACTATATAGTATATATAGTATATATATTATATATTTATATATATATATGTATATATATATATTATATGTATGTATATGTATGTATATAATATGTATATTATATATAACTATATAGTATATATAGTATATATATTATATATTTATATATATATATTTTATATATATATATATATATATATATTATAGTATATACTATAATTACTATAATAGATGACCAGAAAAGTGGAACCAGAGAAGGAAGGTCCATGGTCAAAGACAATGATATACGCTGATGATATCTTGGTATGGGGAGACAGTGGAGAAGAGGTGCAAGAGAAAATAGAAAGATGGGAAAAAATGACCGAGGAGTTTGGGGTGAGAATAAGCGCTGAAAAGAGCAAAATAATGGTGATGAGCAGAGAGAAGAGAAAGATTGAAGAAAAAGTACAGCTGCATGGTCAAGAACTAGAAGAAGTAGAAGAGTTCTCATACTTGGGAAGTGTTGTCAGTAATACAGCAAGAGGAGAGGTAGAAGTGAATAAGAGAATAGCACAGGCAGACTGACTATTTCAAAAAGTAAGGAAGCTGATTTGGAACCAAGATTTTCTGAGGAGTGGGAAGATACTTATTTATAATGTTCACTTCATGCCTATTTTAGCATGGTTAATGAACTGGAGAGAAGAAAAAAATAGAGGCACCAGAAATGAAGTTCGTGAGGAGAGTCAAAGATGGAGAAGAAGAGAAGCAGAAATATGAGGAACGAAGTGGGAGTGGAAAGGTTTTCATTTGAATGGAAAGGGAGAGACTTGATTGGTACAGGCATATGCGGCGAATGGAAAAGGAGAGAATACCGAGAGCAATGTTTGAGATAGCAGAAAACAATTGAGCTAAGATAAGATTTTTGGATGACCAAGAGAAAGGTGGCAGGAGGGAGTCAAGTTTGAGTTAGTCAACCGAGGAGAAAAATGGGAGGAAGTGGTAGACGAGAGATGGTGGGTGAATAGAGAACGGTGGAGGGAACTCGTCGGAAGAGAAGAAGAAACACAGAGGATAGTAGTATGTAGTGAAAAAGAGGAGGAAGAAGTCGGAACTGGCAGGAACCGATTGATATAAGAAGTCTGCCCTAGAAAAAGTAGTGGAAACACCACCTGGCCCAATCCAATTGGTTATCTGGGTTTGAGATATATATATATATATATATATATATATATATATATATATATATATATATATATATATATATATATATATATATATATATATATATATATATATTTATATATATATATATATATATAGATAGATAGATAGATAGATAGATAGATAGATAGATAGATAGATAGATAGATAGATAGATAGATAGATAGATAGATAGATAGATAGATAGATATTTAGCCATTGCTATTCTTACACATCTCTATAATAGGCATCGATATATACATGTAACGGATTTTATGCTCAACATGTGAAAGGTTTTGAAGAAATCCATTTTTCTACCTTCTATCAAATTGGAATTTCGATATCTCGTGTCCTTGAAGCGATATCACCAAAACACTGATATTTTGTTGAATCAACTCTCGTGCTCACCACATATTAATTCATAAGTTAACTTGCTTCTTTTCTTTGCTCCCAAAAAGTAGTTGAAATGAAACTGTTATGTGAACTTTCGTTCACATTGGAGAAGGCTTCAAACTCAATCTGTTTGGCTGTCCCATCTGCACATTCAACAATCACAGAATCCAATGGTCTTGGTTATATGATTTGAATGAGTCATTAAAAAACCACTGGAACAACTAAAGTTATCAATTGGGTAGTAGTACTCTTAAAAATCAGTTTGAAATCTGTGTTGAACAGGGACCCTCCAAGGTTAACCTTGAAAATCAATTGAAAGTATATTTTTTTGGTTTGAAATGATCAACAATTTGGCACTTGCGTTCTGCATCTAATAATAACTATAAACAAACCACTTCAAAAATTCTGAAATCGATCTCCAAAATGATCAAACAATAATGAACGCCTTCTAAACAAATTTAACTGTTTGAAACATGTAAACTTTGTCGACATTGATCAATGACATCTCAATTAATGACATCTCAATTAATGACGGGTACATTGTTTCAGGCGCGGGAGGAATACAGGGTACTTAAACGACAGAAGCAGGTGGAGTGGGCGGTACGCATCATTCAAAGCCATTACGTGCGGTGGAAGCGCTGGCAATTCCTATTACGTCTTGCCAGTCAGCTGCCAGATGAGGCGCTGTCTCCCATTAGCAGAGACTGGCCCCCATGCCACAGACGATTAGCAGATACCAGTCTGCTGCTCAAGAGAATATACCACAAGTGGAGGGTAAGACTGTCACTTGTAATTGATAGTTCCACTAGTAGTACAAGCAAACCATGTGCATGCTTTATTGAAAGTTCAACCCTTTTTGAAAAATTGATAGAGTAATGAGTGACTAATAACCGTACAGTACAACCTCGATTGTGATATAACATCGTTTTGCAATATATTTGTATTTTATTATTATGTCCACGGATGAATTATAATACCCACTGTACACTGCACTACAGTAAATGCCCTTGGTATGTAAGGTACTACACAGAAAAATTGTGTCTAGTAAAGACAAAATACTACAAGAAACACTGCTGTCTTGCTTTGCTCAACTTTGAAAGACATCAGTGTTAAGTTGAAAACTTTGATTACCGGTATGTTATACGTAGATAACTGAGTAGGTAGTAGGCCGTGTGGTACTGGAAACTGGGAAACTAGTGGAGGTTTCAATTGGATAATTTGGAGGAAGGGGTGTGGGACATTGTCTAGTATTGTAGCTCAATAGGTCTCTTGACACCTTGGCATATTTGCTTATTAACTATGAAAAAATACATAGAGGGAGATCATGACAAAACAAAAGCAAAATATAATAAAATGGAAGTTGTATCAATTTTAGTTCAACATAAGTAGTTATATAGTTCAATTCAACATTCTTTATATTGACAAGAGTGAAAGATTGAATGCTTGACTGATAATTTTGCTATTAATGTTATTAATTGCAAGCATGCAATAATAATTGGTTGGGCCTGAGTCCCTGCCTGACATGAAATCTGTTATATTTTGACTTCTCATCGTTTATCTCTTCTGTTCATTTGTACTTTATGGTTTTGTGTTGATTCCTTGTGGTTCATTCAAACCTTCTCCTTACTTATTTTGTGATACTTATTCCACTCTTCATTTCTATTCATAACATCATCTTGAATATTCTCTTAACATTAAATTGTTAACAGTGCCATAAGTATCGCGTCGGCTTCGATCAAACGTCTCGTAATCGTCTGCGCGAGAAAGTCACTGCTAGCATCATATTCAAGGAGCGCAAGGCGTCCTATCCGCGCAGCGTTTCCCATCCATTCCTGGGAGACTACGTGCGGCTGCGTCAGAACGTGCAGTGGAAGAAAACGTGTGTGGAGACCAATGACCAATATGTAGTGTTTGCTGACATTATTAACAAGATCACCAGATCCAGCGGCAAGGTGAGGAATAGTAGTAGTAGTAGTAGTAGCATCAGCAGTAGCAGTGGATATTCATTTGTAACAATGACTGCTATTTTCATCATACATATTACAATATGTATTTCTTCAACAGATACATAGATGAATAATATAGCAACAATACAAGGTTATGATATAATTCTCGATTCCTGAACTCGAATCCTTTCTACAGCATAGACGAGTACTTCTCGTACTTCTCAACCTCTCGAAACTGTTCTCAAACTGTTTGTTTAGTTTGTACCGATCCTGTTTGTGCTATCGACAAGTTCGATGCTGATCCTGGACCAACGAACTCTGCAAGTGAAGTACCGAGTACCAGCCGCAGAGATCTACCGATTGTCTCTCAGTCCGTACCTCGATGACGTAGCTGTGTTCCACGTACGAGCAGTGAGTCTCTCGCATCAATGGTCACGTAATAGTAGTGAAACTTGACCTTTCCTCAGGCAAACCTATTCACATCTTGGCTTACAGAAATGGTGTAAATGCTATACTTATTAGTCAAGGATTTCCATACGATATTTAATGTGAAGAAATAACATGACTAATGACTTGGTGTGTATAGGAAAAAAGCCTGAGGCTGAATATATGAATTGGGTGAAAGGGAAAGAAAGAACAGCAGCTTACCGAGATTTATGAGTAGAGAAAGGCCTACTCATAGTGGAAAGCCCGTTGATAGAACACAGAGATGGAAGTTACACGAGGTTTCGACGTTTCGGCTATTGCCTTGGTCACAGTAGAGTAGAGAGTGATGAACTGATGAAGGCTGCTTGTTCAGGTCGGTGGGTGTAAATGGGGCGAGGGGGAAAGGGGGAAAACAGTAAATATAAAATGAAGTGAGGGGGGGGAGGTTCATACAGGTTGGATGTGTGGGAGGGGGCTGAAAGAAGCTGTGCAGTGTAGTAGAAAAGTTGAAAGGATGAGATGAAAGGCAGAAGAAGTAGCAGAGATGAGTTACCTAAGGTTGAGACCTGGGGCAAAGCGAGACTTAGTTATCCACTGGTGAGCAAGCTCCCAGCGTCTTAACTCTGAGGGTTGGCACGAAGATGGGAGGGAACGGATTATGCGGGTTGTGAAGCAGGCATTAAAGTCTCGTCCATGTGAGAGTGCATGGAGCGGAACTACTTTGTGCATGTCGTCAGGGTTGATGTTGCAGTCTGACCTGTGGCCATTCATACGGGTATGTAGGGCATTGGTGGTCAGTCCTATGTATTCGGCAGGGCAGAAGTTACATTTAAGTTGGTAGATGACGTTCACTGTTTCGCAGGTATTCCTTTTGGAGATGGGATAGGAGAGTCTGGTGGCATGGCTGTTGAAGGTGGTGGAGGGTGGGTGGGTGGATGTTGCAGGTTTTGCATCTGGGTTTTGACAGGGATATGAACCATGTTCTTGTTGTAAGGGACTGGTTTTGGGGTCGGTGTGAACTAGGAGGGTACGGAGGTTGGGGGGGCATTTGAAAGAGACTTTGGGTGGAACTGAGATTAGATTTTGGGTTTGGGTCGAAGATGATAAAATGTGAAAGCCGTTTTTTAGGATGGTGTTGAGGCATTCGAGACCGGGATGAAATTGAGTGATGAGTGGGATGCAGTCTGCTATGGGGGCGGGAGGTGTCCTTGTGTTGACCGGTTTGAAAACCTGGTTAATTTGTTGTTCCACAAGGCGCTGGGGATAACCCCTGGTGGTGAATGCCCTAGACAGTTTCTCACAGTACTCTGTGAAATCTGTGGCGTCAGAGCAGATGCGTTTACCGCGGATGGCAAGACTGTAGGGAAGGGACTTTTTGGAGTGAAATGGGTGGCAACTGTCGAAATGGAGGTATTGGAGGTGATTGGTGGGTTTTTGGTGAACTTTGGTGCGAATACCACCTCTCTCCAGGAAAATGTCCACATCAAGGAATGTGACGTGGGAAGAGGAAATATTCCATGTGAAGTTCACAGGGTAGCTGCTGTTGAGTGTGGATAGGAATGAGTTTAGGGAAACAACATCATGTGGCCAGATCGTGAAGATGTCGTCGATGAATCTGAACCAACAGAGAGGTTGTTTGGGAGTGCGGGACAGGAAGTCGGTCTCGAGTTTTCCCATGAATAGGTTAGTATAGGAAGGGGCCATTTGGGTTCCCATGGCTGTGCCTTTTAGCTGAAGGTAGTGCTGGTCAAGATGCCTGAAGTTGTTCATAGTGAGGATCTTTTGCGCGAGATTGGCGAGAAAGGGGGTTGACGGCTTGGAGTGAGTAGGGCGTGTGTCGAGGTAATGTTCTATGGCAGACAGTCCGTGTGCGTGGGGGATATTGGTATACAGGAAAGTGACATCCACAGTGACTAGGTAGGCATTTTCAATGATTGGGGTGGGAATTTTGTTGAGTCGGTCTAGGAAGTGGCCGGTGTCTCGAATGTAGGAAGGAAGTTGGTGTACAAAGGGCTGTAGATTGGTGTCTACCAATGCTGAGATGCGTTCTGTGGGGCTGCCGTAACTGGCTATTATAGGACGTCCAGGGGGTGGTGTGGTGTTTTTGTGAATTTTAGGAAGGGTGTAGAAGGTAGGGTTGCATGGTTTGCTGGGAGTGAGGAGACTGATTGATTTATTGGACAAGTCTTGGTGGGGTCCAGACATAGATAGGTAGTTTGTTATCTCAGAGTTGAATTTCTGGGTGGGATCTGTATGTAGTTGGCGGTAAACAGTAGGGTCTGAAAGTTGACGTTCGGCTTCGGCAATGTGGTCCTTCCTGTCCATTACCACAGTGGTAGAGCCTTTGTCAGCTGGAAGAATGACCAAGTCAAGGTTCGATTTCAGCCTCTTCAGTGCCCTTCGTTCTTCGGAGGACACATTTGGCTGGTTAGGAAGAGAGGCAGCGAACTCAGGGGCCGAAACATTGGCTATGATGTGCGAAATGAACACTTCCAGCGGATGGTCTGGGGGTAGAGGGGGAGGTTCAAACTGAGAAGCTTCACGGAATTTAATAATGGCTGGGTCGATTATTTTCTGGATGTTGGGTTTATAGGTATTCTGAAAGAAATAGAATTCAAGGCGCAGGTTTCTGGCGAAAGACAGGGCATCTTTAACAAGGTCAAAGTGGTCAAATTTGGGGGTGGGTGAAAAGGTGAGGCCTTTAGATAGGATATTCAGTTCTGTGTCTGAAAGGTTTTGGGTAGATAAGTTCAGAACACTGGCATTTCAGTTGTTTTTGCAGGGAATTGTACAAGGCCTATCTCTTGGCTGAATTCTGGGAAGTCTAGCAGGCTTGGCTTCTGGGCCTGGTAGTGAAAATAAGTTTGCCAGGCAGGGCTTGTCACCAATGAGTGGGGGTGGGGGAGGAGGGTTGACGATATTGCAATTGGGTAGGCCTATGGATATACCCATGAGAAGATGACTCTAACAAAGAGTAGACATTTTATCCAGATGTTTAGCAGCATTTTTTGAGAGGCAATCACTGGCAAACTGCAGTGCCTCATGAACAGAATTGATGTAGGAGGAGGCAAGATGAGAAATAACTTTGATATTGGAAAGTAATGCAGTGAAGTGGGTTACAGCTAGTGCTTGGTATTCCCTCAAAACTTCCCTTGTGGTTTCAAGAGACTGTTTCAGTGCTAATTTAGCAATTCTAGAGCAAACTGAAGGTATGAGCCCACTGAGGTGAATGCGGGATGTGAGACCATTGGGGCCTAGGCCCAATTGCAGGCATGCACAACGGCTTTCACATTTTATCATCTTCAACCCAAACCCAAAATCTAATCTCAGTTCCACCCAAAGTCTCTTTCAAACGCCCCCCAAACCTCCGTACCCTCCTAGTTCACACCGACCCCAAAACCAGTCCCTTACAACAAGAACATGGTTCATATCCCTGTCAAAACCCAGATGCAAAACCTGCAACATCCACCCACCCTCCACCACCTTCAACAGCCATGCCACCGGACTCTCCTATCCCATCTCCAAAAGGAATACTGCGAAACAGTGAACGTCATCTACCAACTTAAATGTAACTTCTGCCCTGCCGAATACATAGGACTGACCACCAATGCCCTACGTACCCATATGAATGGCCACAGGTCAGACTGCAACATCAACCCTGACGACATGGACAAAGTAGTCCCGCTCTATGCACTCTCACATGGACGAGACTTTAATGCCTGCTTCACAACCCGCATAATGCGTTCCTTCCCATCTTCGTGCCAACCCTCAGAGTTAAGACGCTGGGAGCTTGCTCACCAGTGGATAACTAAGTCTCGCTTTGCCTCAGGTCTCAACCTTGGGTAACTCATCCCTGCTACTTCTTCTGCCTTTCATCTCATCCTTTCAACTTTTCTACTACACTGCACAGCTTCTTTCAGCCCCCTCCCACACATCCAACCTATATGAACCCCCCCCCCTCACTTCATTTTATATTTACTGTTTTCCCCCTTTCCCCTCGCCCCATTTACACCCACCGACCTGAACAAGCAGCCTTCATCAGTTCATCACTCTCTACTCTACTGTGACCAAGGCAATAGCCGAAACGTCGAAACCTCGTGTAACTTTCATCTCTGTGTTCTATCAACGGGCTTTCCACTATGAGTAGGCCTTTCTCTACTCATAAATCTCGGTAAGCTGCTGTTCTTTCTTTCCCTTTCACCCAATTCATATATGAAATAACATGACTGTTATTCTTTCTTAGTGTTTAGATGTGGATCTTGGTATAGGTGAATCTTTGTTTCTGAAAACCACAATTTAGCTAATGAGGCTAATGGCCTAGCCTTCAATAGCCATAAAACTACACTATTACAGTACTATAAAAAGAAACTTGGAACATTTCGACAAGATCTGATCTGATTGTGATATATAACAATATTCTGAGCTTTGCTTTGAACATATGTACAAATAGTCACCCTTGACATCTTCATAGATAATCCAATTTGATTTAGTAGGTTTCAACCAATTGTTAGATGGAAGATGGAAATCAACTACGACCTCAAGACTTTCAGCAAAATGCTATCAGATCTAGATTTGTAAATTTAGAATATAACCTTTCCAAAAACATTTTCAATTAAAATCGGTCAAAAAGAAAGCAACCAATCAACAAAAGAAATCAGTCTCCAAAAGAGTGAGATTCTGCATTATTAGTACTCCTTAGCACCGTATTCATTGATGTAGATGTTCCAAAGCTGCTATTTTAAAATAAATGAATAAATAGATGTGCTTTAGCAAAGACCTCCTTCTGACCCCTTTAGTATCTGCTCTTTTACTTCTGTTTTTTTGTATGCGCTACTTGGGTCAGATGATTTATCGAAACTAGTTTGAGCATGGTGACCTATCCAACTGGGACTAGGAATTTTTCTTGTGCCAAATCAGGTGATCACTTTTGAGAAACCCCGAGTGAATAATGCAAATGGGGAAGAAAAAAAAAGTTTTGGGAAAATTAAATTTTCTCTGCATAATATTTATTTTTCATTTGATACAACTGTCTGGGCCATCTTAGAATGCATGTGCTGCGGTAACACGTACATTACATAAGTAGTATCTCATGATTTCGTTCTCACGACTGTCACTCCATTGCCCGGTTATAGTCAATTGATCCTCTGGTTACGCAATCACCAATAGGTCTTCCTCGTTTAATCAATAAATAGCAATGCCTGTTGATGTTTCATATAGCTATATAGTTTGATATCATTTAATATAATCAATCAAATATTTCCTATAATTGTGTACATAATTCAATCATTTATACGACAGCTAAATATTTTAAAATCATTTCAAAATCTATGCAATTAGTAAATTTGACAGTAAATATTTCTTGACACTAAATTGCAGCAGTAAATGACAATAGCTATATACAAGTAGACCCACAATATTTGAGAAAAATATAAGTGTATATGAGTTCAGCATAGTCTTCAGATTTCAGTAAGTGCAGCTAAAGATAAGGGCTGGAGAAAGTAAACCGTGCGATACAATTGTTGATACATATTCGGCTAATTCATTATTCACTTTTGGTCTATGTCTGTCGTTTCCTACCATGCAAGTTAGGATAGGATATCTCTTTCAAGCTTCTCGCTATAGTTTACGCAGATCTACAAGTCATTGCCTGTATTCAACTTTTCTTTGAGGCTAAATTAAATCAAGATCCCATGCTTCAGTTGGGCCCACTCGGATGAGAAAGACTATATAAATAATATGAACATTTTACAAATATTTTCTGAAAAGTAATTCACTGCTCGGTCTCGCCAAAATTGTATTGATTGCAAATATTTTGTGAATGAACTTTTCAAGTGCTTGAACCTTCTTAAAAGTTTGTTTCAACTTTAAACGATTAGTTATAGAAAATATATCCAACATCCCAACAATGATTGAATGTGAAAACTTGTGCATGAACTTCCTTCCATTCAATGATACCTGTTTGTTTACTAGTGTACTAATTGAGCTTGTAGCATTGTGTTAGTTGCTAGCATTAGTGTGTTGTTTTTAGCCTAGTCCGGTAGCAGATG
The DNA here is from genome assembly GCA_964007535.1 of Brachyptera risi. Classification (NCBI taxonomy): domain Eukaryota; kingdom Metazoa; phylum Arthropoda; class Insecta; order Plecoptera; family Taeniopterygidae; genus Brachyptera; species Brachyptera risi. The sequence continues at coordinate 44,886,929 of OZ023327.1, read as the reverse complement.
CCAAGGACAACATACCCGGCTGCTTATTTCAGAGCGACCTCGGCAAAAAGAAGGGTGACTTTGTCTTCCAAACGGGCCACGTCATCGAGATTGTCACCAAGCTGTTCCTCGTGGTACAAAATGCCGTCGGTAAACCTCCCGAAGTCAACATCACGACTGAGTAAGTTGAGATGTGTCTTGTTATTGGGTAAAAGTTACTGCCAGAGGAACTTTACAGATATAAATGATCATAAAACGTGAGCAGTGACCCTTGACCTATTCCGTGATGAATCCCCCAGAGCTGGTTGCTGTAACATTTTAGATTATGTTCATAATTTTCACATTGGTTGCTACATGTTTGAAGATGACAAATAAGTTGGTTTTCAGATTTTCAGCTTGAACGGCTTAGACGTTATGGCCTTTTGAACATCGCCGGGTGTAAGGATTTGGGTACATTCAAGGTTTAGTGGTAAATGAAGCCATCAAGATTGGGGTGAATCGATTGTCATGAAATTCGACGTTTCTAGATTCCAAAAAATATGATCTTTGAGAATATGCATTCAAATATTCACATTTTTGTATTCAATGGTGCAACTTTGAAGACCAAAGTCAACTTGTCGGATTGTGATTTATTTTTTTATTTTTTAGGTTTAATAGCTCCAAGAGGGTTGAATTATATATATATATATATATATATATATATATATATATATATAAATATCTTTCCCAGATAACCAATTAAATTGGGCCAGGGGGTGTTTCCACCATTTCATCTAGGGCAGGATTCATCTCTCCATCAATTCCTACCAGTTCCGACTTCTTCCTCTTCTTCTTCACCACTACTTTCCTCTGCTTCTTCTTCTCTTCCTACGAGTTCCTTCCACCGTTCCCTATCCTCCCACCATCTCTCATCTATCACTACCTCCCATTTTTCTCCTCGGTTGACTATACCGCATTTTACTCCCTCCTGCCACCTTTCTCTCGGCCTTCCAACTCTTCTCTTAGCTCCATCTTTTTCCGCTAACTCGAACATAACTCTCGGAATTCTTCCCTTATCCATTCGCCGCATATGTCCATACCACCTGAGTCTCTCTCTCTCCATTTTGAATGCTAACCTTTCCAATTCCACTTCTTTCGTTATCATTCTGCTTCTCTTCTTCTCCAACTTTGACACTCCTGCTATGCTCCTCACAAACTTCATTTCTGCTGCCTCCATTTTTTTCTCATCTCTCCAATTCAATGTCCATGTAACTGCTCCATATGTTAAAATTGGCAAGAAGTATACATTGTAAATGAGTGTCTTCCCACTCTTCGGAAAGTCTTGGTTCCAAATCAGCTTCCTTATTTTTTGGAATAGTCCGTCCGCCTTTGCTATTCTCTTATTCACCTCAAGCTCCACTTTTGCCGTATTACTTACTACACTTCCCAAGTATGCGAACTCTTCTACTTCCTCCAGTTCCTGACCTTGCAGTTTTATTTTCTCTTGACTTTTTCTCTTCTCTCTGCTCATCACCATAGCGGTGATGAGCAGAGAGAAGAGAAAAAGTCAAGAGAAAATAAAACTGCAAGGTCAGAAACTGGAGGAAGTAGAAGAGTTCGCATACTTGGGAAGTGTAGTAAGTAATACGGCAAAAGTGGAGCTTGAGGTGAATAAGAGAATAGCAAAGGCGGACGGACTATTCCAAAAAATAAGGAAGCTGATTTGGAACCAAGACTTTCCGAAGAGTGGGAAGACACTTATTTACAATGTATACTTCTTGCCAATTTTAACATATGGAGCAGTTACATGGACATTGAATTGGAGAGATGAGAAAAAAATGGAGGCAGCAGAAATGAAGTTTGTGAGGAGCATAGCAGGAGTGTCAAAGTTGGAGAAGAAGAGAAGCAGAATGATAAGGAAAGAAGTGGAAGTGGAAAGGTTAGCATTTCTCTTTTCCGCACTAATCTTCATCCCAAACTCCTCGGTAATTTTTTCCCATCTCTCAACTTTGTCTTGCACCTCTTCCCTACTGTCTCCCCATACCAGGATATCATCAGCGTATATCATTGTCTTTGCATCTGCCCCTTCCTTCACTGGTTCCACTTTTCTCATCATCTCATCCATCACCAACACAAACAACATGGGTGATAGGACACTACCCTGCCTAACTCCACTCTTGACATCGAACCACTCCGTCCTGCCTCCATTTGTTTGCATCGAAGCCTTGCATTGCTGATATAAACTCTTCACACGGTCTATCATCCCTTCATCTATCCCCTTCGCCCTGAGACCCTCCCACACCCTTTCTCTGGGAAGATGATCGTATGCTTTTTCTAAATCTAGGAAAGCCATATACACTCTACTTCCCTCCTCCCACCTTCTTTCCAACAGTTGTCTCACCGCAAAGATCAGGTCTACTGTAGATCTGCCTGTCCTAAAACCATAGTGCTCTTCCCTTAACATGGGTTCTACTAGCACTCGCATTCTTCTTTCGATGATTCGTTCGTACAGCTTGGCTGCCTGGCTCATCAACGTTACTCCCCTATAATTTTTACTTCTTTTTCTGTCTCCTTTCTTAAATATCACTGTTATTACTCCTTTCACCCAATCTTCCGGCACTCTCTTCTGCTGCCATGCTGCCTCCATCACACGATACACCCAATCCACCCCCCACTGTCCTGCTGCCTTCATCATCTCTACCACTATCTCATCTGCTCCTGCTGATTTACCATTTTTCATCCTTTTTATTGCCTGTGCTACCTCCTCTCTTGACACCCTCTCCACACAGTCCTCTCCTCCCTTCGCCGCTTCCTCCACTTCTTCTGCCCGTATATCTTTTGCATTCAATAGCTCTTCAAAATGTTCTTTCCACATTCTCTTCAGTTCACTAGGTTCTCGAATCAGTTTATTATTCTTATCATACATGATCTTCTGCTCCTCCTTGTCTCTCCGCTTTTCTTTCATAATTCCATACAACATTTTCTTATTTCCCTGGCTATCTTTCTCCAACTTCTCGGCAAGCTCTACCATTGTCCTCTTCTTCTCCTTCTCAATTATGCTCCTAACCTCTCTCTTCCTCTCTAAGTAATCCAATATATTTCTCGCCGATCTATCTTTCTCCTTCCTGATCCAAGCTTCCTGTTTCTGCTTAACTACCCTCCTCACCTCCTCGCTCCACCATGCCGTCTCCTTTGCCTTCCTCTTCCCACTTGACCTTCCACACACTTCGTTTGTTATCTGTATCATTACTTCTTTAAACTCTCTCCATTCTTCTTCTACGTCCCTTATTTCACCTCCTGGTACTCTCCCCTTGATCAACTTTTGAAATTCCCTTTCAACACTCGCTTCTTGCAGTCTCCATATCTTCAATTTTGCTTGTTTTCTCCCTATTTTTCTTGTGGCGTGCTCTTTGTTCCACTCCTGTCCGCCCCTTATTGTGGCCACTATGAGTCTGTGATCTCCATCCAATGCCACTGTTGGATTCACAGCTGTATCACTAACCCATCTTCTTACCTCCCTACTCGCTATAATGTAGTCGATCACCGTTTTCTTTTCTCCATCCCAGGTGACGCGTGTTACCTTTTTATCCGCTCCCTTTCGAACAGTGTGTTACATATGATCAATTCTTCTCTTACACACATCTCTATCAAATTAATTCCATCTTGATCTCTACTCCCGTATCCAAATTTACCCAACACTCCTTCGTAGCCTTTCCACTCCTTTCCCACTTTTGCATTCAGGTCCCCTATGATTAGCACCCTTTCTGCCGTAATGACGTTTTCCAGTTCCTTCAGAAAATGTTCCTCCTCTACCATCGGTCTTCCCATTTGAGGTGCATATACTTGAATAATCTCCGTTGTCTTTTTTTCCATGTGCACTGTCATCTTCATTATCCTATCGTTCGTGTTTTCCACACTAATAACTTCCTCTTTCATCTTCTCATTCACTATAAATCCTACTCCGTTTCTTCCTTCCGTTCCTCCTGACCACCACAATTTATATCCTTCTCTCAGCTCCTTCGTCCCTTTCTCCTTCCACTTAGTCTCACTTAGACCTAAAACCTCCAGCTTCTGATCCTTAATAACGTCAATGAGTTCCTCTATTTTTCCATTAAGCATCATAATATTGAGTGTACCCACTCTAGTCTTCATCTCTCCTGGTGTCTTTCGCTTTTGTCTTTTATATTCAATACCTTCCTCAATTTTGCCTGTAATTGTGACTATGTTACTAGTGGCCACCCTTACTTCCTCACTGCCCTTATCCTGACTAGATGGCCTAGATCGTCTCTTCGCCGCCATGTTCTTGCTTCCTTGTGTTGCTAATTCCCCTTTGTCTTCATTCTGCTTTGGCTCTTCTTGCGTTGGCTTAAGAGTTATGTTGTGCTTCCGTACACCCACCGTGTCCGAAAAACCTTTTCTCTTTCTCCACATTTCACTACAGATTTTCTGAGCCTTGTTCTAAAATTTCCCCTCTCGACTTGGTCTTATCTGGCATGTCTGGCCTGGTATACATCAAAAGTGCGCCATTCTGCTCGCACACCTCTCTTACTACCTTGTTTAGGTGAAGTCCTGCACTCTTCTTCAATCCACACACATAAACTTTCACTTCTGCTCCATATACTGTTCCCACTACAGTCGAGCCCGCATATAACGAATTTCAAGGGGAATAAAAATCTGTTTGTAAAAACAGAATTTCGTTATAGAGATTTATTGCTCTTTTTCATAACAGCACTTGAATTTTAGAGATTTATAAAGATAGGCCTACATTTACGACTTAGGCCCTAGTATAGTACTGTATTAGGTGACATATTATCATCGCATCGTATCATCACTTAGTATGTTTGTAGAAAGTAATAGAAAACAACAATGTCCTTTCATAAAGAACTCATCATCTACCATCACATGACACCACCACTCCCCACTTCTCGTGTTTTATATCCTAGGTTACAGGACACTATCACGAATGGAAATGAAGGAATGTAAACAAAAAATAGATAAACAAAGTCATTGAAGATGTCACCATCACGTTATTATTTAGCGCGCGTTGAGCGAATGTTTTGGTATGGTCCGTTCCACTGTGCGTGGGACGGGGAGGGAGGGGGGTGCAGCAAGAGTTATGACCACGTGCTGTACGCGTCACCAGCTGCTACGATGTAGCCTACAGTCCGTTCAAAATAAATGTAACCTGAAAATAAATTCACGCAAAATGCTCCGATTTTCGAATATTTTGTTGGAAATAGCTGAAAATAATGAGCAAAATATGCTGTAAAGTGACAAAAAATTCGTAATAACCGAATTTTGAAATATAAATCACTTCGTTATAGGTCTTTATTTAACATTGTAAGGATAGGAGATTTGAAGGGGAATGGTAATTAATTCGTAAAAACCGAAATTTCGTTAAAACCGAGTTCGTTATATGTGGGCTCGACTGTACTTTCAATAATTGTTCGATCTTGTCCCCGATTTCCAACGCGCCCCTTCCTTCCTCCCGTTCTCTGCTTCCTACATAGAGTACTACTCTCTCAGGTTTTTCTGTCCGGGCCTTCTTCGATGATGCTATTACTTTAGCTAAATCATCTGCTCTCGCTCCGGGAACACTCCATGCACCATAGCCGCTGTCTTCACAAAAATACCTTGCCGTCGTACCATTAATGTCTCCTATGAGGAGTGTATGTATGCTGCCAAGTTGTCGCTCCACAGTATGTCTCCGTCGCTCAGCTGGTTGCTGCCTCGGCTGGTTGTCTCGGTTGGTTTTCTCGTCTGGTTGCTGTCTCGGCTGGTTGTCTCGGCTGGTTGTCTCGTCTGCCGGCTGGTTGTCGGCAAGTGTATGCCTCTGTCGATCAGCTGATTGCTGCCTGATATTGTTGTCTCGGCTGGTTGCCTCGTCTGGTAGCCCCGGCTGGTTGTTGGCAATCGTTTGCTCCGTTTCATTGCACACCTCCCCTTCCTGCTTCCGCTGCCCTTTCGCCTTCACAATCTCTTCAGCTATCTGTATCTCTTCCTGTATTTTTGTTTCTTCTTCTCGGCCCGTCTTGTCGTCCCCCTTCTGTGACACTTCCCTCTCCTTCTGTTTTATTTTACCAATGGTATTCTCCAAGTCCTTGAGTCTCTTATTTAACCAAATAAATGTAGCCACCACACCTTTAACAACTTCCGACTTCAGAACTGTGTTTCTCTTTCTTCTCATTCTTCTCTTCTTTCCCCCCTCTTCTTCAAACTTTATTTGTTCTACTATCCATCCTATTAGCTTCTCTTTGCGGGTTCCCTGCTTTCTCGGCCTCTTCGTTTCTTTTACTATCGCCACATGCTCGGTTTCACTGGGCCTATCATCCCTCTTATCCTCTTTCGGATCCCCAATGTCTATCTCCACTATCTTTGGATCTGATATCTTTGGTTCCCCTCCATTGCTGTTAATTCTCACCACATCGCTCCCCACATACTCGTTTACAAACACACGTTCTTTGTCTTGCCCGTCATTTCTCAAATCATGCTCATCCATCTCACTTCTCATTAGTTCCCTTTCCACTAGGCCTATCACCTCTGTTTTGTAACTTTCTACTGCCACTTGTATACTTTCCTCTATTATAAGTTTTGTGATCACTGCAATTATTTTTATTGAAGTACTGCCACTGGCACTTGATGTGCATATGTATCACACACAAAATCGTGATATTTATCATCCTTATTGCAAGAAAACCCTGAAAGTGCTCTCCATCAAAATTTTTGCAGTTTCCACCTCTTCGTGAAACGAAAGGGGTAACTCGAAAAAAATTGAAATCTTACAGATAAGTTCAGGTATATATAGTGAACACTGAACCGAGTGTGCAAATCCCAAGTTGTTGTTCAAAGTGTGTTAGAAGATACAGCTTTTTCAAATGCCTTCTAAATTACTTGTTCATGAGATGTTCAAGACTCTTCAGCATACTTTACTTAAGATGTAATTTATTATCCATATTCAAACTGCTTTTCGTGGTATGTAAGATCGGCGCCATTTTAGCCAAACAAAAATTGCACTGCATTGATGTTTGTGTTCAGTATGAGTTCTAGTGTTGTTAAAAATGAGTTATTTTCAACACAGAAATACTCCTAGTCACTACAGTGAAACCTCTATGCATCGTTCCCGGATCCATCGTTTCCCTGCTTGCATCATTCCTTTTTTCTCGCCCCACTCCCATATTATTATTATTATTATTATTATTATTAACTCTTGCAGTTGCACATAAATGCGCGGTGGCAAGTTCCCTATCGATCCTATCCTATCGCCTCCCTAACCTTCTGACGGAATAGCTTCAATCCTATTTCATCCTCCTCAAGTATACTTCTACTAAGCCCATTCCAATCCCTACCTGTCCTATTCAAGAAAGAGAACTTACCAACATCTAATCTAGCCCCCTTTATAAGTACTGCTCTATCATGACTTCGCCTACCCCCATACCCTGACTCATTCCTTTCAATCAACCTATTCAACTCTCCCCAGCGCCCTTCTCCTTCCATTGCCCTGAAGAAATTACAGATCCGATCCTCCTTTCTCCGTATTTCCAATTCCCGCCACCATCCCAAGTCTCGGATCATCTCAGATGGACTCTCCAATATTCTCACCCTCTCCCCCCTTTCATATAATGGATGTTAAATTTTCCTGGATGGATCGTTTTCCGGCATGGATGGTTTTATTTTCCTGGTCCCTCGAAAAACGATACATAGAGGTTTCACTGTACATGAAATCACAAGAGACAGTCAAACCAAAGTAAACCTGAGCATTCACTTTTCCATTGCATATCTTTCATAAAAGATTTGTTCTTCTTCAATTAAATCATATGCTTATAAAGGTAGATATTGTGTCATGGGAGTATCATAATATAATTATTTATCAATTTGTTCTTCTCCAGCTTGAATTTCATAAATCTTTTTATGGTACATATTTAGCACCCCTTCTTGAATAGCTCAATAATGTTGAGTGGTCATGCATATTCATTGCAAATAGCTGTAGGCCTAGTACTGAATATGATAATTAAAAACGAGTGTTTTTTTGTGTATCAAATCAAATAATAATCAATACGTATTTTCTATGTGTCAACGTAACGTGGAAAAATATTGTTAACAGTCTCCCGAAATCACTTGCATCAATCTCTATAATCGGTGAGTATGACAAACTCATCCGAAGGAGCATGTTTTGTACGTGATTCGTCCACTCCCCCTTGCCAAGGAAAAAGCCTGCTGTCTCTTTCTGTACAACAAATATATTTGAATACCAGTCATGTCGAGTTTTTTGGTTTATGCTCGGGGGTTGTCTCATTTGCACCATTGCTTTGCTTCAAGCAAACTCACAGTACTATTGCAAGGCTTAATCAATATAAATTCATCTGCTTCTCCATTGAGCCAAATGATATCATTGTAAGCCAGGCCTATGCATTGGAACATTCATTCTTCAATATGTATTAGTATTTATGTATTTTCAGTATAAGTTTATAGTGAAAAATATCCTACACTAATCTCTGAACTTGAAACCCAATCACACACATAGGCTGATAATGAAGAAAGTGGTAATATCTTGTAGAAGTGGGCCTACTGTAAAAATAACACGTTGATAGTAAAATCCAGTATTTTTTTACTAATGCTTTTTTTAGTGGTACTGTATTATTAGTGCGACTGACTTGGACCACATATTTTACCTGCATCTGGCTTTAGTTGCTGTCAGCCAAGTTGGCGAACTTGCTAGACCGGGTAGCATGATCAGCCGGGCTTTTGGTATGCGTACTTGGCTGTCGGCAAGTATACTCATTAATACCCTTTTTGCTAGGGCTATTTGGATAACCGAAGAGCGGTTAAGGGTGTAGTGGTAGCCTGATCAATGAAAAGCGTTAAACGGAAGTTTAACTCGAGGTAGTTTGGTCAGATGTACTGTAAATTTACATATGCTCTTTGTGTGTTAATCAGGTTTGAAGCCAACTTTGGCCAACAGACAGTGTTGTTTGCGTTCAAATGCACGGGGCTCCCTGAAGTGGCCCCGGGTCAGATCCGGATCCTGCGCAAGGGTAACAAGATGGAGGTGCTGGTCTAGGCCACACCCTCCCGGCCGGCTCCCTTACTAAGTCAATATTGGGACTACGGTTGTGATATTCAGTCGAAAGTGTCTCTCGAGAAACAATCATACTTGGCATTTCACTGAACTTCAAATGGCTGTCTCAGCAGACCGAGGGGGAACTATTTTTAACATTTTTTAGTGTTTCATTTTCCTTTCACATTGGATAATGTTTTCAATCATTCATGATTGTGAATTAGAACTGAACCTTGGCTTAAATATCAGTTTATTGGTTTGATTATTTCCCATAGCCAAACAGTTTTGCTTATGAGAGTAAGAAATCAATTTCCAAGGATTCCCTTGAAATATGAGAAAATTCAGTTGACTTTCTACTCACAAAGAAGACTGGTTAATGTATAATCAAGTATCTAGGATACAAAAGAAATATCAAACATCCGTACGTTTCGTTGAACGCAAGTGGTAGAATGTTTGCTCACAAGGTAGGCTACTTCATGCCACTGTGCTGGGCGCAAACAAGTACAGCTGTTTGTAATGGCCACAGACATCCATGCACACACTTTTGTATTCCAAGTGTAATGAATTACTAGTTACTACGTCGAAACATATCTAGTTACCTACTTCTATATGACAGTTAGACACATAGTATTATTGTATTCATCCGGATGTTGGAAGACACTTCCGGAAATATTCACTGCCATTATACATTTTTAATAATTGTTAACATTTAGTCTTGGCTCTAATTTCCTGATCAGGCCAGTTCTATCGGTCGTTCTTGTTACTCGGTACTAATGTTAACTGTTGAGTAGTTGTGCTGATACGAACAGTGGATTGCTAGGATAAGTTGGAAGCACCATAAAGAACTGTTTTTTCATCAGAACGCCTTGTTCTCATTTCAACTGATGAACAAAACACAGTAATCATTCATTTAGGGCAAACGAATGAGCATAGAATGACGTATTGTATTATTGCACATGAATTGCTTGCTTTAATCCTTGTGATATTTTCATTGGCATGATCAAATGAAACCTGGACAGTAATGGATGATCTTTTCACTATTATCCAACATAGTGAACTTGTCTGGATTACTTCATGAATGATCAGTTGGTTATCATTCATTCTGTCGCAATATTTGGATTAAAATTTTTAATGAAATTAACATACCCCAAGACGATAATGAAAAGAGTTTATAGGAAAATAGTCAGAGGCTTAAATTTAGTAAAGGAAGAAGAAGGGACCTACGTAGATCAACTATCCGAGCAGCATTTCTTGGTAGACCCCGGGTGTTCAACGGATGATAATATGCTATTTACAATACCATGTTCCAGCTAACTGTCTCGGTCGAACGTATGTTATTGAACATATGTTCCAACTCTTTTAACCAGACTCGAGGCTACTAGTTTGCAGACATACTCTGTATTATAGCTGTTACTATCAGTGGAGTTAACCACCAAGTGCTACTCAGTGCTTCAGCTTGGATGGATAGGGTGCTATTATATCTCTTCCTTTTTGTCATTACCATCGATGCAAGAAATAACACTTTTTCTTTCAAGAACACACAAGTGTGGGGTTTGAATAATGTCAGCTCTTTTTTTGGCTATGTGTAATAATACTGATAGAATTTCCTGTAGGTGTTTTGTCTTGGTTTAGATATCAATTGCCAATTGGTTACTCTATTCATAAGTAATACTAGTGATACAGAGCCTCATACTGGTTTTGTTGAGTGATTTGTGTGCCGGTAGTTTGATCATGCCAATGTCAGGCCTATGTTTGAGGGCCAATAATTCGTCGCCAATTACCCCCAAATTGAATTGCAAACGCACAAACATGCAGCCTCTAGCATCATCTTGTTTCTCTTAGTTGAAGCCAATGAATAGAATTTCAAGGTATCTTTCTCTCTTTCCTTTACTAGATGCTTGGTAGAACATATCTTATCTTCTTACCTCTTCTCCCATTCTTATCAAGTTATGACTCACATTTTAAACATCCTTTTTCTTCCTTATATTCTAGACCTTTTTGATCCAAATGCGCAAACTGGTAGAATATTTCAACCCCAGCATTTACCTGGTTTGTAGGGAAAATATTGAAAACATACAGCATCTATACGTGCGGTAATGAATAATGTAAAGATAAATAGTAATTATATATAGTATTATTATAAATAATGTACAAAATAACAGCTGTTGTCAAAGATATGGTTTCATACCAATGAGAATTTTTTAATAAAAGTTGAAACATGTTAGATTTTATTTGAGTGTTATGTTTACCTTTCATTGTGATAATTAGTGCAGTGTAGACAAAGGAAGGCCAAGGTAGTGTAGACAAAGGACAAAGTGGGGGGATTCTGCTGGAAATGTATTTTGATGGATGGGAGGGGGGGAGCATTAGTTGGATTTGGCAGTGGAGTGTTGTCAGCTATTCAAGCCATTTTGTTTTCCTGTAAGGTAATGTCAACTGTTGGTATATTATTCATCGTGCCCGTTTGTTAAAGGCTGCTTCAATTGGTTTAGTCGAGCAACTTCGTCGGTAAGAATCTTGATTTTCTTCTCGTACTTAAGTTTCAGATCACCGAACAGGTTCACCTGAAATAACATACTAAACTGTGAGACCAGTTCACATATTTGAAACTACAGAATATTACACTTGCTACTCACTATGAGAGATTTCTTTCTTGTAACCAACTACTTTTTGTTGTTTCTTTCATGGTAATGCTTTGCAATGACGTAAACAAAATGTGATGCTCAAGACATGAAAGTTTGAACTACTACTACAACAGCTTATAATTATACTGAGATGGGTGGACCAGTTGCTGTCACGCTGGACCATCGCTCAGGAGACTGGGGTTCGATTCCTGCCGTGGCCGACCATCCTGAATAAGATTTTTCATGGTTGCTGTCTGTTATTTGGGTGCATATTGGCATAGTTCCTAAACAACAGGTCAAAATTTTTTTTCTACCCCCTATCCAAAACACATAATAAAATAACATTTCATCTTACCTTGCCATCACCTCACTCGTCATTCACCAATGCCAATAAACCTTAGTCATCCTTGGTCATAAAGAGACCTTAGTGCATCATTAAATCCAATATGAATAATAATAAAATTAATTAATTAATAATATGTACATTTTTTTCTCTTACTACTGAACACTTATTGTGAACACTCTTGTTGCTTTTGAAAGAAAAATCTGAAAACTACTTTCGTCTCTCCTTCCTAAATTAGCGAACTTCTGCCTTATACTCGTACTATATGCTCTTGCTAGATTACTATAACTTTTTTTTTCAATAACATCAAAACTTGATACAAAATCATTGTTCCCCAATTGAGGCTATGATGAAGGTAGGATCGTTTGAACGTGGCATACCGGTAACTGAATTGAAATGTAATATGATGAAGAAAGAAACACAACTATTGGAATTACCTAACTACAGGGAGAGATATTTTGGTGAATTATACTATTAATCTATAATTCAATCTTACAATAATACTTCCTACATTCATTTTCTAATACATATCATCATCATTATCATATAATTATACTTGGCCGTTTGTTAATGTATGCGTATGGCCTGCCGAAAAAAATCTCGGCAACTTCTGGCCTATCAACAAGTATTTTGGCCAAATGCCAAGTACTCGCCGCAAAAATGGAGAGTAATTAAGATAATTCAGTAAAGCACCGACAAAGGTCAACATTCAGACCAGATTTAGCCCACCCTGAAAATAGGCACATATCGCAACACGAGGGTGAAATGGATACGGAGAGGGAGGTGGTTGCAGGGTAGGAGGCACTAGGGTGTAGCGAGGTTCATGATAAATACCACACCTAACTGTGCACGGAAAACATGACACTATACGTAATGCTCGCGGCAATTCGCTTTTATTTAGGGCTGCAATGCTTGGACTGCAATATCTCGCCAATGAATCAGCAGATCGCCACAAGACAAACGCTCATTGGTCACACAGGAGGACGAACACAGCTGGGGGCCTAAACAAACCGGCACACAGGAATCCCACTTGTGCATCGGGGTGGGGTTTCAGGACATGATAGTAGTGTCAGGAAAGACCTGCCTGTACAATGACCCATTATATCAGAGGTACGCTCTCATTTTCCGCGTTGAACTTTCTAGGCGCCGACATCTCAATATAGCAGCACGGTGAATCGGCAAGAGGCAGAGTTTGGTAGTGAGCTTTCAAAATGAACTCTTTCATTTCTCTGTGAACTTTACCCTAAATGCACTAGTGTTTTTCAAAGTGAAAGTTCACTTCTTAAAAGTTCATTTTGATCATGAACTTTCGTAAAAAATCGTATTTGAATGCACACGTCTTTGCGCGGGCAAATGCTCCACTATGGGATGCACATTGTTTTGAAACATGATTTCAAATTCATTATAATTGACAAATTATATTGTGTACCGAATCGTGATTTATCAATTATTATCTATAAAACACTTGAATTAATAATTGAGCCTTTGATATTTTATCACTAATCACAGTCATCAACATGCTGTCGACACCAAATGTGTTTCACGTGTTTTTCTCCAAAAGAATAACACAATGCAAAAAAGCAATTTCAATGTATTAGCCAAAGGTGTCTGCTAGTTTGATTTTAGTATTTATTCAACAGAAATTCAACTTGTTTTATATATTCTCTACTATGAACAGTAATTTTTTTGTATGAATTTTGTGAAACTTTGATAATTATACATCTCTCTCCATTCAGCAGATATAATTATAATACAGCTCACATATTATATAAGCTCATATAAACATCCAATTCCAGGAACAGGCCTATAATAAATACTTCCATCTCATTTCTCTCTGGAATGGGTCAACATGTAGACCAAAGAAAAAATTCTGCATATCTTTATAAATTATTAATATAATCTAATATATAGAAACAAGTTTATTTTCCCTTTAATAGTGTGCCTAGTTCTATCTATTCACGAAGAAGTAGAATATGACATACCTGTGACATATATTCATTGCGTAGCTGATCGTTTAGCGAAGATGCAAGCTCGGTCTTTTTCAATACAGCACTGTTGCGCAAACGTTCGGAGTCGATCTTCTTTTGCATCAGATCGATTTGTTCTTTTAGCTTCTCGTTTTCTGTGTTGCGAATACTCAACATGCCTTTGGTGAGACAGGTGACTTCTTTTAGTGCCGCTACCTGCATCGAGAAAAACCGTGCTTACCTTGAAAGCTGATGCAGTCAGGGCAGAAAAGTTGATAACTTTTCAAGAACAAGAAGCAGTAGGCAAAATACATGCAATATATTTGTTTGTTTTTATATTGAAATCACAGTGACTGATTGTATAAAAATTTAATCTTGATGAAGAGTGAATGTTTAATAAAGTAATATTTATTGAAACAGATTTGCAATTATATATCTTTTATTTTATAATGATGTTGATTAGTAATTACTAAGGAAATATACATCCTTTTTGAAATAGTATGCTGGCAGTGACTTAACTAGGGAATATAGGCCCCAGGGCAGAGGTCTCCCATTGGTCCCCTCTAAAAAAAGCATTCCTTTTTTGGGTGGTTTACAAACAACCTTATATTAACTGTGCTACTTAGGCTTCATCAGTTACCAACTCTCTCTTAGAAAGCGTGTACAGTGTAAAATATAGGGACGGCTCAAAACGATGTTCACATGCGTAGTTTCTCAGCTGCCGAAGACAAAAAATGTATGGGGCTTCTTGAACTGTAGAAGCTTCAGTCGTATTTGGATTCACAAATACCTAGACATGTTGAAAGAGCTGTCGATCTATTTTTCAATCTCTTTGCTGTCGATCTTACCTGCGTCTCAAGTGCCTGAGCTTGTAGCTCCTGCCGAGAGCAAGTAGCCGTCTTGTCCTTCACTACGATCTTCAGGTTGGCAATCATGTCCTTCAGCTGCTGATTCTCCTCGCGATCCAACTCGGCCCTTACTGACGTCGACTTCACAATGACAGGACTTGCAACTGCTGAGCTTGATGCATCTGTCAGCCAAACAAGTCGATGGCCTGTGATATATTTATATGTATGCCTATTATTATTTAAAGAAATTCCAGTCCCATGGTGAATTAGAGAAATTTAATACTGCATGCTGATGTTAAATTACAACAGGATATCTTGACTTGGAAAATGAAAACAAATTCAAATGAATAAAATGCAAATAGAAATAGAAAAATAGATGGTTGTGAGATAAGGGGACGTCCATTAATTATGTCACACTTTTTTAGGCCACTTTGAACCCCCCCCTCCCACCCATGTCACAGTTGGTCACAAAACCTATTACTCCCCCCCCCTTTAAATACGTCACAAATTCTCTTACTCCCCTATAAAAAAAAAAAAATGAAAATAATAGTCGGCAAAGGTACAATAGAGTAATCAAATCAAAATTAATTTCTTTATGTTTGCTTTTTGAGTAGTCAAACTTAGTAATTATTTGAAATGGATCTGCTGTTTGTAGGGTGAGTATAAATATAACAATCCAATCTATAAGAATGGCGCCAAATACATAGAACAAAAAAATGGTACGTCGCACAGTTGCCTCCCCCCCTCACCCCCCTTGCAACACCTTGTAACAAATCTTGACAATCCCCCTCCCCCCCTAAGCTGTGACGTAATTTATGGACGTCCCTTAAGGAACCACGAGTTTTTTTTCAATCAAGATGGATTTTTCAATGAACCTTAGTTGTTGTGACTTGATTACTTCAATACATTCTAGTTTAGTTTATAATTTGCATTTACCCTCCTCATTATTATTCTCATTTCTTCAATTTCTCATATTGTAGACCTAAGGTCAGCTGAAAGAAGTCATATGACTAATATAATCTCGCCCTTTTGGATAGTTTTGTCTTTGTTATACCTATGACTATCAATAACGTAACGAACGGGATAAGCAACATTGCATAAGTCCTATCCTTTCAACATTAGACCGTTTTCACCATGACGGAATCAGCGCTTTCGTGTACATCTCCGAGATTCGCAATTTCAAATCAAATCGAACGTATTGGGCTCGTATTTCAATGTATAGTACATAGTTGTATAATTGCATGGCTTCTGATCTTTCTCGTAGATGTTGAGTAATTATCCAGTTATCAAATGATAAATATAGCAGTAGGGCTCTTGACTAGGGGTCTAAATGCTTTTACAGATGTATTTTAAATTTAGATTGGCCAATTCAAATGAAATTTATTCCAATATTGCTTAATGCAGTTGGGAAGAGCTGGATTCACAGATTGCAACACATCTATTAATTGTATAGATCAACATACAATAATACAAGCAAATTATCATAAAATTTGTGAGGCGGCATCCCTTTGATATACGCATGGTGCAAAAAGAAAATGCCATGTTGCTTATCCCGTTACGTTATTGACAGTCATAGGTTATACATGGTAAAATCAAAGACATTCCATTCTATTCTAAAAACTAATAAACTGATCTTGGGACCAAGTTGGGGAATATATACTGTTAAATTGGTAACTTTCAAACACTGGTTTAGTTGCAGCCAATTATTAGTTTACTTATTTAGGAGCTACAGTGAAACCTCTATCCATCGCTTTTCAAGGGACCATGAAAATAAAACCATTCATGCAGGAAAATTAAACATTGATTGTATGGGAGTGGGGTGAGACAAAAGTGAATGATACAAGCAGGAAAATAATGGATATATGATGCATAGAGGTTTCACTGTATTATAGAGTACTTTTATGATATTTCAGGATGTTACCTGCTTTTTTCTCGGCATTTGCCTTCATTATTGCCATTTCACCTTCTAATTGTTTCAAACGGTTCTTGAAGTTTTCACGCTCTTCAGTTCGTACCTGTAAAATTCATATCAGTCGATTCGTTTAACCTTGAAGCACGTACATAATTGTGTTACTTTCCAGTGTAAGTTGGTACCGGTACAATAACACTTCTGCTATAGCAGTTGAAGGAAAGCACTCTGTTGATGGAGTCAACATTTTATCAATGAATATTGCTTTAATGGAAACATCAATATTTCTCTTATGATGTTCAAGAATATGGACATTTTGTAAAATATTTTTGGCATTTGTCTCACAATCCACACAAGATCACTACTGTACTGTATAGCAGGTCATAAACTTATCATTCTAATTATTCACGCAAATTCACATTCTTTTTGAGAGGGCTTACTATAACTTTATAATTGAATGAAACAACAGACATTTTCATATATCTGGGTCTATCGCCGATTTCATTTTGATATATCGATATAATATCAAATGATGTTGATTTCCTAATGTGCAAAATGTTGAAAATGCAAATAAATGTTGGTAGTGAAATTTTTGAAGTGGAGCCAGTTATTTACCAAACTAGTGGAATTTGGGACAAGAAGTACACTTGACTGCCAGACATGTGTGGTTGGTAGTAGAAAATGGTAATATAGTTCAAATAAAGACCTACAATACAAAGCTGGCACAGCAATATCGTGTTAAGGGAGTGAACAATCACAGGGTCTGAAAATTGAACAGAGAGGGCCTTGTAAAATGTGAAATTTCATCAAATGGATGAACAGAAGCTACAAAGTTTGATGCGATTTTTTTTACAGTATAGTGAATTGAAAGCTCACATAAAAGCTGGAAAGATCTCAACCTGACAGAAAAAGAAACACTTCGAATTACTGCAGCTAGCTGATATGTTGAAAAAGGAGCAAGAATCTACAGAACGAATATTTATAACGGCTTACAAGAAAGCAAAATTAAGCCGACCATTTTATGAATTTGAATCTGAAATTGATTTGCAACAATTAAACGTTCAAAATATGGGGGATATTTTGCATTGAAACGGTGCATGCTGGAACATATTTCAACATATCTCTGAAAAAATAAAAAATAAAATTGGTGCGCGAATAATTGAGGCACGTCCTGAAATTCAACTTATTTTAGATGAGTCGATGTCACTAAGCAATGACAATATATGACTAGAAAATCCATCCATAATATAACTAGAAGACTACAAATTTCCCAAAATTTGCATGCGGGACGGTTATGCTTCCGGAATCCTGATCCCCACATACGCCCCTCCCTCATACAATTTGGCGTAGAACGTATTATTTGATTTTGACTCTGAGATTCTTAAGATTGTCCCAGATTTTCCTTTTTCGAATATGGTCACACAATACTAACCATAATTGAAACGCTCATGCTATGTAATTTTTTTTTTTATTTCCAACTACTTTTCCCAACATAGATATAAAAAGTGCCAAGGTAAGTTAAATCATGAAAAATAGATAATTTGTACAATTATTATATGCACTTGAATAAATTAATTGAAATTGATAGTGTCGAAGCACAACTATTCGTCACTCATAAAATTATTCCACACACTTATTGTCTTTGGATGGGGGGGGGGAGGTATGGTCTGAGGTATACAATATTTACAATTGCAATTTTTGTGCATTCTGGTTCTTATTCCCTTCCAAATTACCCCTTCATATATATATATATATATATATATATATATATATATATATATATATATATATATATATATATATATATATATATATATATATATATATATATATATATATATATATATATATATATATATATATATATATATATATATATATATATATATATATATATATAATATATATAAATAGGCCTATATATATATATAATATATTTATATCATATATATATATATATATATATATATATATATATATGAATATATATATATATATATATATATATATATATATATATATATATATATATATATATATATATATATATATATATAAAACATTGACATATATATATATATAAATATATATATATATATATATATATATATATATATATATATATATATATATATATATATATATATATATATATATATATGAAATATATATATATACGACATGAATATAAGAACGACATGAATATATGTGTATATTTATAATATTTGTGATTTTGCAAGTATCTTATTTTATATTCTCTTATCAAAAGCATTCTCTCATCTCACGCTTTTTTATAGGCGTGCGCACGGAGGCGTCCGAGTAGGCCCAGGCCGCACCTAATGTATCTTCGCCTGCGGCGATTAGGGCATTAGGGCCGGCACTAATTAATTATATAAAGAAATACAAAAATTTGAATTTATTCAGATTCTAGTTGTCCATTTAATCTTGAAGAAAAGTTCAATAAGCTTATGGTTGTGAACGCATCTTCCATGTCTTGACTTGGTGTGTCAATTCACGACAGTGAAGGAGACTTCCTCGGATTGTAGAAATCGATGTATTATTGTATTACTCACGTATTAAGTATTACAATTTTGGTAAACAACGATAATAACAATGAGGGTCGTTGCCAGGGGAGAGTGGCTGCCCGGTGGCCAAATTTTAGGGCCACTATCGGCGCCCATTTGTGACTTTCCATCAGTTATGGGCCTATATTTTATTGATCAAATTTTGTTCCATTCACATCACTAGATGGAGTAAATGTTTTGATATTCAAATATCACTGTTATTGAATGATGGATTGATTCTGCATTTTATTTGCTTGGACAGTCATTTGGCAAAATTTGTCTTGTTGAAATCCATGTTTTCCAGGAATTTTATGTAGTTCCTGAAACCCGTAGAATCGTACTAAATGAAGTACATTTTCGAAAATTTCCCTGTGGGGCATGACTCCCTCCTTGTGAATTCACTTTTGATATGGACACGCAGTTGGTAATTGCCGACGCGCTAAAATGACGACACTACTCTGCAGCTACAAATATTGGTTTTATAGAGTCATTTTTTATTTCATAAGTAGAATGATTTCCGTATCTGAACCTCATCTGAAACACGCTGAACCGTATTGAAAATGAGTGTAATCTGAAAAAATTCCCTGCGGGGCCAGAAGGGGACCTTCTCCCTTGCTCCCCCGCAGTTCACTGGCTTCGTGGTAAAGGGCCCTTGCACACAACTTACTGTTCTCATGAGGCATTTTTTTTCAAAACTGAAATCTCCCCCCTCCCCACAAATATGACCTGGATCCCCCCCTCTATATATAATATATATATATATATAATATATATATATATATATATATATATATATATATATATATATATATATATATATATATATATATATATATATATATATACATATATTTATATATGTATATATATACATATATTTATATATCTATATATATCTATATATATATATATATATATATATATATATATATATATATATATATATATATATATATATATATATATATATATATATATATATATATATATATGTATATATATATAAATTTATATATATATATATATCATATATATCATATATATCTTATATATATATATATATATATATATATATATATATATATATATATATATATATATACATATATATATATATATATATATATATATATATATATATATATATATATATATATATATATATATATATATATATATATATATGAGCGATTTGGGCCTCACCTAATGTTTCACCCTGCGCACGCCTATGCGCTTTTTACACAGTTAAGGACTATTTGGATTTTATAAAACTACCCAATGTAGTTTTTAATGGTGCGAATGATTGATTTTCTTATTTGTTGAAAGATATATAATGATTAATGTAATTGTGAATACAGCATATTTTCTGATTTTTATATCATTGCTAACAAAGTGTATATTATTTCCACTGCTTTGACATTTTTAAATGTTTTAAATTTCAATTAATTTCAATATCAGTGTACCTATTGATCCAATGAATAAACTTTATTATTATTGAATTGTTTCATGCATGCTATTTCATGTGGGGGAGCAATTTGTTTATACGTTTGATTTTTCTCATAATTTCAGTATGAATCCATGACTATTGTAATATTGCATAACCTTGAGTCCATAGGTCTATTCTATACGGTAAACCTATTAATTTTTTGTACGTATGCTTAGAAAATATCATCAAATTCTTATGATTTCCTTCAAGTAGGCATAATGAAATGCTGAAGTCGTAATACATAAATTTTGCTGCTGTATACTGGAAGTATATTTGTATTTTGAATATGTGGAGAGAATAGCCAAATAGACTGTCAAGAACGGTCAGGTGTTTTGACCCGTTGAAATTCGTGATACAGTCCCATATAAGCTAGGTGTTGACGGGCACTAGGCATCAAAAATATGAGTATTTATTACGACTTGTGTTGGAGACCAGCATAACACAATTTTCTTGGCTGCAAGTGCAAGAAGTAACAGATTTCAGCAGACTGCGAAGTACCTCTGTTACTGTGACGTCATACACAGCTGCACAAAGACAGTCTAGGGGCTGAGGTAAAGAGAGGGAATTTTGATTTCTGAGGGTTTCCAAAACTTTTAGACATGTACAAATAGAGAGCACACCTTACTTCAAGAATTTTTCCAAGTGTAAAAAATAAAAACATTTGCTGTGATAAAATTCTTGTAGTTATAGAGATGTAAACGTAATGTTACCCTTAATTCTTGTTCTAAATGGTCGATATGGAGGTGGTCCGCCGCCAAGGGTGGTGACTGGGTGTCTACCGCCTCCACCAATGGGTTCTCGCCCTGGATTGTGTCACACACCGGCGCAGACATGGTTAAACTAACTTGATCACCTCGGATAACACTGATGATGGGATTTCAAGTGTAATATTCAGTGCTTTCCACGTTTTGCGTGGCTTATTTATCACACGTTTTACTGTTGGCCGAATGCTATAATCTAGTGCTACGGGCAACTATGACCCACTAGGAGAGTATCCGTATTATTTTTAGAATCCAACATGTATAATGCCTTCTATAAATAAGCGTCGTGCGGTGTTGGAGTGAAAAGAGTGGCTTATGGATGAGAGGGGAGGGGGGGGGGGGAGGGGGGGGGGGAGGGGGGGGGAGGCGAACCGGAAGGACGAAATGAAATTTGGTATGACATTTAGCGTACATTTTTAGTCCAGTAATTTTCTTCTTTGACTAATACGCGCTTGGCATACAAGACCAGGGAAAGTCACGTCATTTTTTAAAATATTTTACAAAATATTAACAAAAGAGATGACAGCATTCGCATTTCTGATGGCTGGAAACCAGTTCTATCTCGATAAAATTGTAATACTAAATCGAACATCTTTCAGATCGACAGAATTACCGACTGATGGGCCCTCATCATATGTCGGCCCAATTACAAGAAATCAGAGAAGAATCCTGAATAACAAAAAATCATGAGAAGAGAAGCTGTTATTCTGAGATCCAAATATTGTAATAATTTTCATATATTCCGTTACATGATTGATTTTTTATTTATTTTATTTCATCAATTTTTTCAGACCTTGTTTTTGTTGTTTCTTGTGTGATTTGTAATGTATGAATCTTAATTCTTACTGGCTCTTATCTTTTCTTATTGAACAATGTCACCTTATTCTTCTGTTTCCATTTTCATTTGTTTCATGAATTTGATCCGGTAACATCGTATTTTATATTATGAATTGATTTTGTTATTATAATATTTTGAATTTGTACTTATACTTTCTTGATAATGAATTTTGAAATAAATTCAAAACGTTGAGATTGAACATTAATAACATGGATTCCGCAAATCATTTCAACATAAATCCACTCCATGGAAGCCTAGAGAAACTTATATATGTATAATATGTATATATAGTGATGGGCAAATTTCGGAAATTTATGTTTGATGAAACTTGCGTTCAAAGTTTCGTGAAACTTATGAAATTTACGGAAATTTTTTTAATTTACGGGAAAAAGACGGGATTTGTATTTGTATGTTTTAAATATATGCTGTTGCATCCTTGTTGCATTCAAACGAAATTTCAGTTTGGTGAATTCACATTTCACTTGTTTCATTCCCATATATTTCCCCATGCCCATATATTCGCAGTATTCCCATATTTGTCCTCTCTTCCTCACCATATTTTTGTAATCTGGTGTGAATGGAAGACAAAAATGACCTACCCTCTGAATATTGAAGAAATCACTGCCAAACAGGTAGTTATATAGTGGTATCTTGGTGAAACAGAAACATGTTATATAGTGGCATCAGCTCAGTCCACCAAAGGAAGTTGAGTATTTTATTCAGAAGTTTAAAAAATTTCGGAAAATCATGACATGCCGTGAAAAGTTTCCGAAACATTCAAAATTGAAAGTTTCGCTGCCCATCACTATATATATATATATATATATATATATATATATATATATATATATATATATATATATATATATACATATATATATATATATATATATATATATATATATATATATATATATATATATATAAATATATATATATATATACATATATATATATATATATAT
The DNA here is from genome assembly GCA_964007535.1 of Brachyptera risi. NCBI lineage: Eukaryota > Metazoa > Arthropoda > Insecta > Plecoptera > Taeniopterygidae > Brachyptera > Brachyptera risi. The sequence goes on along the minus strand of OZ023327.1, from coordinate 44,863,611 downwards.
ATATATATATATATATATATATATATATATATACATATGTATATATATATATATATATATATATATATATATATATATATATATATATATATATATATATATATATATATATGTGTGTGTGTGTGTGTGTGTGTGTGTGTGTGATATATGATATATGAGCATACCATTTGAAGCGATAAGAATCATGACGAATTGAATTAAATAACACATAACTTCTGAATCTGAATTAGAAGAAAATAAGAAAGGGAGTCTCCCGAAGCGTCATATATTACATTATAATTAAATAAATAAAATTACATTGAAAAAGAATTAAAAGATACAATATCAGCATATACAACTGAATTATTTCGTATTTTTCCTGGATTGATGCACGGACAGTGATGTGCATTTCGGCAACTTCTTTTGGCAGGCCAATATTTGATGGTCTTTTTTTCATTATTCAAATAGTTTCGTGCCATGTTAAACATTTTTTTTTTTTAATTTTTTTTCATTAGATTTAAATAATACATACATACAAGATTAATTAATACGCTCTTCCACAAAGCCAAAAAGGCTTGTCTGTGGGATGAAAAATGAAATTAATAGCTTGGACAAAAATCGGGCTTATATCATGAAACAATGAAACAAGTTCACTAAGTGTTTACTTTTTTTGACTGTCTTATAAATCAAGGGATAGGCCTACTTGAAATACAACATGTGTCTATCATCTATTTCTGTTTTCACAACTCTCAAATTATACAAGGAAAAATCAAATGAAAACTTTTCAATAGTTGAGGAATACAAAATCGAATATATGTATATATGGGGGCAGGTATGGAGATTAAGGAAAAAGCATATTTCTCGTTAGTGCGTCCCATGGTAGAATATGCTAGTTCAGTTTGGGATCCTTATAGATTAGGTGAGATAAGGGATGTGGAAAGGGTTCAAAGGATTGCTGTGAGAAGGGTTACAGGTAGGGTTAGGAGGTGGAAATGGGATGAGAATGAAAGGGGGGAGAGGGTAAGAATGTTGGAGAGTCCAACTGAGATGATGAGAGACCTGGGGTGGCAGAAATTGGAAATACGGAGGAAGGAGGATCGTTTATGTAATTTCTTCAGGGTAATGGAGGGAGAGGGGGGGTGGGGGGAGCTGCATGAGTTGATAAAAAGAAATAAGTCAGGGTATGGAGGTAGGCGGGGTCATGATAGAGCGGTAGTCATAAAGGGGGCTACATTAGATGTCGGTAAATTCTCTTTCTTAAATAGGACAGGTAGGGACTGGAATGGGCTTAGTCGAAATGTTTTTGAAGGGGATGAAATCAGGTTAAAGTTATTCCGTCAGAGGGTTAAGGAGATGGTGGGATAGGGGTACTTAGGGAACTTGCCACCGCGCATTTATGTGCATTTGCAAGAGTTAAATAATAATAATAATATATATATATATATATATATATATATATATATATATATATATATATATATATATATATATATATATATATATATATACTGTATATATATATATATATATATATATATATATATATATATATATATATATATAAATATATATATATATATATATATATATATATATATATATATATATATATATATTATATATATGTGGACATAAAATTGAAAAATTAATATATCATTATACATCAAGAAATACAAATTATATCCACACAGCTAAAGACATGAAAATTTGATGCACAAGAATAATTCAATAAATATCTAATAAGTGTATCCCACTGCACAATTGGATCAACCATTTTCAAAATAATAATAATAGTAATACTAGTAATAATAATAACAATAATGATTTTATTGATCCAGGTTGATACAATGATATTGGACAAGTCGCTCGAGTTAGAAAGTTGGGGTACAAAAAACACTTAAGAAATTAGAAAACATGGACATGAGTAGAAATCAATATAAATTAGTATAAACTATAAACTATGCATGTAGGCCTGCAAATATTACACACCACTGAAATCATTATTATTAAAAAAATCGTCCAAGGAGTAAAAACATTTGCCATCAGCCATTTTTTCAATCTCATTTTGAAGGATGTGCTGCCTAAATTTTTTAATCCGTTGGGCAACTTATTATGAAGCATGCACCCTGAATACATGGGGCCGGCCTTTCTTGACACGGACCACGGTTTGATGTGTGCTGCAACATATGAAAATTGTAATGAGCTCTATAGTATAGTGGCCACGTATACATTCATTGGTTTTAGTTTGAAGTCTATTGTCACACATGAATAAAATAGAGTAATATATGTGCAGGCACGGGACAGTTAGGAAGTTGTATTTTCTGAAGAGAGTGACACAAGAATCTTCATAAAAGATGTCGGCAGTAGGGTTGAGACTAGCTTGAACTAAGTAGTATAGTAGTAATTTATATCAAATATGAAGTACCGGTAAATAAAAGATGTACGTACATGTTGGTAAACAATTGTTTGAATTGAGAAAGAAGTAACATAAAATATTGCAGGGCTATGTGAATAACTGTGGGGTGGCATTTAATATGCAGCACCCGTTGCATGGTTATATAAAATCGATGCTTGCAGTTGCAGCCACTGCATATATAGACTAATTTCGAACACTGGCTACAAGAGATGAAAAATATTCTAAAATTCTCCGACTTCATAAACAAACATATTGGACTAAAATATAATATGTAACATCCTCACTTTCAGAAATTCAGGTCCGACTACTACAAACTATTGATGTAAGACCTACTTAAAACCTCTGCACAAACAATGACAAAATTATAATGAGGAAATATATGATACATCTAGATTTTTATAATTATTTTCGATTCATTATGGTTTGCTTGTGACCTCACAACAGCTTGGCTATTTACAGGTAAGACTGAAACGTACAAGCCCCATGCCCTATGAAAAATCAAACTCACGCCCGACTTGACTTCAGTTTCTAAAGCTGAACCAGGCGCCAAATGACCTCGCTGTCGATACGCCTTAAAACTCTAATATTCATTCATTCTAAAGCTGAAACAAAGGGGCAGGATAATTACTTTCACATCAGTTTTAGGTGGACTTGGGCTCGAATATAAAACTTGTAGTTGACTTAAAATTATTGAGAATGTAATATTTATGCCCTTAGCATTAGGTGACGATTTATTCATAAAAGGAAAACCGGGGACAGCAAAATCATGGTAACAAAAGAAACATATAGCAGTATCCAATGAGGAGGGTGGGATGGAGGGCCCCTTCGGCCCTCCCTCATGGGGCTATACAGTCCCGCACAGAATTATACATTCTGACATCTCAAGTTTGGCCTTTCTTACTTTTTTCAGCGGCCCTTCAGAATAGAACAGAATATATATTATCAATTCAAATTGATCGTGTAACGATATAAGACAGGTCTTGACATGAAATATAAGTAATAATAGTCCTACAAACACATTATATTATACGATACAGATAAAGAATCAGAGGTGGCGCGGAGCCATAATATTATTGAGTGGTCAGCAAGACTGATGAATTTGTCAAGTCATAGAAAATAATGCGGGGCAGCGGGCCATATTGACGTGATTCTAAAAATATTTAGGGAATACGTGGATGGGAGAGCGCAATTGATTGATTATTGCAGGTGCCAGGTGTTAGATTTATATAACAATATGAACCAAGTTGCAAAGGTAATAAATTACACATCATCATTGTAGACACACTTGCACCACTGGAAAGCATGTTATGGTAATAAGTAATAACTCATCCAATTTTAGCACACTGAACGTCATTTAAGAGACTGGGGTTCGATTTCCGCCATGGTCGACCATCCTGATAGAGGTTTTTCGTGGTTTCCCTCTGTCGTTCAGGTCAATACTGGGATGATTCCATTTCCCTAATAAGTAATAACAGACCACGACAGACTCCTTCCCACTAACCAAAAGCACCTAATAAAATAATCTTTCATCTCATATGTCATTTACCAACGACAATAGATCTTGGTAATCAGTGCAGTGCGTTGTCAAAACCTAATAAGTTATGGGCCTAAATGATATATATATATATATATATATATATATATATATATATATATATATATATATATATATATATTTATATATACATAATGAATTTATTATATTTTATTAATTCAATTGTGAGTACTAAATAATTACACTTTAATTAAAGATTATCAATTGTATTGACAATTATTGATACATTGATTATAGTTTGGCCTATCAAGTGATTATTGGGTGGTCAGTCGAACCCCCTGACAAGGGGCCTCTGTAAAGAATAAACATTGGACATTGCACATTACAACAAGCAGTGGTGATGTAAAATGTAAAGAATAGTGCATATTGGTGACATGTTAGGGGAAGCAGATTTACATCGTTTTGTCATTACATAATCAAATAGGTAATCCAATCAAATTATTTATCTATATAGAAACTCTCTTGTGTTATTGCAACATTTATAAATTAGGTAGCTATTCTTGATTTAAATGAATTCGTTTTCTTTCTCTCAAGTGTGAGAAATAGTTTATTATAGTAGTTAATGCCAGCATGTGTAGGTCTGGTTTCAATAATAAACAGATTGCACTTTATTACTTTTATATTATTTTTTTCTAGTGTTATGGCCATAGAAAATGTAAAATATGTATTCATTTTAAAACTTTATTCAAAATATATATGCACGGCAAAGTAAAAATATTGAATAATTTGAAGAATGGTTTACATGAGTAATGTGAATCATTCTTTAAATTACTTCGAATACAAAATACTACTACTACAGGATCGAAGCTAACATTTGCTAAATATCTTATTGCTCTGTTTTGTAAAGTGAATAATCTATTTGATTTTAGAGAATAGGCTCATAACAGTGGTTATATTAGTGAAAATTCAGAATTGCGCATATAAACAAATCAATTATATAAAGAGGTAGGTTCCGCGCGGATACTGGGGGGGGGGGTCCTTTCACCACAGGCCCGTAGGGAGCTTTTTAAAATATCTTGTTACTATTTGGGAATATGTAGGCCCAAGGCTATTGCTTCAAAATGCATTATTGGTACTAATACATTATTAGTGTTATTGGTATTATCAATGCATCATTATACATGGACAATTAATTCTTATAACTGCGCAAATTGAAATTAAGAGCTGCATTTTTGAAGTTCAGAGCTGCGCATACTAGGGTCAATTGCGCACTAATATAACCCCTGGCTCATAAAATGATACTATACCACATTGAATGTGCAAAGTAAACTAGTTTTTTAGCTGCACGTGTAGATCAAACCCACACATATATTCATTATCCATTTCACAAGATAACAACCAAAAGCAATTATTTTTCCAACATATTTTATAACAAAATGCATAAGAATTTGGTTTCTTTTTTTTAATAATACTTTTTTATACTTTGATAATAAAAGAGAATAAATGATAAAATGTGAATTACCAAATGAAAGAATACGCCACTATTTCAAATTCTGATGAAAAATGGATTGTGTCAAAAGAAGAATACCTAGTTCATCTGGTATTATACTTGTGATATAATTCACAAAGTAACTTTATAATATAATTGGCATAAAATGTCCCAAGTTGACGAGTCGTAAAACTTGAACATCTTCTGTACACAATGCGAATAATGCTATAAATCTTATTGTACCTGTATTTTAAAATGTTTATTTTAGCGCACGGTCAGGTAGAAAAGCGGTCAACAGACCGAACCTTGCCCTTTTGAACTGTATCACTATTACATGAAAAATGAAGTCCATTCATTCATTTAAAGCCTGCTGGGTCAAGAATGAAATTTGGGTAGATTGGAACAAACCCTAGTTATGAACTAGGTATTTTATTCTACTTTGGACATAATTCATTCAACAGAATTGGAAAAAGTGGTAGGCGAGGCCTATATATATTCTTTAATTTTACTTATTCTCATCTAATCATTTGTACCCTACTCTTTATCAATTACGAGGGCATCCTAGTCGATCCTTCCTGGGGCGTTCACTCAAAATAATAACAATCCCAATTTGAAGCAGTATGCAAGCATCTACTCAAATCTCTATACTGCAAAAATTAGATAACATGATCCAGAATTCGTCACACCAAGTTGAAACTGACTATTTGTCATACGGTTTTCATCAGAGTAGATGAACATTTCGAATTCGACTACTGTACGTACCTGCAAGTAGATCTTCACAGCATTGTGATGTCACTTTCCAACGTTCTTTACTATCGGGTTACAAGGAATCCAATTATGTAGGTCTATGTATATGTATTATTCCCCAATATCCATACAGATTCCAGGCTTAATCAAAAGTAAGTCAAATTATGCAAGAAATGACTAGTTTTCCTATCTTACCATGAAACAGAGTATCAAAACTAAAATACTAGAAAAGAATAATAGACATTGAAATCAAAAGTATCATTGAAAAAGGGGGGGGGGGGATTATTTAAGGTATTAGGTATTATTTATGGCTTTAGAAAGGGTTACTCAATTGCACTACCCAATTACATGGGCTCGTGCAAGACCTGTCAGACATACTGGACAAGGGGGGAAAGTACAGTAGATGCAATATTCTTGGATTTGAAAAGCGTTTGATAAAGTTCCGCACAAACTGATGACAGATAAACTAAAACTTGTAACCAATAACAAAATTATTTCAAAATGGGTTGAAGACTTCCTAAGCAAAATGACACAGAAAGTGAAGGTTGGAAATGACTTTTCAGATTACATCCAATAAGTAACTTCTGGCACGTACCATAAGGGAATGTGATTGGGCCACTTCTTTGTAACATTTTCATTGATAACCTGGCGCAAGGTATTCAATCGAAAATTCGTCTATTTGCTAACGACTGTGTCGTATACAGAATAATAAAAAGAAAGGAAGATGAAGCTGCATTGCAACTAGACCTAAATTTGATAAACGAATGGGTGAAAATAAATTCAATGGGACTAGACATGAATAAATATGAGGTGGTCCACTTTTCCAGAAAAAAATAGAAAGGGGGACATAAATGCAAATCATAATCTGGGGTGTAATATTTAGGAGTGGGTGGATACCTATAAATATCTTGGAATTTACTTACATGAGAATTTGGGGTGGGGGAGAAGATATAAGAAAATTGTCAAAAAGGGGAATGAATCACTACATTTTGTAATAAGCTTAATGCATCCAATGATGGAAGTCTGAGATCCCACAACATTGATTTGATTAAAGAAGTGGAGGGTGTGCAGAGAGTAACTGCTAGAAGGGTTTTAGGTAGGGTGAGAAGATTTAGAATAGAAAGAAATAACCAGGGCAAAGTTGAAAAATTAAGAGAAAAAATATCTCAAAAGTGAGAGCTAGGAAATGATTGAGTTTGGTGGGCTATCCCTGGCACAACATACCCCTCTCTATGTCTGGCCAGCCAATGCAGGTTTGTCTTAAGCACCTGCCGACTATTAAAAGGGGCACCATGGTGACAATCTTGATATTTAATATTGGTACGTCTCCATCTGTCAAAGACGTAAATACCCTTTACAAATAAATAACAAATATACTCTCTTACAGTGGGAGAAAACACGCTTCAAAAAAATATGCTGTCAGAGCATAGATATATCTATTACCGAGATACTTTACTCAACATAAAGAAGGCGTACATATTTGTGTCTCAGTAGTAGCTTCACACCGCTTTGCAAACCGAGAAGTTTCCGTCATATTGGACATTTTCGAAGCAATTCCTTTTATACATTATATTTGTAGAGACCCAATATGGCCGCCAAGATCGGAACGAGCATATGTCGCTATCGGCCGCAGGAGTAACGTATCTCGGTAAGGTAATATATATCTATATATATGGTCAGAGCATACTCGCAGAACAGGCTTTTATTTTATCCTGTACTGTAAAATGTTTGTTGTTCCGAACTACACCGAAAACACAGCGTGTCGGCATGATTACAGTGAATGAATGCTTTACTTCCTACATAATATTCTTTGGAGAAACAAATCACAAGTGCGTTTTATTTTTGGATAATCAGTCGTATTCAAACTTAGTTAGCTGACTACATTATTTTACTATGGTTGTTTTTAGAGATATCCCTGATTAAATGCTACACAAATACGTATTATACGAAACATGATCATGTAGTTAAATACACCAATAATACAGATTGAATCGAAGAGATTACCGTCAAGTGTTTTGCAGGAAACAATAGGCACAATATGTACTTTTTGTATCAATGCATATTTTCAAAATAGACCATTTCCGAAATGAATGTGCCATCTAGCGGCGATCGTTTGAACTAGAAAGGGATGTCATTACCCGAGTTCGTAAGTCCTATGCTGCCAATGCTATTTAGCACGTTTGATTTATATTATTGTGCGTTACAGTGAACGTATTAAGTTATAATATGATAGTAGTTTCATCATTTATATGTTCACTATATACTGAGAGATTTACACACTGTCAGAGTGAGTAAGATGAGAGATAATGGAAGTTATATATCTTAATGTTTTGCCTTCAACTCTGTGTATAAGAGGGCTGACTTTTTGAACAGTACTAAAACTCCCAGAATGCAATACCAGCGATCTCGCCTGCTAGGAGGCGGGACGCGCCTGCGCATTGAATAATGAAAATGGTCTATTGGTTTCCTGATTATATTTCAACAGATGGATACCTGATTCAGTTAGTTGTTAATAGGGCTGTATGAGCAGATTTTTTTTCAGTTCAAGCAAGAATAGAGTATTTCAAGAGATCTGTAATTTCTTCAGGGTAATGGAAGAAGAAGGGGGCTGGGGAGAGTTGAATAGGTTGATTGAAAGGAATGAGTCAGGGTATGGGGGTAGGCGAAGTCATGATAGAGCAGTACTTATAAAGGGGGCTAGATTAGATGTCGGTAAGTTCTCTTTCTTGAATAGGACAGGTAGGGATTGGAATGGGCTTAGTAGAAGTATACTTGAGGAGGATGAAATAGGGTTGAAGCTATTCCGTCAGAAGGTTAGGGAGGCGATAGGATAGGATTGATAGGGAACGTGCCACCGCGCATTTATGTGCAACTGCAAGAGTTAACAATAATAATAATAATAATAAGAGAGTTTCTTCTCATCCAAATTATCGTAAATTCGAGATCAAGATCAAACCCATTTTTTATTTAAGCCGTTTGAAGCAAATCATAACCAGAATGAAAATCATGTTTGTAAATCACATTTGTATTTGATTGATAAATTACTATGGGTAATTTATAACTTGAAATAATGTGATTTGCAAATTTACAAATATTTTCGAGACATGAAAAAACTCTCAAGTCTCGGAAAAAGCTCGTGCCCACAAGATTTTTCGTCCCTCAGTGACCCTCGCACATCATATTTTTATCCAATGTATTCTCCATTCTAGAAAAAGTATCAAACCCAAAATGCTCAAGATTGGAAGATCACACTTGATCTTGAACTAGGCCGTCGATCACGAATTAGCCCACTCTCGAACTTGCTCAATCTTGAATTTGCTAAATCTCATTTGGATAAAAACCCTGCTCGATATACTCTAAAACTTCCAAGTCTCGAAATTTCTATAGTAATTTTATCGAGTTTCACCTGAAATTTCATCACTCGCACATCCCTAGTTGTCAAGATAGTTAGTTTGTGAGTTGATCCTTAGACATGGACATTGTTCAATGTTAGGATCCAGTCGCGTTAGGGCTATGAATAATTGTCTACTTTCACTTTCAAAATACGAATGTATTTATTGTGTTCATCAGTCACCTAATTTGGCAATTTGTAAACTTCTTTGCGCTCCGTGATGAACATACCCAGCAATGCATTTGAAATGAAATATTTACAAAAGCATACAATTAACAATAAATGTACAAGTAATGAAAGCCAAGTATGTTATAATTTATGATTTGAATTTATGATTTATGATACACGTACTAGAGAACAGAGTACCGGTATGGTTATACTCGGTCACTCTTACATAAATTGCTTCAGAAACGTATACGGTAGTAGGAAATGACCAAACCATCCTCTCCCACTACTAGCATGTACAACATTTCTGCGTAGCCAGAATACATGGGTCGACCACTGCTTGTTCATTACCGAGAACACTGTTTAAAGCAAACGCAGCAATCAAATGTAATATTGTGCAAATTATCCAATTGAAAATACAGTAGAACCTCTTTAGTACGTCCCTCATTACAGCGATCATCGTGATATATCGTCGTTTTAAGACGGTCCTGGCCAATTCTCATAAGACTATGTTTATATTTTCGTTGTTAATACGTTCCCAAATATAACGACCATCGCGAGAATACGACGCTTTTTTGGTTCCCTTCCAAGAAAAACCATCAATTCTACGACGAAATGACCAATACATAATTATTGTTTGTACCGTATTGTCACGGATATAAGCCGGGGGTTTTTCTCGAAATTTCAAGCCCAAAAGTCACCTTCGGCTTATATGCGAATCTCGGCCTATAATCGGTCAAAAATATGTTCTTTGCTCATTTTAATTGGGCGTACACTCATAACAACGGAATCAACTTGAAACTGCGAGATATTTCACTGTAAACACGTTTAATAAATGTTTCATTATGAAGAAGCATGATTTTCCCAACTTTCATAATTTTTATTCGACGCACAGTAATGAACATCAGCACGTTGAGCTGTCAACTGTGTGGTGTGTCATCCTGCTGCGTGTGGTCTGACCTTGTCCAACTTTGACGAGCACGAGACTGTGAAAAAACACTCGTTCGTTTGACTCAGGACGGCCGAGCGCCAATAGAAGCTTGCTATATGTTCATCGCACATCGTCGGCCATAATCGAGTATACACGATCTTTCTCACTTGTACTCACAGCTGGTTGCCCTATTGCGCGCACTTACGAAATTGACTAAATTCACACAAAATTTTATTGTGAATTTTACTGTAAAATTTGGTTGTACGACGATCGTGATATAATGACGAATAGCTCATTTCCCCTCAACGTCGTACTAAAGAGGTTCTACTGTATATGATGGAAATAAGTGGCAATGTATAGATATCAAAATAAAGACGACATTCAAGCGCAGATATTTTGCAGGAAAAATCTTTCACTACCTACCATAGTTCTTCTCGAGTTCTTAGCCCAAAAGTGCTACATGGTAATCTCCACGAGAAGATTTTTCGTAGGGCCTATTCGTAAAATATTGCTTTTTTTCTCCCATGAAATAAAGAGGAAGCATTTTTACAAATACATTTTTGAATATTGAGATAGGCCTACTCACAGAGATTTTCAGGTTGACATTTCATACATGCCTTTAGAGCCAGTTTTTCAGTCTTGTTAAAGTGCTCGTTAGAAGTTGAGCTTCGATTGCGCGATTCAGCCGTTTTTGGACCTGGCATTGGCGTTGACGCGCACCGTATCTACCCTTAAAGTTGAACCATAGATTAAAGAGGAGGTTCACTCTTCACTCGATGGTTGAACCTTGGATTGGGTCTTGGTTTGAGTGTGTTAGCAATAACCTTAGAAGCTATTTTCACCAAGTATTTTAAATGAAAGAATTGAGTGCGTATAATGAAGCCTTTCACAGTTATTATATTTTATACCAGTATTTGTAGACCTCATATGATTTTAATGGATTATTTGTTCAATTTTCTGTACTCGGTCATATAATTCTTTTGTAGGAGCCTATATATAATTTATTGAAACTTGCCGAAATCTCGCCTAGAGAAAAATCGAGACTACCTAGTATTGTTTGAGATCAGTAGGCCTATAAGAAATATTACCCAATAGAATATTTGTTCATATGATAATTCGGTAATAAATATGGTGCTGAAATGAATGATTTGTCTAAGAATGAATTATAGGCCTACTTGAGATAATAGGTAATTTGAACCCACACCCTCTAGCACATAAAGTGGAATATAAGAGCTAAACCACACCACCACAACATTACAAAACAATTGTTGATATTTTTTATTATAATCACACAGTAGCCCAAGTATGTGTTCTCAATTTACATAAACCCCATCACAATTAACACAACATGTAGGCCTCCTAGTGTTTAATGTTTTCAAAGTAATATTTGTTACAGTAATAGGTTTTCCGTACCCGGTATTATCTTCATTTTGTAGTAGGCAAGCCAATCTTTGCCGAAAGCCCATCTGAAGAGTAAAATATAGGCTTCAAGATTTAAGGCATCAAGTTTTCAGTGAGGGGTGTACTACACTACAAATTCAATAATTTAGGCTAGATTTCCAAGTATCGACTGATATCAGTAGTATATATATATATATATATATATATATATATATATATATATATATATATATACATATATATATTCAATTATATATATATATATATATATATAGGCCTAAATTATAAAATGCATGACAGGCAGGTTAGGCCAAATGTTGACACTGACTATACCGTAATGTATTAACATTAAATTGTTACATGAATAATCAAATATATGTAGGTCTACTATCAATTTTATTTTAACATAAAATATTGTGTCTCCTTGATATTCGAAACCACGTTGTATGAAAGAAGAACGTAAACCTATTATGTACTCAATGTGTCACGACTTACACCAAAATATGAAATTATAGTTGCACGAGGTATGTTGTCACAATTAACATATATTATACTAGGCAAACGCGTTGTGTTGCCGCGTTGATGGATGAGCCGGAACATATCACCTTATCTTTGGATTGGTTATTATATAGGCCTATATACACCTCGAGATCCAAACCATTACATCACTGCCATCTTATTTTCCATTATTAATTTCTATGATAATAAAGAAGGCTTTGTTTTAATCGTTTACATTCAAGAGGTGACATCTGTGGCTTGGATTTAATTGGTATCTTAATAGCTTCGAGTGATTTAAAAAATTACATTATATATTTTTTTACATCAAAACGGCTGATCCGATTTGAGTGAAAGTTCGGAATAATGTGTATAATTATTATATTGAAATTCCCTAAGAATTTGAAATGTCTCGGATGAAAATTATTTCACAAATATTTTTCTCTGGGTTATTCTAATGGGATTTTTGAAAACTTTAAAATGAGTTTTCTCAGAAGTGATTCAACCGATTGCGCCTCAAAACTATACAGTATCGAATTAGATAATGACACTTGTGCATGTAAAGTTTCAACTGATTTTGAATTTTCGTTTGACCTGTGGAGCCCGAACAAAAAAAACAAAAAAAAGTCACTTTTTTTCGGGTATGGCGAAATTGAGTCTTCGCTTCGCTCATCTAATTAATTTTATAGTTCTATATTCTTTTCAGTAAACACTAATTGAACATCAATTTTATCTGCTGTCTATTGACCATTTGAATAATTGTATAGTAAACTGCCCGAGTGCAATGGCCTCCCAAGATAAGAGCGGTTTGAATTCTCAAAATTGCTCTCGGTCAATTAGAAGCGTCGTAGGTTGGGTTGCAGGTCCTCGTTAGTGACTGAGAGTTGAAAAACGATTCTCCTGTTATTACAGGTGGATGTTAAGAGATAGCCAATGATCAGCTAACTCGAACCAAGAACTGTTGAAAAACCGGCTCTTGATGGTCTTATCTCAAATAGCCTACATACAGAGTTGGGAAAATGTTTGACTTTTCGAAATCTCGGGACCATGTTCTGCAATGATTTACAAACACTATCACATTAGTATGTATATTCTATCATCCTCGAATTATGATCAAACCAACAATATATGCTACGTATATTTCCTGTAAGTGAGCGAAATTACTTCTTTCCAGTGTCTGGCTCAAGCTCTTATATGTTAGTTCAGACACCAATTATTAGATCTGATCAACACGTACAACAGCGATAAGAAATCTTTGAAATAATCATCATAATTTATAATTAGGGTTGCCGTTTGATATGAAAACTCATATCGATTATCGTTTACTTAACATCGATTATTAATCGTATTATATCGATATTTTTTCTCCACTTCAATAATCGTATCGAATGTCAAAATATCGTATCGCATCGGAATAATTGTGTTGAGAATTGCGGTCTAAACAGCTGTGTTGATTGATTCATTGACAAGTGGTTGACCTTGGACTACGTGCGGGAGTTCGGTCCTAGCAGGGAGGGGTAGAAAGATAACGGGATAGAGGAAGAAGCAGATTTATGACCTGTAATAAAAGTACACGTTACAATATACATTTGGAATTCATCCATATTGTCCGGAATATAAGCCGAGGTTTTTTTCGAAATTTCGAGCCAAAAAGTCAACCTCGGCTGAAATGCGAATCTCGGCCTATAATCGGTCTAAAATACGTTTTTCTCATTTAAATTGGGCGTACTACACCCGCACACTCATAACAAAGGCATCAACTTGAAACCGCGAGATATTCCACTAAAAACTCGTTTAATTAATGTTTTATCATGAAGAAGCATGATTTTCCCAATTTCTAATATTTTCATTTGACGCGCAGTAATAAACATAATAAGCACGTTGAGCTGTTAGCTGCATGGTGTGTGTCATCTACTGTGTGTGGTCTAACGTCATCTGATCTTGAGTTGAGGTCTTGAGGAGCACTCGTAGACTACTACGTAGCGTGAAAAACGTCTCCGACTCGAGATGGCCGAGCGCCAATTGACCGCGCCGTAGTCTATATTCTCGTCTTTTATTGCGCATACCAACTCTGACGTCAATGCAAACAGCGTTTCTCATTGGCTTTTGAGTGCCCAATAGAAACCAAGAACTTCCGCGCCACATGCACTGATTGGAGCAATTACGTCAAGGGAAAAAAATCAGTTTGAAAAGGAAATAATGTTCATTTCGATGATTGAAAATAATCATATTGATATCGTATCGCCAAAATTCAATCGATTATCGTATCGTTTAAAAAAATATCGATCTATATTGATATATCGATTATTGTTGGCAACCCTATTTATAATAATTGTTTGAAGGCTACATTAAAACAAGTCTCGTTCAATTATTTAATTTCTTGAGAAATGGGTAGGCCTACCATATGTCAATGAAATTCTGGAGACTGTCAGTCAGTCACATGTTAAGATACATAATATGTGGCTGGAATATGGACATGGAAAATCAATTTCATCAGTATTATTGATTACTTTGATTCAAGGTTGCGGTATGTGATTAATTTTTATTCAGTTCTTTGCAAAACATTTTGTTCGTACTACTATTATAGGAAACCCTACATTTGAAACGACTGTCTGTCCATCGTCTGTCAGCATTATGTACAGTACAAGAGAAGTTCTAACAAACATGGATTTTTTATTTTCATTCAAGATTCAGACTTTACTTGGTTTACTTGGTTACTTTGGTTTGGTAACAGCATGTTTCAAATGTAGCAGCATTTGCATTTCATTGCAGACCAACCTAATAGAAAATACATATATGCTCCGTTCTGGATGAATAAATTGTTCTTTACACGTTTCAAGTTTGAATGTAACAATTTCCACCGGCGAAATGATTTTTTCTTAATTAACAAAGACTAGAGCAATAATGCAATGTAAGATAATCCTAGCTTGGTTGATATATTGAATTGGGAGGTGCTAGTTGGTCATTGACATCTAACTGTGAAGGATCTTCAGTAGGTGGTAGAGGTGGTTTGAACTGTTCGGCAGATATCCTCGTAAACAATATGCCGACTCCTTCGATGAGCGCTAGCAATACACCTCCAATGAGAGCCGAGCCAGCAATGGCGGGTAGGCCTCTACGAGCAGCTAGAATGCCCCCGGTAGCAGCCCCGCTAATGATAGAGTTCCACGGATCTTCCTTCTTACGTATGTGAACCAAGGTGCAGTCGATGGTAGAGAACATACCGCCCCAGATGGCGAAGTTGCCGGCAGTGATTGGTGCGTGAGCTTTTATCTAGTAAATCAACATATTAGAACAGATCGTAATGTTTCAAGCACTTTCTCAAGCACTTTCTTGCAGAAGTCAAGCCTCGCTATAAAATTAAACAGCCTACTTGAAATTCTAGTTTTGAAGTCTCAATAAATCACAGATTGATGTACAAAATATCAACAAACAGGGCTAATCAAACATCTTGATAATTACTCGCTACTCGAGCTACGTATATATCGGCAGTGTTATGGAAACCTTATGTTCCCATGCTACTGAATACAATGCAAATACCAGTGTCACAGTTAAGTTACTCACACACAACATAAAAAGGTTCAAATTAGTGATGACATGGACTTGAAAAACCCCCAAGTAAATTACAAAAATTGCAAACTCTTACAAAAATTGCAAACTCATCAGATGTTTTTGTTTCAATTGAAAAAATTTGGATTTCAGGAAAAAATGTGCACAAACATTGTCACAAAGTGCTTTATTAGATTAAATCCTCCATCAGCTTTCGCCTCTTTCCTTAACATTAGCAGTCAGAGGTCTATACTAGTCATGATGCGTTACATAAAAGTCAAGGTTATTAATTAAACACAGCTTTCAACTGCAAGTGAGTTAGGTTGACTCTCTCTCTCTCTCTCTCTCTCTCTCTCTCTCTCTCTCTCTCTCTCTCTCTCTCTCTCTCACACACACACTCTCAAGGGTCAAAGGTTCATCTGCTCCTCTCTTTCACTATTATCAAGGCATCAAAGACACCATTCATTCATAAAAGTGAGAGGTGATACACTGCTGACTCACTGCTGAGTGATACTGATAAGGAGATGGTCATCATTGCCTATATATTATTATGACTATTTGAATATATTGAAACCACAAATTATTTTTTTTTGTAACAATTTTCCATACAGCTACCTTCCAATATACTGCATAATAAATATTTCAGTATTATTCTGAGTACATCGATGACTTGTTTTGTGTGGTTTCCAATTTTATCTGGTCTCATTCAACTTTTTAGCATATGTACTTCCTGATGACATGATGCAGTATAATATTGTTCCAATCTGAAGTACTCTATTGAGAGCTACTCAAACAGATAGAACACACATGGCTTAATGCACAGTAGTGAGAGAGGAAGGGAAGGGGGGGAGGGGTAGACTAGGAAAGAAAGAGAGAGAGAGAAAGAGAGAATAAAAAAGACCTATGCTGGCAAACAACATTGAATTATGATTTATATTTCAGCATTAGGATGTGAAACAAATAAAAACAAATACAACACTTTGACAATATAAAATAGTTGTTTATACCACAATATTGTTATCGATGGAGAAAAAAATATATAGAAAAATAGTTTAGAGGCGACCCTGTTCTCTTCTTTATTGCCTCACAAATAACAATTCCAATAGATAAGAAGACTGATCTTGGAAATAGAGGACGAGTAGTTCAAAGACTGTTCCTGGGATCTCAAGGTACCCAGTGTTATCACTAGTTATAACGTTAATAGGCCCATATATTCTACATTCCTAGAAATTCACAAATATTCAGAGTGAGTAGAATGAAAGATGATACAAGCTATTTTTGTTGTTATGTCAAACGTTATTGACAATAAGTCGAAATTTCCCAGGGTAACTAAAATGCCACACTGCTACCTACGATCTCAGTCAAGCAAAGATGATATAGAAGGCAGTTGCGTATGCACAAATATGCTTTAAAGTATATTCATTAAATTGGGCAGACGATAAAATAATATTTGATAATATGATGTATCGAATCTCATAACTCACACGCTCTGGGGTTAAGCTCATGAGAGTATGTCCACCTATTTTAGCTGGCACTCCAGCTGTGGTGCTTCTGTTGTTGGGCACGTTAGACTAGAGTTCCCTATCTTTCACCCATCGTTATACATACTATGCAGATATAATCTAGCCCAACAGCTTTTCTCACCAAGTGGGAAGGAGAGAACTTGAAAGGTACTGAATCTACCTTGCACATTGTACAGTACCCAGATAGTGTTAACACAAGACACATAAAGTATGTATGGCACTTAGTTCCATATACCTATGTCATAGTCTGTGAATAGGGCTACGCTTTACCCACCGATGTTAGTGAAACAACGATATTCAGGAAAATAATTATTTCGATAAAACTCACTAGTAACAGACAGATTAAGAGGAAGATATCTTTTAAATCTATAGAGATCCAGGATCTATAAATCTGGGATATATATATATATATATATATATATATATATATATATATATATATATATATATATATGTATATATATATATATATATATATAAATATATATATATATATATATATATATATATATATATATGTATATATATATATATATATATATATATATATATATATATATATATATATATATATATATATATAAATATATATATATATATATATATCTATATATATATATATATATATATATATATATATTTTATATATATATATATATATATATATATATATATATATATATATATAAATATATATATATATATAGATATATATATATATATATATATAAATATATATATATATATATATATATATATATATATATATATATAAATATATATATATATATATATATATTTTATATATATATATATATATATATATATATATATATATATATATATATATATATATAAATATATATATATATATATATATATATATATATATAAATATATATATATATATAAATATATATATATATATATATATATAAATATATATATATATATATATATATATAAATATATATATATATATATATAAATATATATATATATATATATATATATATATATATATATATAAATATATATATATATATATATATATAAATATATATATATATATAGGTATTTACATATATACACAAATACAATGTGATGTCTTGTTACTATATATGGTTCCTTCACAGTTACGTAATATGTAATCTACAATAATGGGTGATAGGCATGCACTTTTCCCAATTTTTATTGGGGTTCATCGATGTGCTGTGAATAACCAAGATCTATAATTGATGTCAGATGAATGATTAATGAGATGGTAGAATGAAGGCTGTCCTTTGAAGCTCAGTCAACTAAGGCACAGCTTAGATACTCGAGTCACTGTTGTTTGTGGGTTCGAGTCCTGCGTAAGCATGGGTTCTTGTCAACATATTTTCATTTGGTTTCATTATAACCATATCACTATTATCATATAGGCCCAACATTATTATATCAACTAACAATGATAATCATCACCATGAAGAGATGAAGGTTTCCTAGGTACTGGGAGGTTTAGTGGGAAGGAAGCAGTTGTAGCCTACATTGTGAGAACTATCCTGGCATTTACCTAGGCTACAGAGAGAAACCACGAAAAACCTATGTGAAGATGAGCGATGGCAGGAATCGAACCAAGGCCCGATCTAGAGCGTGGAGGAAGTGCGTTACCACCAAGCTACCAGTGTTGGTGGCATGTTAATTTTACGGAGGAAAAGTAATATGGCAGAAAAATGACTTGATGTAATTCAAAGAGGCCGTATTACATCGAATACTGATGACAGTATTACAGCAATGCACCCGTACAAGGTGCTATGTGCGACTACCATAGTATGGAGCAACAATAGACTGTAACTTGGAAACTGAATTTATGTGAGTGAGTTACACACAATTTGCCAATAATTTGTCAAATATTCATTTCATACCAGCATTTCTTATTTAACATATAACCAAAAACTGCTTACATTAGGTTTTAGCAACGCAATCTAATGAAGTTATGACTTACTGGCGTATTACCAGATAGCATTGTATTTACTAATTCAAAACCTCCTTGCATGTTCACTTAGTACAACAAATACATGCAAGGAGTTTGTTAGGTCTGTATTAAAAGCGGAGCTTACATGATCAACATATGTTGACATAATATCAAGGACAATTAAAGGCCTAGCTACGGTCAGGTGCACAGAAACTTTGATTTGAGTGGGGGGAGGGGAATGGGGGGGAAGACCAATTCTAAATCAAAAGGTTATATATCTAGGGGCTCTTGTACATACAAGGTCTGGGGCAGGCAAAGTCCCAGCCACACAGAAAATTACAAACCCTTTTATTATTCTTAATTAATTTCTTATTTAATCAAAGTTAGTGTGTATTCTGACCACAGTAAGCAATTGTCAGGTGTTGAAGCAATAGAGTAGGGGGTCATCCCCCCCTCCTTCCTACGCGCCTGGCCACAATATCGATGTACGAGCACCGATAAACTTTATCCAGCTATAGACCTAATTTGAGTATTGTTCACTTTCCTGTATGAAAATAATCAAAGGGGCGTATAGACATTCGAATAGACATTCGACAATTATGGAATTAAAGTGAACCCCAGTTAAAGTTGGTGGAAGTGAAATGATAAAATTGATCTGAAGTGAATAGTTTAGTGAAGAGCCTTAAGTGACATTATTACTCTACTTTCATCACCACACAGATGTATATTAATTTAGTCAACATGTTGCGGATCATGTATTTGTGTTCTCTAGCAAGGCAAACTCATTGATGGACTAGGCGATATAATTTTATCCATCAAATCTCATTACTTGGGCCTACCAAAAAATGATATCACACGATTAAATGAAAAAACACACTAGGGCCTAGAGGCATCTTATTTTGAAGTACCATACAGAAGGGCGAGTTCTAGTAGGGTCTACTGGTTCATCAAATAAGCTAAGCTTGCCATATATGGTAAGGTATTTTGGTAGTTTTACTGATTAATGTACCATCGCCAATTTTTGTTCGATATTCTTGTTTTTGGTGTTTTCTAAAAGATCTTGTTCATATATATAGTGTGGTGTTTGGACATTTTGTGTTTTGTTTGTTTCATTGTGTTTTTTACTTACTTGAAGTTGATGGTTTCTGATCTGACGTTTGTACTTAGTCAGCCATTTTTGTTGACGTTTTGTGTTTTAACAACATAATTAATAACACCACAGCGGATTGGAAAGCGAAAGTGGATTGGAAGTTGATACGTACGTGAGTTTTTGCTGTTTTTCAATCTATTGTATTTGTGTAGAAAGTGTTTTTGTGCATTTTCACGATGTTGTGGTATGCGTGAATTTTTGACAAGATGGCCGCTTTGTGTGTGGTTAAAAAAAATGACATTGTCATTTTTGGTGTTTTTTGTTGTTGTAGGCCTATTTGTGTCATTTCTTGGTGTTCCAAGAGTTTTCATAAATATAGGCCTATACATGTTTTTAGCAAAAAACACCCTCCCCCCCCCTTCCCCCAAAATAGGCGTGGTACGTGAATCGATACATTTACCGGTATTTTAAACGAGTGTTTCGACCATGGGAGGGAAAGCCTTCAAAGCACACAGTAGGCCTACTCGAAAACTGAAGAGGCCAACTTAAATACGAGACCTAATAAAAATAACCCATATTCTTTTGAGCAAGATTAGGCCTGGTCAAATTGTTTTACCGTTGTCAAACTTCCAAGAAATCGTCTCGAAATTCCACTGGGTGCATTTCTGAATCCTTTAATTCCTTGGAACACTGCTCCACCAATACATCCCATAGTGAACGCTCCTCCACAATCGTCCACGATACGCCATGGGCAAGGCTCTCGGGCATATTCCTCCATTAGTGCCTAGAATACAACAGTAACGTCAACTAATAGAGCCAACAATAGTATCAAGGCATTTAGTGGTAAAGCAAAGTTTTGACATTGCATTTGGTTTCATTTGTGAGGTGTAGCCTAGCTCTATTACCAGCACATTATTGGCAGGTGTGCCCAAGATCTATCAGATAAGCTCACTCAAGTGACATTGTGCAATAATAAGATAAGCCTAGTGGCCTGGACCATTGATGCCTAAAATATAGTCTAGTGAGCTATGAGCATTGAGACACTAGGCCTAAATCTCAATGAAGAGCATTGAATCATTCCAATTTCTAGTGTGTAAGACCCCGTTTACATTACTACTCAACTACTCTAGTAAGGTTAGGCCTACTGGTGTAAAACGATAGTAACTATTTTTGCGTTCACACTGTCAAATAGAGATTCTTGTTTACTAGAGGTTTTAGTTATATGATTTACCACGAGAGCAGATTATTTCGAATTATAGCCGTCTAACGAGCAACACTACAAGAATTACAAGGCTGTGCATTGACAGTTCATTTGGCACGTATTGTTGTTGTTATGAACATTATAACCTAGAAACATGAATAGGCATATTCATCGTCTAGCTGCACTTATAGCATTTACGTCAACTATTGTAACACGGCTGTGACATTTTTCAACACTTTGGAATTTTTTCTGAATGTCTGGATCCATATAAATTATAAATACTTGACAAAATGTCGTTCTCCTCCCCGGAGAAATAAACAATAATTTTCGGCACGCCAGTTGCTTTCTTCGTCGCCATTTTCTATCCAAAATGCACGACGTTTGTCCTTGTAGTGAACGGCAGTAGCAACTATCGAGCGTTTACACTAGTACATCTATTAGAGTAACCTTACTAACGGTAGTAAGTTGACTCTAGTAGCTTTTGTTACTAGCGTAGCAACTAATTTACGTTCACACACGGTAACTTACGATCGTAGGTGGGGTTACTAGAATAGTTGAGTAGTAATGCAAACGGGGTCTAAGAGAAGCTGTTCATGATACAGGATTGCAACATTTTACCTCAAAAGTATGTTAAGCCCACGTTCTAGAATAGAGAGGTATTGTATCGGACTATCTCCGTGCGTTAGAAGGCTGATACCAAGAGTGCTGCTTGTTCCACCAAAATCCATGTGGAACACTAGGTGAAAAGAGGCCAGTCAAGTGGTCGAGTTGACGTTTGACAGCCAATTAGCTGAAGCCCTGCCGCCAACAATGACATACATTTGGTGCGTGTATGTATAGTGTCTCACTGGCCTCTTGACACCTAGCATTCCACAAGGATTTTGGTGGAACTAGCAGCACTGTTGGTATCAGCCGAAATAGCTTCGATACAAGACCTCTCTATTCTAGACCGTGGTTAGGCCTATGAGATTGGCTTGGACACTGTAGCTGCCATGCAGCTTATGGGCCTAGCCTAACCTTGAGCAATCAAAAGACATGTACATTAATAACATGCAGTAGGTAGATATAGGCCCTAAGTCTAATAAATGTTCTGTATGGCAGTAATGCTTGAGGTTTTACATTGCAGAACCTCGATCAACTCACTTAATTATTCCAACGTATCAACTATACCTAGGCCTATAAACTTATACTTCGTGTTTAAATTGAGGATTTATTCAATGTCAACAATATTGATCGTTTGAGCTGGCAGCCATGTTGTGAACGGAACCGGAAAAGCTGTGCTTATTATAAAAAGAGCGGAGTTGAACGGTCGCTGAGGCCGTGATATTGCGCGACTATTTGAATTTTATTTAGATAGATACAGATAGATGGATACTTAGCATTATTGCTATTTTTTATTTGGTCACTATAAATTAATCACGGTAAAGAAATAATTATATAGACCTGATAAATCTTATCTTACTTAAATGCATTCAATCATTTTCAAATGCATTAAATGCATTTAAAACTTGAATGCTTTCAAAACTTTATTTTTATAATAATGTATTCTATACCTAGAAATACTTATACCTAGCTATAGCACCCAGGTAATACCCAGCAAGTACCGTTCCGAGTATTTAAGGACACAGTGAGGTGAAAATGAAAAGTCTCTCAAATAGTGAAATAAAGGAAAAATTTACCTTGAAGCAAATTTGTAATAAAAAAATTTAATTTTTGAAATTAAAAAAAAAATCGATGGGACGAACTTTGTCGTCCACCCACTAAAATGTTACATTTTATATAAATCACTACTACTTTCTCAGTTTTCATTATTTTTGTTCAATTTTTTCTTTCTATTTGTTCACAATACACCAAGGTTCAAATCTATGCATAGCTATTTCCAAAATCATTCTTATTTGAAACACAAGAAAAAATATTTATTCATTTTATATTTATTTGCAGCTGTGAAAATAAAAAAAATGGGTAGACCCATTCTTTAATTTGTTACCGATTGTGTCTTGAACATCTCCTGAATTTAATAAAAATCTATTAATTATTAAAGAAGGAGTAGGATTTTTGCTCCATAAATTATTGTGAATGATTGTTCAGAGTTATTATTGGTTGAAGTTCCAATAATTATCCAATAGCGTATATTTTAGGGTAGCGTTTCCACACATTGGTTGACTGAATAATTAATTGCTAATTACCTTTATATCACGTATTAATCATGTTAACATATTCAAAAAGCGGATAATCAAGACTCCATAAATAAATAATTAAAAAAACTCAAAAAATTTAGTTTCCATGGTAATTTCACCTCACTGTCCCCTTAACATCTTTATTGCCTATTGTTTTTGTCTGAGAAGTATAACTGTACAAGCATTTTCTTGCTATTTTTAGCTTGTCTTGATTTATTTTAGTTGGTTGTAAATTAAAACGATCAAGAGGCCGCAGACGTCTACAAGGCATGTACGCTTTTAAACTGCTTGTGAACTCTCACCATGCTCTCACAGCCGTACTTTTCAAAATATCAGATTGATTTTATTTTCATTTTGTTACTAATGAAAAAATCCACGATCATGCCAATACATAATTTTGATAAAATAAACATACTGAACCAGAGGCGCGGTAGACTGCGCAAACGATTATTCTTCATTTCATTTCATTCATTTTTAATTCCAAGTTGATAGTTACATTTTTGACTAACGTAAACATATACAAAAATCAGGTAAATGTACCATAAGCCTATATGGCAGGTCATTAATATTACATAAAGTATGTTAATAATAATATAGCAATGAATGAACATGTCATTTCCACGTATACTCTACAATCAATGCGAACATCTTATGTTATAAAAAAATGAGCATATACATAATGCACAGTATGGTGTTATTTTTCATAAATTCTCAACTCCATCTGATTGTCGTATAATAAAATAAAATGAAAAGTTAATGATAATAATGATATAATGTTGTTATGTTGATAAAACTCAAATAGTATAGATCCAGATACTTGTCTGGTCATAATATCTAATGAGATTTGTCATTTGCATCTGTCAAGTATTCATCAATGGTGTAAAATGATTTATCAACAAAATAAGTTTTGAGAGCCATTTTAAAAGTTTCGTTAGTCGACTTGTTCCAGTATTAGACGTCTAGGAATCCAAGCCTTCAAGAGGGACACTTTCATGACTGTGTTTTTGTAAATAAATACATAATTAGTTTGATTTTTATTTATTCATGTTGACAGAATTAAAAATCTATAATTACGCCAATACATAATTTTGACAAACATAGACTATATAGGTTCTGAGCTCGGCGCTGAATTGATTATTTGATCATTTGAGTTCGTGATAGACGCAAAATGACCTCGGTGTCGACGCGCCTCTAAACAGCGCCTTTAGGGCCTAATAGTGTTGGCCTATTCTGTTATGAGAGTCAATTTTGATAAAATTAATTTCATTACGAATTAATAGGTACACATTCTAAATGATAACACACTTTGTGAATATTGTAATTTGTAGTACGTTGATTATTGTGAATATTAATTTATTTTATCTACCTGTGTATGTATTCTATCTCGAGTATAGTTGTCGGCGCAAAATGACCTATAGATGTCGACGCGCCGTAAAACCAAAATATTAATTAATTTGAGTAGCCCCTATTATTATTCTGTGTATTAATGGCACCTTTCATATGATTTAGAGTCTTATTTTAATACTAAAGATAAGGGATATAGAAAAAATAATCGCATCAGTTTTGGTATTGATCATCTTTCAAGAAACTATAACTCCCGCTCCCCCTGTTGGTGTGTGTGAAGAAAGAACAGTTGATCGCTGAGCTTTTTATTATGTCACTCGCTCCTACTCCCATTCAAGGACCACCATCAGCAAGCATTTCAAGTCAGGTTTGACTGGGCGTGGCGTGTTTTATTGATCTGAGAGCGGATCAGAGATCAGTGGAGCGATGCATGCTTTCTCAGCTCAGTTACGTCATTGGCCGTCTGTGCGCATCTCTGCAGCACTAGCCACTAGCAGAGGTGCTAGTGTCACATAATAGCGCGTGAAAGACAGTAATGTAGTTCAATAGTCTTACTAATGATTTATCCAGACATCTGATTGGTTGGCTGACCGTTATCTAGCTGCAGCCTATCAGCTCTCGGAAGCCAGAATTCGTGGTTTCATTTGTGTTATTCGATGGCCACTACAGCGTGATGTCGTCGGGAGTATTTCATTGCTCCCAGAAAAGTGGTGAGATTGGGCGAGGGAAGACGGAAGTTACAATACATTCGATTTTCAGATTTTTGAAGGATGTCCGATGCTCACGACCTATTGAATATTGCCAACTGCTAAGGATAGGATAGTTATGCAACAGCATATTTCCAATTATAACTGATAGAACAACCACACCGTTTATGACTCAGTAACTTATACTAAAAATATCAACTTTATTTAGCAGTGCAGATCGTTATCTCTTAGATATCATTTCAATATTTTGCTATACTAATGAATATAGGTAATGAAAATTAAATTTAAGCAGTATATTTCATATCGCCAATTATGTAGGTCTTACTAGAAATGTCCACAAATAGATCTATAATGCACATTGACAGAAAAAATGCACGTACCTTTTCAAGTTTTTCAGCCACTAGATCTTAAATTCTAAGTATAAAATAGTGCATATTTCGTTATTTCATTATATTTTTAGTGCATTTTGGCCCTTGTATAGTGCATAAATGCATGCACATTTGACTATTTTTTTCTGTGCATATATATACTATCCTTGAATATAGGCCTATACTAGAGAGTAAATAATGATTTAAATATTGTAACATATTATATATAGCATATAGTAGCATCATGACAGTGATCATCAGTATATAACGTAAGCCTGTACCATTATTAGAACATTTTAACATGCGTATGCTTACTCTATAACCTTTAACCTAACAGAACCATATTGTTAACCCTTTATGGGGCAGAATGTTTGAGATTGCCCAAGAAACTTGAAAAATTGTATTCCAATATCTTGAGTAAACCTGGAACTAGTAGGTCTAAAGATCATTGAAAATCCATATTTTCAAAATTTTATAATTGAATTAAAAAATATACTGAATCGGGAAATTTGAGGTGGCATATTCATGTATATTATTGTATATTGTATGTTATTCAGGTATGCATGTGCTCATTACTCATTCACAGGTCTACACAAAGAATTCTTTCGTTCATTAAAAAAAAAAATTACAACAATTTAGTTTAGATATGGTATAAATATGTACCATTTGGTCATGTATTTCAGTTGGGCACGTTCACTTTAGGTATAGGGCGGGGTAATGACATTGGGTATGCAGAAAAGGCTCTTGGACGTGAGCTGGGGGAAGAGATGATTTTGTTTTTAGCAATTTGAGGTGGCATATTCATGTATATTATTGTATATTGTATGTTATTCAGGTATGCATGTGCTCATTACTCATTCACAGGTCTACACAAAGAATTCTTTCGTTCATTAAAAAAAAAAATTACAACAATTTAGTTTAGATATGGTATAAATATGTACCATTTGGTCATGTATTTCAGTTGGGCACGTTCACTTTAGGTATAGGGCGGGGTAATGACATTGGGTATGCAGAAAAGGCTCTTGGACGTGAGCTGGGGGAAGAGATGATTTTGTTTTTAGCTACCGATATTGGAAATAGATTATATTTTATTTTGAGTTTTCACATTTTTATCGCAGTCATTGTTGAAACAGCGGCATTAGAAATTGTGTTACCATAGGACCGCATATATTATTATTAAGACATGCCCGTGAGGCCTGGCCCTATATATAGTGTGCTCAGTTATTAAGGGACACCAGTAGGCCCTTATACCTAGAAAGTTCTGGAAATTTCTCCGTAAAAATGGATCTATTTTAATATTTTGGTTTCGATAACGGGCTTCCACTATATAGCCTACAACGTTTTCTGTTTTACATTGGTAGTGGACTATAATAACCATTTCATCGCAGGGGGCTTGCCGTTTCGCGTAAACCGTGGAAATACACATTCATAACTATTATATAATATTTCGTATAGGACATTATACTCTGAACTTCTCAACTGGAATTATTTTTTTGAGATCAACTATCAGCCAGACATTTGTATCTAAAGAACTTATTAGTTATTGATGGTTGCGTTTTTATTACAAACACCAATTATAGATGCAGATATAGTCTAAGCATAAACAAATAATTTGCTTTACAAAAAGAAGCATTGTTGGTGTAATTTATATTAATTCATATTGATTTATGGTTCCATTCTCTGTGATGTTTCTAATTTTAATTTCTTATTTAATAATCATGTCAATTATGATAATCTCAACCATCGTATAGTCATGCACAACTGTGAATGGGTATTTGAAATTTTTAATTTCAATTTGTTGGTTATTCTTGTGCATAACAAAAATATTAATAATTGATGTGCATTGAAGTCAAATCATTTGAGTAGCTCGTCTGAGTCAGCTAAGGCTAGCTGCTTTCGAAATTGAAGGCAAGTGTAGGACGTGCACCGCGGGTTCGAGTCCCGCATTTTCACGGATTTGTGTACATATCATTCACCCACCATTCGCACATTCGTACTCCCAAATAAGTTAGCTTAGCTATTACAAAAATCACTGGAATCCGATTTTCTCGCTCGCTCTTTTCGTATGGGCGTTTGAAACAAAGACACGGGCGATTAGGGCGTGTCCAAGACTCCAAGAGCAAACAGTTTAAGGTCAAAAGACAGATATGATCATAAAACTTGAACAGTGCAAGATATAAAATTAATAAATACATCATGAGATGCACATCACAATATTTGTCGAAAATGCTAATGACTCAAATTGTAAATTATAGTGGAAAAAGTGGAAAGATCACTTGTAGGTATAATAAATGTAGTCGATTTTTACCTCATCGCGAATACTGTTATACATACAAATAACAAGTAACCCGTTGTGAATGTTTATTATGGATCGACAGTATTTTAGAAGATTTCTCTGGATGCACGTTAGCAGTTTCACGACAATTTATTCATCCAGAGAGTCACTGTGATCGTTTATATGTTACATTGACTCTGAAGATGTTAGCCTTCATGTCACGAGGTAAGCGTGGTATGCAGGCCTGAAGTATCGCTTTAATTCAGACTAAATATGAATTTGTGGTCAAGCGATTAGCTAATATATAAACCTTTATTGAAGGCTATGTCATGGTATAGGCTTCTGTCACGTAACAAATGACAATTAACAATCATTACCATAGCAATACAGCGAACTGCATGGTGGACTACCAAATATTCTGATTGGTCAATTCCAACTGATGGAACTGATGATCCAACATTGATGATCAATTCCAACTGATGATTGTCTGTCTCTTTCAACAATGAGTGACGTCACTTGACAGAAGCCTATACACATGATTGCCGTTCGACACTGACACATAATAATAATCAAATACAAAATTAATGAAGTAGGAAAAACACACAATAATATAACAAATCACACATGAATGATTTATACAAAAATGATTGTAGAAAATAATGAGAGAGTAATAAACAGTAGCCTGATATGAAAAACGTTTGATTTGTCGAATTTATCCATGGTTCAGATCTTATTTCAACTATTTCTCAAAAATTGAATTAATTAGGCCTATGTATGTAAAAATGGTGTTTGGTCAATACGGTTATTCGAAAGCTTTTTTTTATTTATAAACCCAAAAAAAGAAGCCATCTCAAAAATTACTGCTAAAAATCACGACTTGAAATGAAGACAATTTCGAAAGATAACCCCGGCATCTTTCTATTAGTCTTCAGTGTGAAGCCACCTCTATAGTTCGTTATGTCCAACGTAGAGCGCTCTGTTCAAACAAAATTCTAGTTATACAATTACACGCTAGATGGTACTAACTGAGCCACCAGATAATGTGAAGATTTGCAGTAATTATTGACTATATTCTAGGCTCATGCTCATCTTGAAATATGTTTTTGTCTTCTCACCTATCAAAACCTTCACCCTATCCTAACCCTGACTTCATAATGATGTATCATAGAGTTTAAAACATAATTTGTCTTGAAAACCGTAAATCATGTTGAATTATATTTTTGGCTTCTCAGCTATCAACATCTCTAGTCCTCTACCCTACCCTAAACCCTGACTTCATATTTTTTAAACGTAATTTGTCTTGAAAATCTTATTTCTTCATACATTGATCCCAGCCAATGGATATGGTCATTGGTCAACAATTACTGCCAAATGACTCTACCCTACTTAATTTCTCGTAGGCCGCTAATGCGAAGTAGTATATATACTAGTATACTATATCATTGTTACATTGACATTGTTTTTAATGATTTTCTGACGCTATTGACAGAATGTGTAACAAGAAGTTGTGATTCACTCCTGACGATATCTCCATCCCAACAACAATCTCACAACAATGCAAAAACTGTAATGTTTGAATACTCATGACCTACGTCTATAGGCCTACCTACTGCAACTTGGCCTGCATTCTCATAGGTCTATTGACAATGTCAACTAGGTCTCGTACTATTAATTGCTATTGAAACATAATTATGTTTGAATACTAATACTCGATATATGTTTTTATGTTTTATATACAATATGTATTATTTAAATATATGTGAATAGATATTGTTTTGAACACATCTGGAAATAACCATTTTTATGTTAAAAGGAGACGTACGGGTGCGGGACCTGTAGACCTGGACCAAGTTTATTCATTCACATCAGCCTACATCACTTGTTTTACTTCCATGGACCACGGCAATTGCAGAAGAAGTATATATAATCTTTCCTATCAGTTTCAGGAATCCACTCTTTCCATACTTATTTACTTTTTGGAATCCTATGTAGACTGTATAAGGTTTCAAGCAAGGACAATCTTCATGCAATTGATTAGTATGTTCAGAACATGTTGCCTTTTCAATTAAACCCCAGTTTAACATATAACTCTTGTGGTAACTGCACACGTTTTCCTACTCATAGAATACAAACAATTTGACAAACCACCCAATAACTAAAATAGACAATAACTGTAGGCTACGTCTATTTTAGGGTGCATGTCCATTTTTAAGAGAGATAAATCCGGGACATCAATGCTACGAAGTTAAGAGTCAAAATCATTCCATACCAAATTGTATGAGGGGGTGGGGTATTCGGCGGCACAACCTCCCCGCAGGGAAATATTTTGAATTTGTAGCATTCTAGTTATGTTTGGGTGTTTTATTCAGTTATACAGAATGTTTCATATGTTTTTCTCTATATTGCAATTGTATACCGGTACATCATAATACTCCATGGGGTAAAACGCATACAAGTTATAATGCATGGTGAGAAGTAGGTCCAAGTTTTTTTAATTTGATGTAAAATTCAGGATGTGATTCAACTAATATTGCAGCCTTTTCAAGTCGGTCATTTTGTGAGTTAGCGTTGAAAACATATTTTCGTGTCCTCATGATTAAACCCAAATAATATCTCACACTATATATACAGACATTACTGAATTGAAAGGTAGTCACCAATTACAATTACAACGTGGATATGATGAGATGGAGAGACCGCGTTTGTAAAATGCAAGGTGCGTAGTGGTTGGACTTTGAACGAGATATAAACGCAACAAAAGTATGCATTGCGTCATAGATCAACAAACAACAATTTCAACAACTCTCTGAAGTACTATGAAATAGCATGTAGTGTTAATAGTAGTATTCAAAATTCAAAAATAAAAGTGAGGTTAAAGAAGGAGAATTTACATAGTGTGTTAATAATACCTATAATTAACTTATATGTATATTTCTGCCATTTTCATGAAACCGGGTCATTTGATGCATGGTCCCAAGAACATTTCTGGGGACGCCGGGACAGAAAGTTCAGAACAAGGATAATCACGAAAAAACCGGGACGTCTCGTCACTCTAGCCTATTCACGTATTTGCTTGGTGCAAAACTGTCGTTTGTTGACAATAAATGGAAAGCAATAATGGCGGCTATATGTCTATGCGCGCAAAGTATAATGGTAGGCCTAAACACGGACGTCGTTAGGATTTGTGTATTGGGAGAGCGCACAGGTAACATGAATAAAATGACCGCCCAGCTGGACATCTGCCACGCGCAAAAAGGGGATCTGGTGGGGGAAGCCCCCCAGAAGAGCCCCGCAGGGAAATTTTGAAAGTATGGACATTTTTAAAGTGTTTTTGCGATTCACGAGTGGTTTTGGAGTCTTATAATTGCATCATCATGGACATTTTCGAAGCTATACTTTTGCGATTTCTCTCAGCAAAACCCCGCAGGTAATTTTTTGAAATGAACTCATGTCATTTTTTAAGTGATTTTTGATATTCACAAGCGGTTTTGGAGTTCAATGATTGAATCACTATGGACTTTACTAAAGTTATTTTCAATAGTATGATCATTATGATCATTTTCGAAGCTATTTTCGCGATTTCTCCCAGCAAAATTCCCAGCAGTGATTTTTTTGAAATAGGGTCATTTTTCAAGTGATTTTTGCGATTCACGAGCAGTTTCGGAATCTAATATTTGAACCATTATCGAAAATAAAAAAATAAGTGTTGAGTAATGGAGTGTAAACTGATACAGTTCATATTAACAAGTCATCAACTCATCATATTTTATTGTGCAGTGTTTATTCGTAGGTCAACATTATATATTTTTAAAGGAGGATAAGTTATTGGGGGAGGGGGGGGGGCGCAAATGTCGATTGGGGGGGGGGGGGGGCGCACGCCCCCCCTGAGACCTCCTAACGACGGCCCTGGGCCTAAAGGAGGCCTATAATTGATGAAATAAAATCAAGTCCGAACTCCGAAGGGTTGGTTATAGTTTATTGCAGATTATAGTCGACTGGTAGGCTATACGGCATGCAGCCGTACAATGAATTCAAAATATTAATATTTTATTCAATATTTTTCTGGTAGGCCAGATTGCGGGTATAGTGCACAATTGTTTAGTTAGGCCTGGATAGAAGTAAAAGTAAGCCAAATGAAATCAATCATTATACATACCATGAATTCTGGTATATACTGAAGTTTACTGGTAGGGCATTTGCATGCAGGTAGAGATAAGCAGAACTTCAAACATTTTGAACTTGTATGGTGGTTATTCAGCTTGACATGTGGAGTATACGCCCCAAAAAACGAACCGTATTAAAGGTACGTTCATACTACTACGGCAAAACGTTTTTGCCGTCACGGCTGGTCACGTGAACCAATCAGAAACTTGCCGTACCAGGCGATACGGCACTGCCGTCCAAGTTGAATTAACTTTAACTTTCTGCCGTACGGCTAGCTCGCCGTGATGCGGTTTGTGACGTAGTCGACCTAATCACGGCCCTGTGCATGCTCAGACCGCTTTTCCTACGCACTGTGGGTGTAGAACCAACTGTTCAGCGGTCGACTCTTTTTGGCGCGTCAACTCTTTTGATTGTTCTCGTCTTCTAACCTCATTTGTGGTATGAGATTGTAATATTTACCAAATCTTTCTCGGTTTTGAAAGATTGGACGAGTATCCCATCTTCTAGATCTTCTTTTCATTCTTTTCCTACTCCGTAAATGTGCAGCTGCAGCTAATAATAGTGTTTTCAGTCTCAGAAGAAGTGGAATTAAGTAACTTCTCACTGTTGTCGTCCATTTTGACAGATAGCAGACCGTGCTCACTTGCCGTCTGACGTTTACCGTAGTACTCTGAACGAAAGAATAAAAACTTGTGTTTACCGCAACAGAAAAACCGTACATGCGGCAGGTTGCCGTAGTAGTATGAACGTACCTTAAAAGTCTCGCATTTTCACACAAAATTGAACTTATGTTCTGATGAGAGACATTTGTAATCATACTCTTTTATGAATTCAAACTAGGTTTTTCGAAATGTTCATATGAAAATTGATATAAATTGACATTTTCATAAGAATCACACCATTTTCAATTTCAAAAATGAAGTTCAATTCAATTAGTTCCTATAGTCCCTTAATGTTATTGCTGCGGGAGCGGCCACACCAATATTTACGTTTTATCTGGGTATGAATGACCAGAAAGAAACGATATAATTTGAAAATAAATATATACACAAAAATGTATGGTCATACGGTCAACATTTTGAGAAACAATTGAAACGATCAATGGTTAGGCCCCCCAACAATCGCTCACCCACAAAAACAATTTGCAGCCTCTTCACCAGTTCTGTTTTAATGTTTTTGTTTGTATCATCTCCGTCCTGCTTCGACACTAAGCCTTGTGAATATAGGACTAACCGACTAACACAGAAGGAAACCTGATTTCTGAAGATTAATCGCTAGAACATAATATAGATAAATGATCAAAATAGAAATGTATTCCGTATTATTTCATTGGATACCATAGTGAAAACTTTCATTTATATTGATTTCAATACTACGAATCACATATAATGAATCAACTCGATGAATTGGAGTTATACCATTCACCATAAAATCGTAGACTTATAATAAATAGTAGGCCTAACTTGCATGGTTGTTACTATTATAAGTCCAAACTCACGTAACTTTTTCGGGTCTCACACTCATTTTACAGCATACAGGTTCTTTCATGTCTTGCATTTTTATACGAAGGTTTCATTGCAATGCGATGAACACTTTTCAAAATTTCGAATATTTTGAAATGATTTTGAAAAATGTAGATGGAGAAATTTTCTACTCGATTGTCAAATAATGTATTTGATCTATGCACGCAAAATAAAACAGATACGTAATTTTTAAATATTGCTGGGCTTAAACTATATAAAAGCATTTATACAGTTTGAAATAGAATCCATTAATAATATTGTAACAATTTGCACAAAAACGTTGAAAACATCAGACAAGAGATTGAGTCTGACGGTGGTCGAGTGACTAGCACACTGAACCGTCTTTCAGGTTATTGGGGTTTGATTCCTACCATGGTCGACCATCCTGACAGAGGTTTTTCTTGGTTTCCCTATATGTCGTTCAAGTATATCCTGAGATAGTTCCTCAACAACAGACCACGATCGACTCCTTCCCACCTTCCGAAAATACCTGATAAAAATACCTTTCATCTAATCATCCCTTCATCCACCGACGCCAATAGATCCTAATGATCGAACAATATAGTACGTCGTTAAACCCAATATATATATATATATAATTATATATAGACCTACACAAAAAGTTATCAAGGCTTAAAAAATATATCTACGAAGAGTAAAGAAGAATGTTCACATAAATTATGAGAAAAAGTTTCCACCAAAATTTTGAAGAACTTGCCACCAATTTTGAGAAGGCGAGCAAAATTCATCTTCGAAAAATTCCAACAAAGATTCTGAATTTGTTTTTGTAAAATTCAGAAAATTATTCCAAACAAATATTTCCAAGTATCATACAAAAATTTAATTTAATGATTTGGAAAAATCGATCAAGGAAATTTTTTTTAAAATTACTGCAAAATTCTATTCTTCGTTACATCGTTGAAAATCAGTTCAAGACGGTATCGATGGAATGAATGTCTGACATGGGATCTGGAGTCGAATAAGTATCTTGTCCAAATTTAATAAGCGTATTAACTTATTCAATACATTACAGAACTTCACATGAATTATAGCATACTCCTAAAAAATTGTTCGTTATGAAGTATGTATATGCATGAGACAACTTTTTATGAAATATTCAACTCCCCCCTCCTCCCCTCTCGCAATCCCTGGATAAAATCTAGGTGTCGGTAATAATGAAATCCTACTGGTAAAGCCTGCGCCGAGTAGATGCGCGTGTTTCCTCGACGATATGTCCGAATCACTCTGACACAATAATTACACAAACATGAGCTGATTACTGATTAGACCTAAAAAGTCATCAGGAAAGCATGATAATTAATTTCATGAATTAATTTCATAAGTTATACAGCTTGGAAAGAAAGTAACAGAATTAAAATGATTGTAAACATCTGAGAAGACCTATGCCCAAACGTCGACATAGCTATATGTTATGACGTGAACGACAATGGCGGTTGTCGTGACATCAAGGTTACAAGGGAAGCTGTGTCATATTTCACTCGGTTGTACAAGAATCAAGAATAATATAGAACAGTTGTTCTGGATGAAAACTGATGAAGAAATGGGAAACTATTTAATAGTAGGCCCTTGTATTCAACTATTCATAAGATTTTTCAACGTGGTGTATAGGCCTATATGTGTAGCGTTATATTACTCTTCAAAATAACATTGATAGGTGAATATCTATTTTTGTGATGGTCTTGTGCTGAAAGAAATATTGTTTCTGATCAAATCATCAATATATAAAAAAATGATATGTTCAAGGCTATATCTACAATTCTTCACTTCCTGATGATGTTATAACCTACTCGACATGACATATATTGATCTGGAAAGTCTGAAAAGAAAATGTAAATAATTTATATTTACGTTTCTGAATATTATTCCAAATTCGGTCTTCCAGCAAAATATAATCAATGTCGACTCTACACTGTCGTCGACATTGTCGTTTTTTAAAATTATTACAGTTCTTTGCAGTTGGAAGGTTCTACCACCATGCAGGCATGCATG
Source organism: Brachyptera risi (assembly GCA_964007535.1). Taxonomy (NCBI): domain Eukaryota; kingdom Metazoa; phylum Arthropoda; class Insecta; order Plecoptera; family Taeniopterygidae; genus Brachyptera; species Brachyptera risi. Next base: position 44,827,217 of record OZ023327.1, on the reverse strand, counting down.
CCTCACAGCTCTTATGATGTCAACTGGCTTGAACGGGAGCTTGGTGGATGGGGGAGGCAGGTCCCTTGCTGGCCGGCGGACCACTGATAATAATGATGGATCACTTTTGAAAAAGGAACGCGCGCTTGGAAAAAAGTTTAGTAATATCCATCAGGACTCGGTATAGTAGTAGGGATGATGGGATATATATATATATATATATATATATATATATATATATATATATGTATATATATATATATATATATATATATATATATATATATATATATATATATATATATATATATATACACATATATGTATGTAAATACAAATACGTACATTTACACACACACATATATATATATATATATATATATATATATATATATATATATATATATATATATATATATATATACATATATATATATATATATATATATATATATATATATATATATATATATATATATATATGTATATATATATATATATATATATATATATATATATATATATATATATATATATATATATATATATATATATACACATATATGTATGTAAATACAAATACGTACATTTACACACACACATATATATATATATATATATATATATATATATATATATATATACACACTCCAATTTATTGATGCGGAAAGGAAGATATAACGGGTCAAGGGAACAAAGCAAATGAAAATAGCTTTAAATTGTCACGATTCACGACTGCACAGATATTATGATGAACAGGTACCTGTTGGCCAAGATGCATTGAGGGTTGCGTTGGTTTGCCGCCGGGAGATGGTGCCTTCACTTATCTTGAAAACTCATACCATTTCGTGAGGACTTTTCTGTGTAATATGGATCGCTGCTCTATGTGGTGATGTTTTGTAAATTTGTCGAAACGTGATGTGATGCCTTTTATATACCTCAAATATTGACATCTTGGATGCAGTGCATGTTGGCATCCAAGATGCGGTGCATGTTGACATCCAAGATGCGGTGAAAAGAAACAAATACGTAATGGGCAATTATAAGCAAGGATATTTACTGATAAATCAAATATGAATACTTATTCGTTTGGGACATGCGAACTCGGGACTTCTCACACGATTTCGATTACATATATAGATCGTCCAGATGTAAGTTACTAGTAATATAACTTGCGTTACTATATCAATTACTTCACAGTTTGAATGATGGACAATTATTTAACCTCACTATCTCCGTTTTACTTCTTACGAGACTGTTTCAGACAACTGAGCAAAAGTGAACGTCATTACACGTGTACTTATAAACAAAGTTAGTTCCTTTTATCACTACTACCTACGCACAGTCAATAGTACTTTAAATGTGGACAGTGAATTGGTACATATTTTTAACACGGGAGGGATACGAAGTGAGGACACCATCTCAACCGGCAAACCAACGCAACTCTCAATGCATCTTGCTGTTGGCCTATCCATAAGAACATGGGAAGTGTTAGAGTTTTTCATCCGGACTTGGTGTAAGTTTATTTCTCATCGACCTTCAGCCATGCCTGAATTCCCAGTGGTATTGTCCACACTTGTGTCCACCCCGACTGCACATGTGTATTGCTACCCCTTCCTTCCTTCTTGCTTGACCAATTCTTGTACACCCTCTTTTCTGTCGTTGGTTGGAGTGTGACATCTTCATGTTTGCATCACTTGTTTTCATGCACGGCTCTGGAAGAGGGGGGGGGGGGGTATTTTTTGCATTGTCATTCAAATTATACATGTAAATTTTCAAAATTCTTGTTCAATACAACTTATTGAGTTATTGTTGTGAAAATTACAATTATGGTGATGTAGTTAGGAATATCTTTTGTGAAATCTGGCATAGAGAGAGCATACCTTGTTCCATTTATCCTGTGCTGTCTTATTCCTGCTGGTTTACTTAGTGAGTATTAAAATGTGTTTATGATTATATCAATATAAATATATTGTATAGCATATGTAGTATTATAGCAATATCACACACATTGCGCACTGCACAGTCTCCACCCGTTAACTACATAGACGTCAAATATTGCTGGATATAATAATTATTCTCTCAGTTGAAAATTTTGAGTAATCTCTTGCATTCTTCAAGTTTATGTATCTACTGAGTTGAAGCCCGTTTTCGGTCATTTTAAATTTATTGTGGTGACTCCAAACCGTATCGAGATAGATGTGAAAACAATACATTGAAAAGTGTTTGAGATAGATGTGAAAACAACACGTGGAGTGTTAGGTCGCGTGATATTGACTCCAAGACAAGCTTACACCGAGGTGCATTAACTTGGCGCCCACCGCCCACATACTTGAAATGTGTTTTTTTTCTGAAGTTATATTGATATGTGTTAATTTTGTGCTGAAATGTGCTGCACAAATTCGTTGTGTGCTGTTTCCGTATTCTAGTTATTCCAATTTCAATGTGGGAGCGCCAGGTTATAATGCCAAGTAAAAATGCCCCCCCCCCCCCCACACTTGAAATGCATACTTTCAAATGTTGCTGAAATGTGCTAATTTTGTGCTGAAATGTGCTTTAAAAATCGTTTTTTGCTGATATCGTTTTTTTCGTTATTCTGAATTTAGTGTTGGGGAGCAGAGTTGATTGTCAGCCCCCTCACTCACATTTGAAATGTATACTTCTGATTGAGTTTTTGGAATGTGCTCGTTTTGTGCTAGAATGTGCTGTTGAAAAATCGTTTTGTGCTGCTACCGTTTTTCAGTTATATTCCAATATATCAATGTGTGTGTGTTTGCGGAGAAGGGGGGGGCACAAATAATGTCAGCCTCCCTTCAAATTTGAAACGTGTATTATTTATGAAGCTATCGGAATGTGTTCGTTTCCTGCGGCAATGTGCTGCAAAAAGTTGTGTTGGGAAAAAGTTTTCGATATTTTTTCTCAATACATCTTCTCTTTCTTCGATTTCCTTCATTTTTTTCATTTTTCCAACAAATCTTCCTTGCTATTTCTACCTGAAAATGAACTTGTGTCTAGAGGAAAAAAGAACTCCGGTCTTTATCCGGTGCATGGCTCTTTTTGTTTGATTCGTCTTTGTCGTCTTACAAACTCTTCCTCTCTTCTTCGTCTATTTCTCATTTATTAATATATTATTATATTCTTGATTTTATATTATAAAAATGTGTCTGTTGTTTTGTTTACATAATCATTCTTCACTTGATTATTTGAAATATTCACTTGATCGCGGCCGGATTTAATTTACATCCTAGTATTTACTTCGACGACTGAGAAAAACCACAACAAATCAACAATCAGGATGAATGATGAAAAGAAGGGACAATTTGTCACGGATAAATCTCCTGGCAGAACTTCCGCAAGAAGATTCAATTCATCAGGCGTTCCAATCCAGTAGTACAATTCGTCAGCTCACTATACAAGCACCAAGAAAGCGCATAATCGCCAGATAGACACAGCGGTGTGGACAACTCGCCAGTCGTCATGCAGACCCATACTAAATGGGGAATAACTGATGAGCTGTAGCAGCACAAAATGATTTTCAACAGCACATTTCAGCACAAAACGAGCACATTTAAAAACATCATCAACAATATACATTTCAACTGTGTGTAGGCTGGCATTAACCTGCTCTCCCCATTCCACATTGATTGTTTAATAGCTATAAAACGGTAGTAGCACAACGATTTCACTACAGCACATTTCAAACACTCAGTCAGAAGTATACATTTCAAATGTGAAGTACCATTAACTTGGCTTCCCCATACTAGATGTGGAATCACCAAAAAAACAGTAGCACCACAAAATGTTTTTTACAGCACATTTCAGCACAAAACGGGCACATTTCAACAAAATTATAAAAAGCATGCATTTCATGCAAATGTGGGCTGAATCAACTCCTCCCCCCCCCCCCCCCTCTCACATTTGAATAGGAATAACTAAAATTGGTCAGCACAAAACGAATATTTTGCTGCACATTTTCAGCACAAAACGAGCACATTTCAGTAACTTCGGAAAAAATACACATTTCAAATGTCGGGGGGAGGGGGAGGATGGTTTGTGTAATGTCACTATTGGTGAGAGGTGGGTTGCATACCTGCTAATCGACTGGTTAAATTATTTGTTCAAATTGATGCAGTGCGATAAGTAAGTTTACACTGTTGAGTCAAGTCTTATAAAATGGGCCACTCTAACCATAGTTCGAATGAACTATGAGGGTTCGCAGGACCTTCAATATTCTCAATCTTGAATTAATCAAAAACTCTCTGAACAATATCTTTCTAGATGCAGCGGCAAATCACATTGTTGTGATGCCTTTGATTGGTTGCAATCTTATAGGCACAATATCTCTGTAGTTCAATAAAAGTCAATCGGCTGTTAATTTTTCGTCTCCTAGTTACCTGTGTTATTTAAATGACTGATCAGTCGATTGGCTATCAAAGTATTTGCCGAACTAAATGCCAGGGCTTTAGTGGCTGTCACTGACTAAAAGATTGGCGTTGCTGTGACTCGTTGAGCATGCAGTTATCATCATCATATTCATCATCATCATCATCATCAATAAATAAAACGACCATAATGGAACCGTCTTCTTTTCTACATGTCATTTAATTGGTATTTTACATAGGAACATTCAACATGTTATTCAGAGAATAGATACTGAAAACATCAAACCGCACTTCTACATTGATCAGTCAACTACTCTAGAGCTAATAACTATATTGTATATACTATTTATTAATGCTACATGGCTAGTAATTCGGAGCAAGTGAATCAGTCGGAGAGTGCTGCATTGTGTCACCGATATACAACGAACAAGAACAATTTACCAACTAAAGATGGGACGACTTTTGATCATAATATATTATATAAATAGAACATTTTCCTGACAAAACTCATACAGTCACTCTTTCCATCCATACATAGTACATCACTAGATTGCTATACAAAACTTCACCCTTAGAATGTGAAAGAATAACACATGTGTTATTCCAATTGTTGTTTTTTTATATAATTATATAGAAACACTCGTTGTTTTTTCTCTATTATAAGACTGCACAGCGTCACCGGGATTCTATATAGGTCGTTGTTGTTCACTGTGTGTTGGTGCCGTAGAGCTGCCGATGCCAAACAGCGTTGGAGATGCTGAGTGCTTTGGTGGTACCGGACGGCTAGTATTGGTTTGGAAGCAGACCTGGCGTATAGGTAACGAAGATACTAGACTATAGGAACATAAACTGTAGGCCTATTTACATCTGTTGATCGATATAAGGGAAATTGCTTGGGTGGGTGGATCAAAACTGAGTCGCAGTAAATATAAATTCATCCAATTTATCATTATTTATAAATAAATATATATGAATATATAATTATTTCATTAATTATGTCAGTCACTATAGTGCGCTGAACTGTCCTTCAGAAGACCGAGACTCGATTCCCTTCATACTGGACTGTCATGTGTGAGGGTTTTCATAGTTTTTCTCAGTCCTTGAAGACTTGAACTGAATACTAAAAAAGAAAAAAGTTCCTCAATATTAGGCCACTGATGTTTCCAATTCTCATAATTTCTGCAGACTAAAGAGGGCTATTCACTTAACAGATTAGCCTCACACTGATCGATAAAAATTTAATACAATAAGATCATATATGGACCTATATATAATATATATATATATATATATATATATATATATATATATATATATATATATATATATATATATATATATATATATATATATATATATATATATATATATATATATATATATATATATATAAGAAAAACTAGACAAATCAATATTCAGTTCAATCAAACATTTGAATATGTTGTTTGAAATTTTTTCATTACTGACACAACTTCTACGTTTAACAAGACATGTCTTCTAAATTGTGATACATTCGTCACTTTTCAAGTTTGACTAACGGCGCTCAGATCATATAGGACGCTGAAAATGATGGAAATGAAACACACAGTTCGGGTGAACGATGTGAAAATTAGGCTTGTTGAAGTCATATTCTATTGTCTTCTTCCGACCAATGTCAGTACCAGCTCATTCTACCAACCAACAGCCACAGCTTAACTTGATATCACAATTATTTCAGATTATTTATCTCTACAATATATAGATTGAGAGCTCTAATTGTCAAGTACCGCTGTACCACTGTGCAAAACAATATTCACTGTGCCTAATCATACGGGTAATTACTACAATGCAAACCCAGTAATACGTATGGACTAAGCATAGATCATAGATGTGCTACCATTACAGTTCATTATAATAGCAGAAAAAGGTTCAATTTCCCGTTCAAACCTGCAATCCACTCGCCTATTCCTGCAATAAGTAGGGAATTTCGACGCCAGAAAGCGCGAGAAGCGGGCTGGCAACAACCAATCATAATCTACAATCAAGCCTAGTCTGACGACAGACTGACTTGGGAAACACTTATACTGCCTTGTGCACTTATACTGTACTTACTGCTTATGCCATTGCGCTTACATTGTTTTATGAACACTATCAATTCCAATATCGGTTGCTGAAAACAAAAACTTCCTGCCCCATAACCCATGGCCAAAAACCTTGATATAATATTTTAAAACAAAAAAATGGAGCGGGACGCCTGAGCAGAGCTAGGTGTTGCCCAAGTCTGCCCAACTTATTCATCAATACCAGCCCGCTTCGTGTGTTTTCCAACATTCTGATTTCATACAAATTGCAGACAAATCGGCGAGGGGATTGGAGGTGTGTGCTGTGCTGGAAATGTCATTTCGTTCTACCATAAGCGTTATTTGTCTCGGTAGTATATCTATTGTCTATGGACTAAGACAGACTTATAGAATAGTATAAGCTATATTCTCATTGGTATAGGGTACAATGATGGACACTTTCTACACTCAAACTATACACGAATAAGTTAATGATTTACATCTTACAAATACTAATCCCTGAGGTGAATAGACGTATGCCGTGGGTGCCAAGTTGCCTCAGTGCTACGGTGCCACGGTGTCACGGTGCCACGGGATCCTCTCTTACACTGCGAGAGAGGCTTGCGAGTCATGTGAAAGAAGATGTAGGAAGGCAAAGCGGGACAAACGTATAGGTGCAGGGCTTAAAATCAGTGCTCTCAAATGCTGTAACGACTCAAATGAGTACAATTTTAGACAGCTAAACGAAGACAGATTCGTTTCAGGAAAGAAATGATATAACATATAAGAAAAGTGATTATAAACCTCGATCACTTTGAGAAAATATATCCGAACCTGATGTTGGGCAGATATGTGAAAATTTGTAGATATTTCAAATAATTCATTTCGTCATATTTTGTATAATTTCTTCCTATTGCGTTGTTCTTACAATTAAAAAGAAAATACTGAGCTAATTTTTACCATGAGTGATTATATCGATTTTGCCCAAAACTACACAATTCTGTTTGTGTATGAAGCTATATATGTGGGGGGAAAGTTTGAATTTATTTGATTCCTCATTTTAACCCTCTCCGGATCGAGCACAATACGTTTTGCAGTATCTGAAACTGAGCTGATACATTTTCACGCTCATAAAAATTTTTGTTCGCAAAATAAGTCTTCACTTGCATGGAGGTCTCAAGATTAGTGAACAGAATAAATGACCGAAATAGTCGTCGCTGTCGCATTGGACGAGGACATGATTTTAGGCTGTGCAAAAAGATGTTTGCCCCGATAGTGGCCCAGTTTGGTGCAGAGACTATATCGCTGCTGAATGGCTGAATGGCTGACTGATTAGTGCTGATTGCTGGGCGATGCTTCTTGACTGTTCTCATTACTCAATGGTGGTTGCGTGACGTCACTAGCTGTGGGCGAGTTACTGCCGCTGCCGCTAGACGCGCCAGGGCCATTCGTGATTGGTTCGCTTGGTATCAAACCCTCTTTCATACGCTTCTTCTGCTTCATACGTCTGTTTTGAAACCAAATCTTCACCTGAATGGAACACACAGTAACAATCTATATACAAATTGAAATTTTTCAATAAATCCCAATTTAGTAATACTCTTGACTTGACTTTTCTCTGCTTTCATTACAAACAAGAGATGAGTTCGCTTGTCATGCTTTCGAAACATATCTATCCTTACTTTACCCTGTCTGACCTAATCTAACATATGTTTTCCAAACATCATCAATGCATAGTTTTATTCAGTATCAATTCAAGTATAGACTAAGAAGACTGAATAAATGTTCAGTTGAAGAAATCGATAACTGCGGTTTAATTATTCTAAATTTGGCCATCCATCATTAACATTTTAAAAATGTGTTGAAAATGTGGATGGATCAGTAGGCTATATAGATGTGTAAGGAGGAAAATTATAATCATAATATGCTTTTCCGGAAAATTCTCCCATTTTCAAATGTTACACATTTATATCTAGCAAACAAGGCTTATCTTACAGCTTGGCCTATAGCTACATGTTATTTGTTGACATTTGTAGAGCTATAAGTTAGAGGTACCGTAATATATATAAAACTGATCGCTATTATGAGGTCTGGAGTCTACTCTGATATGTGATTTATTAATTTTGAGGTTAGGCCTAATTCATTTGTATGTAAAAATATTATGTAGGCCTACACCTTTTTTCGTTTTTTCTCTTTCTTCTTTTATGCTGCTTAACGACCTCACCAATAGCTAGCTGTTATACGGGCGTACGAATGAGCGGGTGATAATGTAACGATGAAGTGATGCGAAAGGACGTTAACAAAAACCCATCCCGTATGCGGGACTCGAACCCACGCCCGACCTGACTTCAGTTTCTACCGCAGTAAGCGATAGTTGACTGAGCTACGAGGGCGGTCCGACTAAACCACGGAGTCATTTTTCTCTTTTTTTCTAATTTGTCAAAGATTTATTACTTTCATGTATTTAATTTATAGGAATTTGTGTATTATTTCATGGGAATAGTCCACAGCACGATTCATCATTCAATTGAAATGCAAAAAAAAAATATAAGCAACTCATTCATTAAAATCGATTTCGATGAAATCGATTTTCTCAAAAGTACTTTTCCATAAAATGAAATAAATTCCTCATTTGGCGATTGAAGAAGCCTTCATCTCCAATAAGCAATCAAGTTGCATCTCAACTCAAATGTGCGTGGCGGGGTATAAGACTTACCTGTGTTTCATTGAGCTGTAGCGCACTGGCGATCTCGATACGACGCGCCCGCGTTAAGTACTTGTTAAAGTGGAACTCTTTCTCGAGTTCAGTGAGTTGTTTGTTGGTGAAGTTCGTGCGACCCGTGTTGTTTAACGCGTTATTCAGGCCCATTGCGGGCCCCATGGAGGGATGTGGGCCCGACGGGCTGGCAAGGCCCACCGAACTGTATGAAGGGATCGGCAGACCTACGCTGTAATCGTTGATCGATGGCGATGGTTTTGGGACTGAAACAAAAACAACGGAACAAGATTAAGCGATGAGTTCTAGCGAGATCATGAGCTTTTCCTGTGCTTCCAATTCTTGCCGTTTGATTAATATCACTGATTTATGTGGCAATAAATGTTTATTCAATTTGGTGGGAAATTAAATAAATCTGACGCAATAGAACAGCAAGACTTGTGAAAATACTGATATATCTTATGACGTACCTATTTGACATAACTTATCGCTTACTTCATGCTGTTAACTGCGTTTCATGAATAGCCTATACTTATTGTAGAATACGAATGAAGATCCATCCTGAATTGGGCAACTGTCAGACGTTGAGGCGTGAAGTTCCGCAACAACTTCCAATTTCCAAAAAAGTATCATCAAAGTTTCCTGAATTATATATAGTAGGCCTATATGAACATTAATGGTGCGCGTAATCCCCAATGCCCGCATAGATTTCATGCTTATTCCAACTAAGACGTGATGGCCGAAAACTGTCAATTTGGTTCATTTTTTCAACAAAAAACTGAAAAATGTTATTATTCATATTTTAACATTAGAAATATTGATTGAATCATTGCACAACCTATTTCATTGTTTTATCTCCGAAATATAAAAAGTTACCATGACTTTTATTAATGCAGATGCAAATGCAAAATTACGCAATTGTCAGATTTTGAGACGTCCCGCTACACCATGTTCAGCATCGATTTTGAAAAAGCACTATTTCATTGTAGTTTTCATCGTTCATGAGAATACCATAGGATGTTCCCCAATGTTCGTCTATACTTCAGGGTTATCCGAGTAAGACGTAATAGGCAAAAATGGACCAGTTTGATCTGATTTATTATACGGGACGGAGAATCAAAAACGAAAAATGTTCATTTACTTAATAATGAATAATTGAATGTGTGCATCCATAAACAGCTTATTTCATAGTTTCACTTCTGATACGTGAAAAGTTATCGTTTTCTTTTATGATTATACAGATGCAAATTTAAAACTAGGCAATTGTCAGACTTTGATGTGTCTCGATGCCACGTTTCGCCCTGCATTGTGGTGACAGTCCTGGGTTAACTCAGGGTTTAACGCTCGACCAAACAACTTCGACGTTGAACCCCGATGTAACTATAGTCCTATATGATTAAGAGAAAATCATTTATTGATGGGATCTTTATTTTGAAGATAAAAACGACCACGAAGATCCAGCTTACTTCCGTTTTGGAAATATAATTGCCGAAAATGAAATGAGTATTACAGTATTGGTAATACAATCAATGATAATAAATAATAGTGATGAATGAAAAATAAGAATTAGAATTTGATTTGAAGTTATTATAACGTGTTGGATGTCACTATATATATATATATATATATATATATATATATATATATATATATATATATATATATATATATAATATATATATATATATATATATATATATATATATATATATATATATATATATATATATATATATATATATATATATATATATATATATATATATATATATATATAACGGTTGGAGAGCATGAGGAAATTTGCGCTTTCGCACAAGATCGTATAGGGACTATTTCTAAAATTAGTGATTACTAATTGGACGAAAGAACGTGTTGTCTTCGTATTGCCGCTCAAAGATCCATCAAGGTAGCACGCCTGTAGGTGTTGAAAGTTCGCCGCTCGCATGTGACCGAAACAATTATACAAGAGCGTGCTGTCGCGCTGTATCCATCCATCTTCACCGGCTTACCGCATATCTGTCACCACGACTAAACAGTTTGTACAGTTCCACCACAGTTGGTAACACTTCGCAATGCGTTTCGAACAGACTAATTTTACTCATCCGTTACTTAGAACAGCGACCAAGTCTAATTCTATTAGCGTCGCTCCATTCCGTCTTGGACCGTCGTTCACGCAACAACCACATCATCGTTATCCAATGTACCAAGCAAGCAATTACGAGTTATGCAAGCAAGATATCCTGCATTTCGATCTTTTCCGAAGACTGTTTCTTTATAAGTATATAATTCTACTTATTTTTATCACTTCTTATATAACTTATTGATAATCGGGATAAAAATAAATATCTCTCGTTTACCACTCTCTTATCAGACAATGAAAAGACAATGACAGTGAATATATACACATACACATACACACACATATATATATATATATATATATATATATATATATATATATATATATATATATATGAATATATATGTGTGTATTCATGGTCTTTTGAGATTAAAAACTGTGTGAAATATATAAATAACATGAATTATAGAACATGAATTATATACTTCAATGAATTATAGAGACAATTCTATAAAATATTGAATAGATATTTAACCTATATGTATATATGAATATATATATATATATGTATATATGCAGGGGCGTCGGAACGTTTTGAAATATGGGAGGGGGGGGGGCAAGACCAATCCCTGACCATGGAGCCACGGTGCGGTTTTGCAGTCCAATGATTGAATCACTATGGATATTACAAGAGTTATTTATAATAGTACGATCATTATTGACATTTTCGAAGCTATTTTTGAGATTTCTCCTAGCAAATTTCCCAGCAGTGATTTTTTTTAAATATTGTCATTTTTCTAGTGATTTTTGCGATTCGTGAGTACTTTTGGAATTCGATAATTAAATCAATATCGAAAAGAAAGGAGGAAGTGTGAAGTAGTAGAGTATATACTGATACAATTCATATAAATGATTGATAATATTTTATTGTGTTCATTCGTAGGTCAACATTATATATTTTATATATTAGACCAAAAGTGAGTCTTGCAAGACCTTTTTATTGCCCCCCCTTGGCCCCCCTGGGCCAAGAGTTGGGGGGGGGGGGGGCAATGTCCCCCCTGCCCCCCCCCCCCCCCCCCGGTTCCGACGCCAATGTATATATGTATATATGTATATAAATAGGTAGCCTATCTAATCTGTGATCAAGAGAGCAACAAGCTCTTGAAACGTTAGGTTGAGTAAATAAATAAATATCTATTCAATATTTTATAGTTGTCTCTATAATTCATTGAAGTTCATGTTACTTATATATTTCACACAGTTTTTAATCTCAAAAAACCATGAATACACATAATAACTGTGAAAGTTTGAAATATCCAATATATATATATATATATATATATATATATATATATATATATATATATATATATATATATATATATATATTGAAAAAGAAAATATATATAAGTTCAAATTTGTTTCATGATTCCTTTCAAATTCAAATTTGGAGTTCACAATGATGAACATGATAGAGAAATATTTACGCATGAAAAGAAATTCTGTGTGCGGCAAAATTATTTGATTCAAAACATAATCATAAACATGATCATTTTACCAAAATTGGCACTAAAGCAAACAAAGTGAAATGAAATAAACACGAGGGAATTGTAGTTACAAGAAGGGAAAAATCATATATGGGAGAAAAAATGTTAAAAAACCATGATAAATGTATATGTGAATTGAGCAGATAACATAAATCAATCAACATTTTTAATGTTATTGGAGAAATTTGGAAAAAAAATTATAAATGCCAAATGAAAATGAATGAATAAAACTAACCTACAAGAAACTAATTATGGAGTACAGAATGTACACATTCATTTGTTGAGAAATAATCCAAGTTTAGTTGGGGAACATTTGAAAAAAAACTACTGAAACGAGTGGCCGAGTGGTTAATACAGTGAACCGTCATTCAGGTGACCGGGTTCCGTTTCCCCTTGAGGTCAACCATCCTGACAGAGGTTTTTCGTGTTTTCCCTCTGTCGTTCAGGATAATAATGAGATGGTTCTTCAACAACAGCCACGACCGACTCCTTTCCACTATCCAAATCACCTAATAAAAATGACCCATCATATCATCCCACCATCTCATATATCATTCACCGATGCCAATAGATCGTAGTCATCAGTATGGTGCGTCGTTAAACCAAATACAAATAAATTAGTAAATAAAAAAATTCACCAATATGGGCAACTATATACGCAGTTTAACGCCCATTCCAGAGAAAATATATATTGACATCACCAAAGCTCATTCATGAGCACAGATCCTTCATGTTTGGTACAAGATACGCTTCATATAATTTGGAAATCGAACAATTCATGAAAATGGTAACAGAATCGGAAAACTTTTCTATAATCCATCCATCTAACTAACTAATTTCAAGTTACTTACTGTCTGACCCTCTATAGCTGAGTAATTCTAACTGACTGACAGACAAGACTGGCTTGACCGCCAGCTAATCTCATGTTGTGAACATGTCATGGCCAGCTGGACAGACTGTACCAGCTTATACTGCATGGTCAGTTGGAGCCGCCGGTACCCCCAGCACCCCCCCCCCCCCCCTACCACCCTACCCCAACAACCGCCCGGTGAGTTAATTGACTGGAGCTGTTACAGGAGGGATAGGGTTAACTCGTTGCTTGTCATCATGGTACGTCAATCTGTGTCTTCTGATTCGACAAGGAAGTAAATTGCCTAAACTAATACGATATTGTTAGAAAAGAAATCAGTGGGAATCGATTTAGTGAAATATCAGTTTATTTGTATTAATTAGTGTTGCCGTTAGTTTCCGATATTTTCGATCGATACGATATTTTAGGAAAACTTGGATTAGATATCGAATTGGAGTGTTCGATATAGAAACAGTGATCGATATCGAATGAAAAAATAGTGAATAACTGTGAAAATGACCAATTTAAACAAACCCCAAATAAATTATATCATACTTTCAAAATATAATTGTCACATTACTTCCCCAGGGTCAGTCGGTTACATCCCCAGACATCATAGAGGAGAGAGCTCAATCTTGCCTCCAGCGCTCACCTAATATAACTTATGATTACTTACAGATGCAATAACACCCCACTTAAATTTTTCAACTTTATGAGAAGAATAAACACAACTTGTCATTCACATCCTGACAACATAATGACAGCTTGATGTTTTCAATCTATAAATGGCACAAAAACGGAAAAAGTTAGTGAGTTTGGCTTGGAAAAACATTAAATACAAAAATGTGCCATATAGTGTTATTGGATGAGCGGAGCGAAGACTCAATTTCACTTATTCTCGAAAAAAAGTACATTTTTTGTTTGTTTGCTTGTTCGCGCTCTACAGGTCCAACGAAGTCGAAATTCAGTTGAAACTTGGCATGCTCAAGTGTCCTTATATAATTCGATACTGTACAATTTTGAGGCGCAATCGGTTGTACCACTTCTGAGAAAAATCATTTCAAAGTTTTTGAAGATTTCATGAGAAAAACTCAGAGAAGAAAATTCGTAAGAAATATTTTTTTCTAAAGGAATGAAATTCTCACGGAATTTCAATATATTAATGATACACATTATTCCGAGCTTTCACTCAAATCAGATCAGCCGTTTTGATGTATAATGTAATGTTTTTACATCACACAAAGCTATTAAGTTACCAATTAAATCCAAGCAACAAGTGTCACCAATTAATTGAAAAATATTAAAACCTTCGAACTTCATCATTAAAAATTGGTTAGAATCAGTCATGAATAAAATAGGATGGCAGTGATGACGTAATTGTTTGGATCTCAAGGTGTTTATATAAGCAAATAAAGATATGTTGATATGTTCTATAACTCATCCATCAACGCAGAAACACATAACGCGTTTTCCTAGTAGTTAAAATGATCAAACCTAACCTAACCTAACCTAATCTTTAGTTGGATAAGCGATAGCGAAGACTCCCTTCCCACACTAATGGAGCTTTGTCTGTTTTTCATTTTTTTGTTTGTTTGTTGTACTCACTGTACAGGTCGCACGCTTTGACTGATCGACATGAAACTTTTTCCGTACACGTAGACTTATTCAACTCAGAACTGTATAGTTTTGAGGTCGGAATCAGTCGGACCATTTTTTAAAGAACACCATCAAAGTATCTAAAAATCCCATCAAAGAGACGCACCATTTTTTCAATCTATGTTTCAGCTTGTTTTATACGTAGTCAGGATTCAGATTTTTACACTCAATATTTAGAAAAGGTTGTAACCAGCTGATGCGCTGAATAGGTTAACTCCGGTACAAAATTCAGGCCTTCATTCACCAGAAATAGCCTCGAAATAAAACAACTATATGAACAAGGGTAGCTTTAAAAAGAATGAAAACTACGATTTCAAGTAACCCATTTAATTTTGTGAGTGTGTGTGTGGAGAGGAGGGGGGGGGGAGCTTCCGATATACCTGAAGGAGAGGGGGAAATAATTTGAGACAAAGTGTGACTTTTAGGGAAAGGGGGAGGTCAAACTGGTCCAGGAAAATGTGATATATTCATGGATTGTTAAGCTATAGGTCTATCATTTACATGCATATCATTTTGAAGGTATTGAAGATATCTGTGTTTTTACTGTATTATAAATGAGATATCTCATACCTTTGATATACCAAATCCCTGATATATTGCGATATCAGCTCCAATGCACTATGGGCCCTATATAGGACCTGGATTTCAATAGCTCGCTAACGGCTCCGTTAGGCAAATCGACCAATTTAATAGTCAATAAAATAGCACAGTTAACCAAGGTCCGAAAGTGATAACAAGCCAACAGTTAACAACCGGTAAAAAAAAAGATTTTCTTCTCCTCAAAAGTGACTCACGGCATTCAAGCACCAAATCTAAAAATATGCTATTGGTACTTCTCTACGTTTAAAAACAGAACATGATTCTTCCATTTTTTTTTTGTATTTTCCTGCTGGAAGGAATGAAGACATAAATAAGATAATTTTATTTCTGCTGATCTACAATCCTTTCAAACAAAATATTTATGATGAGCATTTTCTCCCCCTCCCTATGCCTACTATTTTTCATATAAATATAAAATATGAGCTTTCATAAAGTACAGGTTTATAATTAGTTTCCGTTCAATCTGTTCATCTTAGACTCTTGATATCAACTTGAAATGTGTGATAGCAAAATGTTGAGGTTGAAAACCCTACAATCATCAAGTCGCGAGGCGAAAATGTAGAAAAGTAGTTGAGGATTTCATTTTATGATTAGTATGTAACATTTGTGTATATAGAAAATAATATCAGGTTATAAAGACTCCCAAAACTCAGAAATACGATTGAATGAAAAAATCCCCGTGAGGGGTTATGTAAGTGCCCTCCCCGCCCCCCTATCTTCAAAACACAGAAATCACTTTTGTGACTCGATTAGGTCTCGAGACTATAGGGAAGTTTTGTGCATCCTGAAGGCAGAAAATGGAGGGTACTGCACTTTGTACTTGGGGCTAGACAGGCCTAATCTAGAGGCACTCTACTTTGCAGGAAATGGAGGGAGCTGTGCTGTCTATACATGGGACTGGGTAAGCCTATAGTCTAGAGGTACTTTTATTTTTTATTGGGTTTCAACGACGCACTGTAATGATGACTAATATCTATTGGTGTCGGATGAATTATTAATGAGATGATGGGATGATGAGATGAAGGTTTTATGGGTAATGGAAAGGATAGTGGGAAGGAAGTGGTCGTGGCCTATATTGTGGGAACCATCCCGGCATTAGCCTAGACTACAGAGGGAAACCACGAAAAACCCCTGTGAAGATGGACGTTAGCGGAGATCGAAACGGGTCCGACATGCCCACCACCTCCCGGATTACATGGAGCAAGTGCGTTAACCACTCAGCTACCTGTGCCGGTTCTAGAGGTACTCTACATGGCAGGAAATCAAGGATTTTTGTGGTGTGTATGGCTTGAAGCAAAAGTAAAAGTCTGTTTCTCTCGTTTGATACCTGTCAAAACCTATGCAATATAACATATAACTGGTAAACTGGAGCAATACAACTATAGAGGCACTCTACATGGCTGGAAATACAGGGCACTACGCAGCTGTGCACATGGGACTAGGCAGGCTCTGTCTAGAAGCACTCTTCACGGTAGGAAATAAATGGTACTGTACTGTGTACAGCTTGAAGTATAAGTAAAAGTATCTTTACTATCTGGTCAAACCAGTCGACCATGTTATATTGCGTAGGATTCAACAGTATCAAGCGACATAAACAGACTTTTACATGTGCTTCAAGCCCTACATGGGACTAGACAAGCCAGTCTCGAACCACTCTTATACACTGCAGGAAATACAGGCCACTACGCAGTGTAGTACATGGTACTATAGGCACTAGGTAGGCCTAAACTAGAGGTACTCTACATTGCAGGAAATGGAGGGTGCTACTGTCACTCAGTCGCTCGGCCAGCTTCACGATATCTGTCACAGATAGCAGCACGCGTGGCAGCGAGATTGAGTTGTTGATAAACCATACACCTGGGACTTGACTGCCCAACCCTCCCTCCCTGTGCCACCCTGACTCGGACGGTGTAGTACACGAGGGTGGATATGCAAAACGACCGCGACGTGATAATTAACCCGCGGGCGGCCACCTTCACTCGACAAAACAATCAAATATTATTATTTATTTCATTCAATTATGAGGTTACTGTTAAAGAATGCGCTTATTACGTTGTTACTCTTTGTCTTAAGTAATTTGATGACAGATTAGGGATAGGTATCTCTTATCTGCATTTGATGTGAAGTAAGCAGTAAGCTTCAACGTTAATCCACAATAGGCTGTGCTACAAGCCTAGATTTTTACGATGATATGTAGGCAGACTATTGAATAGTGAATTCTTGACTTACATTTTCATTATAAAACCCAACTATAGTTTCAACCGTACCGGTACTTCTTTGAGTTTTGTATCCGAATATAATTTGTGGTACCTAATTGCAATTAGTATCAATTTATTGTTTGTGTTTACTATAGTCAAACGCGAAATATGCGTTGTAAGATGAGCGAGATATCTGAATAAGGTATAAAAGTCCTTGAAGTAGTTCTACCCTCGCTACTTTATCGACTCTGGTATTCTACACACCTTGATATCTGAATAAGCTATACAAGTCGTTAAAGTAGTTCTACTCTTGCCACTTCATTGACTCTGGTATTCTACACACCTTGACGCATAAAAAAATACTTCATTGTTGGTCAACTCTTGAATCTAGAAAGCAGTGAATCTCGACAACTTAATTCTGTCACAATTTTTATGATATATTTTATGAATATTATCAGTCATTTTATTTTTTTTATTTAAAACGACTGATCAGAATTGCTTAAAAAATCGTAATAATGTGTAAAATCCATGTATACACATTTAGAGAAAATTTCATCCCATTTGGAGAGATTTTATTTTTCAACATTTTCCGCCCAGCCAAATCTTATGGGGTTTTTAGAAACTTTGAGATGATGATTCTCAAAATCGGTCCGACCGATTCATCCCAAAAACTATACAGTTCTAAGTTGGATGAGTTTGCGTGTACAAAAAAATTTCATGTTGATCAGTCAACCCTTGCGACCTGTGGAGTGCTTACAAACAAAAAAAAAAAAAAAAAAAAAAAAAACACACAGACAAAGCCCTATAAGAGTAGGATGGAGACTTCGCTACGCTCATCAATTAACCTTCTTCATATTACTAAATTACTAGAATAATTTTGAGAAGATTTATTTATTTAATAATAATAATAATAATAACGTTTATTGTCATATTTTTTAGATTCCTTAATGCAGTGTGTATGGATATACATGATGCTGGATTGTGCAGACATTTTTATTTTCAGTTGATTATTGTATCAACTGAAAATATATAAAAAGTATAAATAATAATTACATTGTAAAGTAATGTTTTCTAGGACTCTTTTCTAAGATAAGATAAACATTATAACTTATAAGATAAACTCAATGATGTAAGTTAGGAACATAGATAATTATGTAGTGAGGTTTACTCATAATACTATATACTAGTCAAACGCGAAATATGCGTTGTAAGATGAGCGAGATATCTGAATAAGGTATAAAAGTCCTTGAAGGAGTTCTACCCTTGCTACTTTATCGACTCTGGTATTCTACACACCTTGATATCTGAATAAGCTATTAAAGTCGTCAAAGTAGTTCTACTCTTGCCACTTCATTGACTCTGGTATTCTACACACCTTGACGCATATAAAAAATACTTCATTGTTGGTCAACTCTTGAATCTAGAAAGCAGTGAATCTTGACAACTTAATTCTGTCACAATTTTTATGATATTATATTTTACTAGTCAAACGCGAAATATGCGTTGTAAGATGAGCGAGATATCTCAATAAGGTATAAAAGTCCTTGAAATAGTTTTACCCTTGCTACTTTATCGACTTTGGTATTCTACACACCTTGATATCTGAATAAGCTATAAAAGTCGTTAAAGAAGTTCTACTCTTGCCACTTCATTGACTCTGGTATTCTACACACCTTGACGCATATAAAAAATACTTCATTGTTGGTCAACTCTTGAATCTAGAAAGCAGTGAATCTCGACAACTTAATTCTGTCATAATTTTTATGATATATTTTATGAATATTATCAGCCATTTTATTTTTTTTCTCCAAAACGACTGATCAGAATTGCTTAAAAAATCGTAATAATGTGTAAAATCCATGTATACACATTTAGAGAAAATTTCATCCCATTTGGAGAGATTTTATTTTTCAACATTTTCCGCTCAGTCAAATCTTATGGGGTTTTTAGAAACTTTGAGATGATGATTCTCAAAATCGGTCCGAGCGATTCATTCCAAAAACTATACAGTTCTAAGTTGGATGAGTTTGCGTGTACAAAAAAAGTTTCATGTTGATCAGTCAACCCTTGCGACCTGTGGAGTGCTTACAAAAAAAAAAAAAAAAAAAACACACAGACAAAGCCCTATAAGAGTGGGATGGAGACTTCGCTACGCTCATCAACAATGAATTTTTTTTTTATTCTTGCAAGAGAATGAATGTTCGAGGCTTGCATGAGATGATTTAGTATAGGCCTACTTATTTGTACTACGGAACTCAAATTGGAAGGTGTCACTCATCACGTGTCGTCTTGGGATTCGTTTTTTGAATTTACATATATTTTGATTTTCGAACTCGAGAACTGAATATACAGATTGAAATTTGAAATATTACATAACTACAATTAAGATCTATTCTACACAATTCGAGATTTAAAGCAGATTGCCAGCAGATCTTGAATTCGAATCAAAATGATAAACATAATTGGCGGCATTTGTCCAAAGCACTTTCAAGACTTTCATAAATGTGCCCAGTTAGTATATAGACCTACAATTTCTGTTTGCAAATATATCTTTTATAAAATGTTTTATATATGAATATATATATATATATATATATATATATATATATATATATATATATATATATATATGTATATAAATATCTCTTTATATATTTAAATATATATATATATATATATATATATATATATATATATATATATATTTATATATGTATATATATATATATATATATAGACCCATATATATGAATATATATATATATATATATATATATATATATATATATATATATATATATATGCATATATATATATATATATATATATATATATATATATATATATATATATATACATATATATATATATATAAAGGTGACGCTTCTGAACAGTGTCACATATATTATATATATATATATATATATATATATATATATATATATATATATATATATATATATATATATATATAATATATGTGACACTGTTCAGAAGCGTCACCTTTTTGTTGTTTTAAGACGTCGAAGTCTTATCACCGATCTTATCAGGCGCATTCCAATCATCAATAGAAATAATTGGGCATAGGCTATTCCAAATTAAAACAATTCACTTGGGGATTGCGCTGTCTTTGACCATACGTCTTCGTCAGAGATATGAATATTTTAATTTTTAATTTCATCACAACTCATCTATCCTGATTACCTTCTATTGTATAAATACATTACAATATTTAAATACCATTTCTCAATATTATTCTTTGTTGAATGTTTATTTGTCCGTTATTGATAAGTCATAGCTGTGTTTATTTATGCCATTCATTTTTAGAATATGAATAAATACATATTAATAGGTTCGTTTTTTCCGAGGCAAATCGATTCGTCATGACTTAATTAACGGGCTAATGCGAACAGCTGCTCTTTCATCTTTTCATTTTATTTCAGTAGCATATCTTTCCGAAGTGGCTAATCGTCTGGCCGGAAGTGGTTTTAGATTGGTTTTAGTTTGCATTAAATTAGTTTAGGATGTTTGTTCGGTTAGGCTAGTTAGTTTGGGTTAGTTTGGGTTTGGTTAGGTTGATTATAAGTTAGTTCAGGTCAGCTTAGGCTGCGCGCAAGAACAATAGCAACAAAGTCCGCATGTGGTGACATCTACCGATGGTCTGATGAATAGCGGCTGCCAATCGTCTTATATGCTAGAGAGATGCGAGAAATAATCGATACACCACTGTGCAGTTGTCGAATTTGAAAATTTCTAATGGAAAAAATGGTAAACCTCATTATATAAAGTATACAACCACTGAGGGTGGGAGGGAGGGAGGGGAGGGGGAGGGGTACATAGCCCAACTCGTGAAATATTGAAATCATGCTATTTTCAATTCATTCATTCGGTTCATTCGTTTTCTTTTGTAGTGGAAATCACGTTTATTAGCATTCTGAGAATGGTTTTATATGAACTTACCGGTACTTGAAAAAAAATCAATATACTACGTAAGGGAAAATACTAACTATTTTGAAATCCATATTTATGTATTATATTTCTTGTCATTCTTAACCTCAATTAGGAAACTATGACTTCATATCAGGTTCTCGGTGTTGATGATAATAATAAGATAATTAACTTTAAATATCCTCAAATTGTTCATAGTTTTTGGGGGTATAATAATCCAGAATTCTTTCTCGAGGAGATGGTGTAAGCAATAATTTCTCTTCAGGGGGATGATACCCCCCGCATCCCCTCAATTTGGCCACTGTCTTCATCTTCAAAGGTTAACTCAAGCCCACCATATTATTGCCATTTTTTGTTGTGTTCATGTTCGCTCTGGTGTTAGAAGAATGAATAATTGGAAAAATGCCTCTCGAACATTATTCATGGTATTTCTCAGCCACGAGATGTTAACTTTTAGACCACGCTTTCATATTATCCAATTTCCTTGTGTTTCCCCTTATTTATGTAAAATAACCCATGTATATAGTTCACTGTATAAAAAGCTCTCTCTCTCTCTCTCTCTCTCTCTCTCTCTCTCTCTCTCTCTCTCTCTCTCTCTCTCTCTCTCTCGGTCTCGGTCTCTTAGTCTCTCTCTTTGCGTGTGACGGTGGTTTTGATACACGCATGCATCCTATTCAACGTGGGCATTGTACAAAGAACGTGTGCCTGCTAATTACGCATGCCATTAATGTGCTGTAATATTTATTGCATTCTTCTATTATTAAATTGAAAATATATAGTATGATAGATATGAACTAGTTGATGTATGTTAGAATAGTATAGGAATTAATCTGATGAAATTTGTGATAATCAAGTATATAATTATTATTCGTACAAATATGTTGACGTTTGCGCGTGGATAGAGAGACAAAACAGAATAAATCATTTTGATCGATTGTGTAAGTCCTTATCGATATATGCTGAGAGTGGAGTATTGGTCAGAAACCACACGTCTCTATATATACGCTGGGCACTGAGCAAACTCTCGTTACATTTTTTAGGTTACCTGTAGCTGTATAGGCCTAAATGACCGAAAAAGTAACAATCGACTTGGCATTCATTTCTCACTTAGCAAATGGAATTTGAAAAAAAATTGTAAAAATTTACAGTTATTTTGAATTAAAAACTTTATCAATATATTTTTAATGATTTTTTTTTAATTTCGGTCATTTTAAAAATGTGATATTTTCCAAAAAATACAGTTTTTGAAAAGTTTTGAAAAATGTAAACTTGTTCAGAAATGATTTCTTTTCAAAACGTTCTGTAAGATGTAAACTTTTTGGAAAATGAGATCTTTTTGAAAAATTGAATCTTTTGATAATTTAAGACTTGGAAAAAACCGAGCCCTACTATATTTGAAAGTTTATTGGAAAATATGACTGTAACAAAAAAAAATACATGAATATATTTTGAAAAACTTGAACTTTATAAAAAATGTACACGTTTTGGAAAATGAAGGCATGAAAAATCATAACTGATGGTCAACATTATTTTGTGAAAGTTCTGAATTTTTCAATTATTGGAAATGTTTGCGTCTTAGCTGTGCTCGTATTCAGAATGTATAGATGTTAAAGGGTGATAGTTGTATTCAGAATGTGGATCTTTATGAGTGTTGGTAATATTCAGTATAGAAATATATATATATATATATATATATATATATATATATATATATATATATATATATATATATATATATATATATAAATATATATATATATTCATATAATCATATATATATATATATATATATATATATATATATATATATATATATATATATATATGTATATATATATATATATATATATATATATATATATATATATATATATATTTATATATATATATATATATATATATATATATATATATATATATATATATACATATATATATACATATATATATGTATATGTATATATATATATATATATACATATATATATATATATATATATATATATATATATATATATATATATATATATGTATATATATATATATATATATATGTGTATATATATATATATATATATATATATATATATATATATATATATATATATATATATATATACACATATATAAGTTTATATATAAAGAGATGTCGGTGGTATTCAGGATGTGGATATTGGGATTTGTTGGTTATATGCATATATCTACATATATATATATATATATATATATATATATATATATATATATATATATATATATATATATATATATATATATATATATATATATATATATATATATATATATACAAATGGCTGTTAGTAATTTTCAGGATGTGTAATATAAGACGTGTAGATAATATTGTAGATGTGTATACAAAGAGGTGTAGGCAATTTTCATGATGCGGATATTAAGAGGTGACCGTATTATTCAGCATTTCAACATTGAGAGGTGTTGATGATATTCAGGATGTGGTAAGAGGTTTTGGTTATATTCAGGGCGTAGATATTGGAGAGAGTCGTCGAGAGGTGTCGGTAATTATCAGGATGTAAATACCGAGACGTGCTAGTATATATCATTCAGGATGAAGATATTGTGAGGTCTCGGTAATATTCAAAATATGGATACTGAGAGGCGTAGATAATATTCAGAACGCATGGATATCAGAGGCTCTAACAAGAGACGATGATCATATTCAGGATGTAGATATTGAAAGGCGACGATCGTATTCAGGATGTAGATATTAAAAGCTATCAATAGTTTTCAGGATGTTTTCAGGATATAAGGTGATGATTGGATTCAGGATGTAGATACTAAGAGGCGATGATCGTATTCAGGATGTTTAGAGTGTATGACTTTCGACAGATGTAGTGCGAACAATGATATACGAGAAGGCTATGGAAATGAGACTGGATGAAAATGGGTGGTCATTTGGGACTAGTGTCAGAATAAGATGTATCGGTCTAGCTTGAAGCCTTCAATTCACCGGATTATGCTGTATCAAATGTGAAAAAGGTGGTGGTGGGAACGATGGTTGAGGGAGGTGGGGTCTGGGGTGAGGGGGGTATTTTTGAGAGAGCTAGGGTAAGATAATTTAGAGAGAATACGGGTTTTTCGTGTGATGTTGACTGTTGTGTGAGAGGGTTGGGGGTGGGGGGTGGGGAGACTGTTGAGAGCATGAGGCTGACAAACATCATGATATGCCATGGATAGAAGTAGGCATAAGTGAAGAAGTAGAAGTGGACCCTGTTCCTTCTCGCAGTAATCCCATAACTATGTATATTCTCAATATTTACAGTCTACACTAAAAAAAGTAGATACAATTACAATTAATCGTTCAGTTATGTCATCGTATAAGTTTATTTTCAGTATTACAAAATCACTGTATCCATAGTTTCCCAAGGTTCGGTGTTGTACAAAGTCTAGTTAGAGTTATCCTGAGAGTTGGTGAGAAGCATTGGTCACCATTGTGATAACAACAGTGCTTGCTGGTTAAAGATACTGCCATGTTGGTCACTGATTATTTCAACATTATTATTTTTCATTATTATTCCATCAAATGATTATTATAATCGAATTAATTGGTTCTTCATGGAGTTATTTCATAATCAATTTTATTATTGATGAAATTATCAACACATGAATTATTATCAAGTTGATAAGCGGTGAGAAACTATGTTGAATTGGTCATTGTGAAATGACCGAGGAAGGTGGAGGTATAAAATCAAGAAATAAAAAGTTAGACGGCTAGAATTATTGAAAGGAAACATAAAAAAATCATATAGGTTATCATGCAGTTTCAATGAATTGAGTATACATTAGAAATGTTTTTAAGAACATGATTTCAAATGATTTGAGTTCATTTCATTCTACTATAGGGGTTTCCAAAATGTCAACCATCATATTCTTAAAGAGCGCACATTTCAAAATCGATTCCAATATTGATCATATAGTTCATAACTTGTGGGATATTGAACTAATGTTCTTATGCTCAAGTTGATTGGTGTCACCGTTTGATATGTAGAGCACGCCCCCAGATAACCTAGCTGTTGGTGGGGTCATAGAACAAATAAGCAAAAGCACGCACAAAAAAAATCATACAAACAAACATCTTGGTTATTCCAATAGAGCTACTGGAATTATTCTTCGATTATATGTCATCTACTCTTAAATGACACCACAGCCCTGAAACTAGATTACGGTAGAACGAATAATGGTGATATTTATTTTCATAATTTTAGAGAAAACTAGAAATCATAATCTCAATTCCAGAAATTATAATCAATTCAATTGTCTTCCAGGACCCGGCTTTTTTTCTGAGTCGTGACGTAGACATTACTCGATTCTGTTCATGTTTCTATATAGAATCGTTAAGCCCACGTGAAGACTCATGGTCACTGGAAGACTAAAATATTTCTATTTCTGAAACTGAGATGATCAATGATTTCTCTGAAATTCAGTTCCAGGGTTGTAACGTTCTTTAAGTGACTATTCTATTTTATATTATTGAAAAACAATTAATAGGTCCCTACACGTTTTTAGATAATAATTATTGAACATTCTTCGAGGCTATTCATTCATCTAGAATGATAAAAATAATATTCTCACAAATAACTTCATTTTGAATCGACATATGCAAAACCATTGAAGTTGATTGAAATTAAACTGATAAAAAAATAGTTCACAATATTTCGGCCCATTTTTTCCGTGTACCGGCAAAATGAATGAAATTAATACGGGAATTCTATTATACCCATAGCAATAATTGTAAGCACTTGAAACTTGCCGTTTGATTATTATCAACGTTTTAGTTGCCAAAACAAAATTAGAAAATTTTAAGGGATTCTAAATCAATCTGTATCAATACAGCGGCAAGGCTTTGAACAATAACTTTGGCAAGTTACAAAAATTAACAATCATTTTTACGGAATTCCCGTATTAAATGAGGATTTTAATTCATTTTACCGGTAGACGGAAGAAAACGGGTCAAAATATGTCGAATTATTCTTTATCAGATCAATATCGATTCACTCCAATGGTTCTGCATTTTTTAACTCAAAATTTAGTCATTTGTCAGAAGTATATTTTCTCATTTTTAGTTGAATGAACTCTTCAAGCAGCACTCCAATTTTTTCGCTTTGTCACGATTTCGGATCGAAATTTCCATTTGTTCAATCATAACACGTACACAGAATGCGATCGAAATGAGATTTGGTCCGAGATCATTTCGCCAAAGTTGGTTGAACTTCAAAAAACGGATAGAATTCGGCCGAAACCATTTGTTATTAAAATAACTGATTTCTTTCCACGACCTTCTGGTTATTCCAGGAGACACTAGATTTCTAATCACTGCATCACCACTGTGCCCAAAACCTTATTTGGACAATTTGAAATCAAAATATATGTGTGTCTTACATAATTTCCTGAATGTAATTTCTTATTGTATTATTTATCATTCTTTTTGACATTCAAAAGACCGCTTTACTGTAACGGTAATTATAATTTATATGTGATCATTTGTTTACCAATCATTTTCATCATTTTTTAATGCCTACTCTGTAATTTATTTAGGAACCATT